>OY757550.1:963914-966414 GCA_963584105.1 Alviniconcha strummeri
ATTCTGGCCCCTCTACCACTGAGCCACATGCCGAGTATAATTATACTTTACCTTGCCTCAGATGCTGCATTGGAGCTTCACTAAAAGCCCAGACAATCTAACTTTTACCGGGTTGGGTCTTACCCGGTTTTTACTAGAATAGCTCCTTCACGGTTTGCCTTGTATTCTACCTATATCACTGAGTTTTGTTTTACTTCCCCCATCGCACTAATCATTACTGACGGTTTTTAACTTTTAACTTAATACTTCTCTACTTCCGCCATGAATATTTGACGCACACCAACACGACACCAAGACAGGCAAAATGCTCACACTGTAAAACATTGAAGTACAAACAACCTCAAACACATTCATGTCAAACATAACATCCATACGGTGAAACACAGAGAGATCCTTGTATATCTCGAATGGTTTATTCCATACCCACTGAGATATACGTCGTATAGGTAGGAGACAATATAACCTGCATACAAAGCAATAACTGAAGTGATTAATCATACTGAGGTTAGTAGTCTGCACACAGGAGGATACTGGCAATAAGAATCCTGTGAAAAGGGTGTGTAAAATAAATGATCCAAGGCAGCACAAGACTGACACTAGAAAAGATGGAGGATCCGTGAAGACACGTAAAAGAAATAAATACTCCAAAGGGTATTCCGTGAAAACTGGTAGAAGATTAATCAAGGAATGAAGCGAAATCCTAACTGCCAACCGTTATCAAAATCAACTATTCCAACCCATGAAGAGAGGTTTCTATCATGGAGAGATTCCTGGCTAAGAAGTTTTTTTCTGCCTGGAGAACATCGACTTTTATACTAAACGTGACGTCTTTATGACGTTACTTTCCTACCTACCTTCTTTCTCTTACTATTTCTGCGTATTCACCAAACCTCAGTACCCCTTTTTCTATATTATTCCTTTTAATATTACTACGCATGGTGTACTTCATCCTAGTCCCTCTACAAGTAGTCCCTAACGGTCACTTTCTTACCTATCAATCTACCTAATGGGCCTGACCGACTTGTTCTGTACTGGTCCTAAATTTCATCTGCTCTTATTCAATTTGCCTGCTATTTCTGGCAGACCCACCGGTAACGGTGAAGGCATCTGTGCCCGTGCACAACAGAGTGCACGCCTTGTTTACTGTGCGCAGCTCGGCCCCTGACCAGTACCATTCGTTCGGCCCTTGACTTTAGACGGGAAAGGGCACTACTGCACCCCACAACCTCACCAAAGCCAAGCACCAGCGGCCATTTTCCGGCTGAGACACAACCTTATCAGTCTTAACTTTTCAACTAAAACTTACACAGACCATTTCAACAACAGTTTAACTAAATCTAATAAAACACAATTTTAACAAAAGGATCAATAACCGAATGTTTTTATTATTAAAAACCTGTACCTATAACTATAAGCCAGGCCAACTCTACTTTCCGTATTCCCTTTTTTTTTATTATTATTTTATTATTGTTATTATTAATGTATCTATTAAAATAATATTTCTACTCTGTAAGTGACATAACAATGACCTCCTTTCGGTCAGTGTGCAGTTTGGACAGCAACCTCGTTTTGGTCACTGTATGATTCACACGGTCACACACACACACACACACACACACACACACACACACACACACACACACACACACACACACACACACACACACACGAGCGAATGCGAAAACACACACGGAAAGAAAGAAAGACTACCAGTTCGGTGCCTGTGCTCTGTGCTGTGTGCGTTGATCTGTGAACTTTGGCGGCCTCATCTAGGGCCAGTTTGAATCGGTACACGGAAATACCGTCCACACACCAACACACTTTCCTCCTGTGCTACGCCAGGAACAAGGTCAGTATACTTGTGTCTCGCTTTGCCAGTCGAGGGGACGTTGCCTCTCGCTGCTTGTTACTGTCTTCCGTCAGACCGACACGTAACGCCGGATGTTCCACACTCCACAGTCGTTGGCTGCGCCTAGCCGATGATACCACTTAAATGTGTGCACACACAGTGGTGTTTTCCACGACACACTGAGTCTAGGTTACGGTGTGGTGAGCATCGCTAACACTTCACTTTTACGTCTGAATGATACACACCATGTGAACACACCCAGCACATGCCTAACTCCCACAACACACATATCTAAATGATACAATAAGCAACTACGCAGAAGCACACACGCGCGTTTCTCTCTCTCTCTCTCTCTCTCTCTCTCTCTCTCTCTCTCTCTCTCTCTCTCTCTCTCTCTCTTCTCTCTCTCTCTCTCTCTCTCCCCCCCCCCAACCTCTCTTTCTCCCTTACTGTTCTTTATAAGATAAGCATTGACTGTTTCTGTTTACTTTTCCGATACTAGTCATATGAACTGATCAGATGTTCTGCTGCTTCATCTGCTCATAACATGCTCACCGTATGCTCGTAATATGTAACTGAATCATGTTTGCCATGTGTTCATCTGGCGCTGTGAGCACGTTATGTTTTGTGTGGAAATTCTAGTATAACGTT
>OY757550.1:971414-976414 GCA_963584105.1 Alviniconcha strummeri
GTCTTCTCTCCATGGTTACTCTCCAGTCTTCTCTCCATGGTAACTGTCCAGTCTTCTCTCCATGGTTGCTGCTCTCCAGTTTTCTCTCCATGGTTACTCTCCAATCTTCTCTCCATGGTTGTTGCTCTCCTGTCTTCTCTCCATGGTTACTGTTCAGTCTTCTTTCCATGGTTACTCTCCAGCCGTCTCTCCGTGGTTACTGTCCAGTCTTCTCTCCATGGTTACTCTCCAGTCTTCTCTCCATGGTTACTGTCCAGTCTTCTCTGCATGGTTGTTGATCTCCAGTCTTCTCTCCATGGTTGCTGCTCTCCAGTCTTCTCTCCATGGTTACTCTCCAGTCTTCTCTCCATGGTTACTGCTCTCCAGCCTTCTCTCCATGGTTGTTGATCTCCAGTCTTCTCTCCATGGTTACTGTTCAGTCTTCTCTCCAAGGATATTCTCCAGTCTTCTCTCTGTATTTGCTTTTCTCCAGTCTTTGGCATATGTCGTTGCTTTCCAGTGTTCAGTGTATTGTTGTTGCTGTCCTAAACGACTGAACTTTGTTCATCTTCAGGCCACAGCACCAATTGTCAGCGAAACGGAACCACTGATTCCACCAGAAAGGCCAAAACCGTCGGAACCAGCGTCCATCAACAACCAAAGGTCCTGCAACACCGACTATGAGAAAGAAGCCACGTCATGCACAGCAGAGACGGCCGACGTCTGTCCGAAAGAGGTGCTGAAATCCCGAGTGTTCTGGACACTGTGGGTCATGCTGATTGTCAGTCAGCTTGGCACGTCCTTCGTCGTCACCTTCTTCAAGGTATCGGGTGCTTTGGATGTGTCCGTTGCTTTGTTTTGTCTTTACCCCTCCACCCCCAACTCCCCCGTCCCTCACTCAACCCCCCCCCCCCCCCCCTCCATCAAACCTCCACGTCACTCCTGGTCTTTGTTTCCGTACTTTCCGCTGTTATGTAATAGTTCTTCCATTAATCCTTTTTATTTAGTCTCTTTGCTTAAGTGATATTAGACTGGTCTTACAGTTATCAAATTATTATGCAATCGTCTTGATGTTTCTGTTGCTGTGTGAGTGACTGCAATGCGTATCTGCTGGGTCGACTGATATGCGTTTGTGTGTCCGTGCATGAGAGAGAGAGATAGATAGAGAGAGAGAGAGAGAGAGAGAGAGAGAGAGAGAGAGAGAGAGAGAGAGAGAGAGAGAGAGAGAGAGAGAGAGTATTGTGTGCTCATTGTGTGTTTGTGTGAGTGTGAGGGCCGGGGTTTGAGGAATACGGGTCGATGAGTGGCGGTGTGTTAGTTATTAACACTGACCGACGACACGCCCCGTTGTTACAGGCCTACGGACAGACGTTCATTCACGATGACCACTTCCTGTCTCTGGTGGCCTCCGTCAGCGCCATCTTCAACGCCGTGGGGCGTCCCTTCTGGGGTCTGCTGGCCGACAGGACTGGATACAGGGTGGGTAGGACACGGGTGGGTACAGGGTGGGTAGGACACGGGTGGGTACAGGGTGGGTAGGACACGGGTGGGAAGGACACGGGTGGATACAGGATGGGTACAGATATTTGTCCTGCTGACTAGTGTGATGTAAATTCGATAAGTTCAGAATGTGTCTCAGTATAAACCATTCGTATGCTGCCATACCGTTCACAAATAGATTCAGTTAAGAAAAGTGAGTGTTGTGTCGGCAGATAGTTTCCCTGGTGGCTCAGTGCATACTAGCGGGTCTGGTGGTGACCTTTGTGACGTGTGAAGAGACGGGCCGAGTGGCCTTTTTCCTGTGGGTGTGCGGCATGTTTCTGACCATGTGCGGCTTCTTCACCATGGTGCCCACCCTTGTGCTCGCCGTCTTCGGCACGCACCACTTCAACGTCAACATGGGGCTCATGGAAACCAACGGGGTGAGTGACATGATTGGGTACCCAACCTACTGGGGGTGGGGTGGAGGTGGGGTGGGGGTAGGGGGTCAGTAGCTTAAGGATCACCTCAGGACGAATCACACGGTCAGAATTCCTCTCTTCCAGTTCAGTCATTAAATCGGAAATCTAAACACGAAAAGGTTTAAACGAATGCTTATTTATTTTGACACGGACACACAGTGTCAAAATAAATAAGCGTTCGTTTGAACCGTTTCGTGTTTGGATCTTGTTTTAAAACGCTATCAGTCATTCTGTTTCAAATCTTTTTTCTCCACTAAATCGAAAGTCAAGAGCTGGATCACAGTTCTTTAAACAACACAGCTCACAGGAAAACTAACCAAGTCAAAACCGGCCAGTACAACAAATACGTCTCAGTATTTACATTTTACACAGCAAAGGTAACCAAGCCAAGACCGGTCTTTATATCAGGGACATATCAGTATTTACATTTTACCTGAGCGCGTTTAAGAGACGTGTCAGGATGTCAGCGCAGGAAGCCCGAAACGACATGCGCTGTGTGGACTCGTCACAGGTGAAGAAATGGACCAAATCACAAGCTGAAGCACATGGCCCACTCCCTGTTACGATACACTGTATCGCAGGGTTTGGAGCCCATTAATTTTGTATTCCCTGGGCACTGAACATATAGCACTGTTTGGAGCCAATTAATTTTGTATTCCTTGGGCACTGAACATATAGCACTGTTTGGAGCCCATTAATTTTGTATTCACTGGGCACTGAACATATAGCACTGTTTGGAGCCCATTAATTTTGTATTCACTGGGCACTGAACATATAGCACTGTTTGGAGCCCATTAATTTTGTTTTCCCTGGGCATTGAACATATAGCACTGTTAGGAGCCCATTAATTTTGTATTCCCTGGGCAGTGAACATGGGGACCTGTGCCAATGGCTTGTGCCGACGAGCAGATGGACGTGTTTTATTATTCTACAAGGGTTGTAGTGTAGGTTCAGTCAAACACCTAACAGCTCGTCCTTAGTAAGATACTAATGAAATTACAGTGCATCATTTATATATATATATGTAAGTATCAATGAAAAGGTGAAATTTTATTCAGTACGATTTATACACGGAGCTTAAATTTTATCATACATAGCGTGTTCACAGTGCCAAATGCACGCATCTCTAATTTATACATGCATGCATGATGCTAACATGACTCATACATCTATGCATGAGCAATATAACCAGCAGAAAGGCAGTAGAACATCAAATAAATGTAGCACTGGAGAAGAAAGCAGAAACAATTAATGCTTATCTTATTTATTTATTTTTAAAAGGAAAGGGGAAGGGAAAGAAAAGCCACTGGGAGTTCAATGGGTATAGAAAGTAGGTCTCAAATGAGCTGTCATTGCAATGGCAATCACTTGAAAATCTCTCTCTCTCTCTCTTTGTCTTTCTCTCTCTCTCCCAGTTTTCTGTCACAATCCATCATATGTAACTGCCTCAAGTATACATGAAGTTTTCGCTTGAAGGAGCTGAGTGAGTGACAAGTTCTGACTGTCATCGGTAGGTTGCTCCATACAAAGGCAGCAGAGCATGCAGGTAATACCTGTTTTGAATATGTCTATCTTTGGCCTAGGCAAACTAAGGTGATCGTTCCTATAGTTGGAATAGCGTGAGGGAGGCGGGGTGTACACGTCAGATATATACTCTGGGGACTCTTTGTTAAAGACCGTGTATTCCAGTTGTTTGTGTAGACTCAGAGAGAGAGAGAGAGAGAGAGAGAGAGAGAGAGAGAGAGAGAGAGAGAGACAGAGACAGAGACAGAGACAGAGACAGAGACAGAGAGACAGAGAGAGAGAGGCTGCATTTGGTTGCCTTAGTGATCTACACAGTACATCGGAGCGTCGTTGCTATACCGTCTTCTCCTTCCTTTTGTTCAATCTGTTTTTGTCGTGGAGCGGGTCCTGAAGGCTGGCCCCACCACGCCCCTTACACTGGTCCTGCACTCACCTGGCCGGGTCTGATCTCTGTGCTTCAGATCGTGGGCTCCATCATACCTGGCCTCATCGCTCCTGTCGTCAAAGATGCCTTTGGTTGGCATGGAATGTTCTTTGTAGGATTCGGAGGACTTTTTGCAGGTGAGTTGCTTAGAAGGATAAATAAATAAATCAGTAGGCGATTAAAAAAAAAATATAACCCTTTCCCACCGCACCAAATCCAGGAAGCAAACAATGTCAGGAAAGAAACGCAATCTTGTTGACAATCTCTGGTTGTTTCCCGCGACATTTGTTTTGCTGATTTTTTTTCGTCAATACAAAATTGGTGTTGCGTGTTTTTTTATTTTATTTTTTTATTTCCATTTTGTGCTTAATCATAATATGAATGTCTAGAACAGTGCACACATAATCATGTGCATGTCTGGAGGCGTCTACATATCCTAATGTGAATGTCAAGAGGCATGTACACATTAACGTGAATGTCTAGCGGCATTTATAGATGTGAGCAAGTGCTCTTTGTACCTTTTACAATAATCCCGCCCCGCTTAACGGATCAATGCAATTTCATTACTGTACTTTAGTAACCCGGGAACCGGAGCAGACGACGTTTTTGTTTTGAAGCGCGGCGTGTGGCGTAACGCCACATGGCCTTCACACAGCCGACCGGCGATAGCCGCCAGTGCGCGCCTTTTTCAAATCTGTTTTTTTCCCTTAACATTTTGACCGCTTGTTTGTTTACCTACTCTTTGTCTATCTAGTCCTTTTTATGCACTAAGCTATGTATAATATAATCTGGCATCTTAGAATGTTTATTTAACGTTTATTCAGACACCGGATCGAGCTTAATTAGTAGCCGATGCCTCTCTAGGTCCATTCTTTTATAGCCGTCGTCTGCATGGCGCGCTTTGTTTAGTACTAGTAAATGGTAGTGAAATGTTGTTTTGATTCGATTAAAGTAATTCTGTGTCGATCAATGCGTTGTCGTATAGTGTTTTGCTTAGCTGACTTCATGTTTAGTGTTTATTTTGGGCTGAAATTAACTTATTAAGTATTGTGTACTGTAGAAGCTAAGTTGTATTCATAGACTACTTAATCTCACTATCAGCGCTGCTGCGA
>OY757550.1:981414-990540 GCA_963584105.1 Alviniconcha strummeri
ACATGTGGGCTGTACGCCCCAAACAAGGGTAACAGCAAGCTTTAGTACATCATGGGTGACAGAAATGTGTTTGAAATAAAGCTGGGAAGAAAGAGCAGAAGGAGGAAAAGAAAGACGTTTGGGGCTGAACCCTTAGTTGTGCACAACGAGAGAAGAGGGTGGGGTGGCGGTGCATCATTTAATACGTACATGTGGTCAGGAAAATGCCAGTGTGCTGAAGGTCTGTAACACCAACTGTGAGAGGGTATACACATTTAACCGGTGCAATCATTCGGTGGCTCAACAATCGCAGACAGAATAGAGAAGTATGATAGTCACTCTGTTCTCCGTAATTACAGCACAGCGATACTGCTGCAGTGCGCATCGTGTCGATGTTGTAGTTGCTGGCACTGCATCGCTGCAGGAACCTTCAGCAGACGCCCTCGTCAGTGCAGACAGCAGCAAGTCTCTGTCGTCGCAGCCTCCTTGTCCACGGCCCACAGCGCCGGCCTGGCGACAGGGTGCCACAGACACCACGTCTCTCCGACAGAGCGGCGTGACCCTCCGCCCGTTGCCCGCTCCCTCACCTCACGGTACACGAACACCGACCCGGGCTGGAAGCGGCCATTGCTAGTGTGAATGGTACTCACTCGGAAAGGACACACCAGCGGAGAGAGTGGGGAAAGCGCCGGGATGGGAGACAGACACGCGGCTTTAGTCAGTATTCCTTCAACAAGAAAAAGCCACAGCGTGTCGTGGCCCCGTTTTGTCGATTAACACCGTTTTCTTTAAATCTCTCTTAGTGATCCGGCGTGTTACACATCAGGTGGTACAAAGCCGTTGCCATGTCCGGGAGCTGGTTTCTTGACCGCTGGGTCAACCAACCGTTTCTTCGCACGTGCAGTCTCTTTAAAGTGGCCATCAAAGTCACGCTAAGGCCAGTAAAATGAAGTCTAAACTGTCTGTTACAAGGTCGCTGTCTCTGTATCTCTTAGAGGCACCTCCGTATATCACATAATTAATTCGTTGTCAGTGTCACTCTGCTGATTGAACAGTGGGAAATTTGTTGCGTTTCTGAATATTCAGATGTATTTGGCCACACAGGTCCAGTCGAGATTAGCTTTTTCTACGCCGAATGCAGGCAAGATTTCCATCCGTTTCCATACAGAGGAAGAAAAAGAAGAAAGTATCCACTGTTCCCTTTTAGTTCAGTCTCTTCAGAATATTCAAACTCGCCCCATTTCTGTCCATCATCGTTTCTCCCGCCTTTTCTCTCTGATTGACACTTCCGGTTATCATAACGGAACCGTGTCTGCCTTATGTTCGAGGGCCACTGACGCTGTGGTTGTGACTGCCTCCTACATACGAAGCCGATCACGGCGAGTTTGAACGCGAAAGCTGGGAAGGGAGATAAGCACCACAACTTCTTACAGCGTGGTCGTTTAAGTACTTGTGATCGTTGTCTCCCCTAAAGCCATCTCGCGCCTATAATTATGGTATACACGCTAGTCTGGCGAACTGTCAACCTTAAGATTACGTTATTATTCAGTAATCATTACTATGTCACAACTT
Organism: Alviniconcha strummeri; assembly: GCA_963584105.1. Lineage (NCBI taxonomy): Eukaryota > Metazoa > Mollusca > Gastropoda > Provannidae > Alviniconcha > Alviniconcha strummeri. The sequence continues at coordinate 982,966 of OY757550.1, forward strand.
GTGGCCTACAGCGGTACTATGGATGTTGGAGCTGTTGATGGGATCAATGCTGCAACAGGGCGATGAGCAGCCAGCATTTTGTTGTTGTTAATATTTCCGCACATGCAGACAGCGGAGCGACGGCCAGCTGGCTTCCAGTTTGGTCTTGTGCCAAATTTAGACATTTTTGAGCTGGGCTAGAAAGTTTATAAACATAATTACTTGTCAGAACATATATCAATATCTTCCTGGCACTTGATATAGCTCAAAAATAAAAAAATAAAAAAGAAAGTGGGTTAGCTCTCCATCCATGAGGATGGTAAAGCATACCGATCAGTGTCAAAACGCGTTCGTCCATGATACAGTTATGGAAACTGTTTCTTGTATGCTTGTATAACTTGTAATTACTTTTTGATAATACATGTATTTTCTAAAAGAGATATTTCAGTCACTTTACAGACTAGCCGGATCATTCAAACTGCGACTTAGCGAGATAAGTGAAAGGAACAGAAGGAACTGCCTCCCACAGAAAGCAATGGCTTTGTTCTTTTGTCCCCTGGATAAGAGTAGCGGATGGAAGCAGTGGCTTCATCCTTTTGTCCCCTGGATAAGAGTAACGGATGGAAATGTTCCCGCAGTTTGTTGGAAGGCAGATGACGGTTACACATGACATTATCACGTTAGACAGACATCGACGGGTGAATCGGCTGCACCTGTTCGTGGAGTGTCCGCGGTTTCCAGCGCTGGGGAGGCTCAGACACCGATGACGGACAGCGAGTCCCGCTGACAGACGGACCATCCGATGACGCAGTTGGCCGCTTTCGGGACGTGTGACGGTGACTGAGGGGGACACCCGCCCCGCGATCATCTGTTGAAACGGTTGAATCGGTTGACCAGGTCAACTTTGACTTTGTGGAGACTCACTTTGTCCTTCACGCTCTGCATCATGAAGATGATGGTGATCCAGAAGGCGTTCATCATGAAGAAGGCGAAGGCGACGTTGTTTCTCATGGACTTCAGATCGGCAGCCACCTTAGCCTCGTGCACCTTGTCGGAGTTGATGGGGTGAAGGTATTTAGCGATGCATCTCTGCCAGAACTCGATCTCTCTCATGGGCAGGTATTGGATGTCTCCGTTCTTCAGACCAGGGTCCTCCAGCCATCTGTAAAGACACAATACCGCCATCAGACTACACACTTACTTGACGCGGGCAACAATGGCCGGGAACTTCTCCTTCTCCTTCAGAGTTACTGTGGGGGGCCCGACTGGCGGGCAGTTCCTACAGACTGGGTAGCTGAACATGCAATGCGTTTAGTTTTAGCATGCACAGTTAGAACGAAAGTACACTTTGCTGAGTGCGCTAACAACGGATCTTCCTATGCCCCAGTCGCTTGATATTTAACACCACTCAACTCCTGTCATATGAAAGACAATGTCGTTGAAACAAAAACTTAAATATCACAAGAAAATAGCTCTTTTTGAACCGATTGATGACCCGTGCACGTGGAAGGAAAGCCGGACCTATGGACAGTCCAACAAATGGGACTAGGGGCCATCAGCCCATCATACACAAGGGCCATGGGAGGTGCTGAGCTGAACTAAAGCACTCAAGTCTACAAGTGATACAAAACGGAGGCATTAAGACTATATAAACACTATACTTAAATAATTACGGAATTTCGGACTATAACTGATACAGACCCCCCCTTTTTTTTTCTTTTTTTTTTTTTTTAGTTCTGAATATATATGGTACTGAGGTTACCACCTTACAATAAATTTGATAAATTCAAAACCTTGTTGCCACACACACACACAAACACACACACACACACACACACACACACACACACACACACACACACACACACACACATACTCATCCACAACATATTTCCCGTTCATCTCGTATGCATTACAGGAAACTGTTGCACTCAGGACTATACCTGTTGCAGACTATATCAGTCAGTGAACTAAGGACACTGCAGACTGTATCAGTCAGTGAACTAAGGACACTGCAGACTGTATCAGTCAGTGAACTAAGGACACTACAGACTGTATCTGTCAGCGAACTAAGGCAGCCAGTGCTACACACTGAAACAAAGCACTGAAGAATAATATCCGCAGACTGAAGGCAAACAGCAAGGACTAGAGCTGTCAGGAATTTCATTCCAAGACTGCCGGATGCTAAATGGACGACCCAGAGCACTAAGGCACCAGGACTCAAGCTGACGCTACACACAAGGCGGGTGTCGCTTACTTGGGGTTGATCAGCTCGTCGCGCTCCTCGTCCAGCATGTGGTCCTCCTCCTCGGTGGACGAGCTGGAGGACGAGGCGTCGCCGTGCTCGGCCTCCTCCCTCGATGTCGTCGATGTTGGAGCGCTTGGAGTGTCGCGAGCGGGACGACGACCGACGCCGCTGCTGGAAGCCCGCCGCTGCCGCTGGTGGCCACAGTCCGCAGACCCGTCTCCACCTTGTCCAGCTTCTCCATCACCTGCACCGGCACAACCACAACCACACTGTCAGGGTGGTGGCGGGGACACACACACACACACACACACACACACACACACACACACACACACACACGCGCGCGCGCGTGCGCGCGCGCAACTGCTGTACAGGAATGTATAGAACCAACACCGCGTTTCTAGTGTGTGACAAAGGATTAAAACAAAAAGCTTTATGTAACGTCATTCGCAACTCACTCCTGTACCATGCTCGAAAATGATGTCGGCTTAATGTCAGTGTATTTAACAACTACCGTGCAACCCCGCCCTGCTGCTGACACTACCATCTCTTGGCTGCCACTACCCTCACGTCGTTCGCTTCAACCACGGCCCGGAACTGCACATACTGGCCATCACCGACATCGGCATCGGGCCCAGGAACAGGGATCAGAGAAAGGTGAGTCCGGCATCAATGGCTTTAGTTGGAACAGAGGGGTAGTCCACTGTTGGGGTAAGAGGGGGGAGTGCCTGTGTGTGTGTGTGTGTGTGTGTGTGTGTGTGTGTGTGTGTGTGTGTGTGTGTGAGAGAGAGAGAGAGAGAGAGAGAGAGAGAGAGAGAGAGAGAGAGTAGAGAGAGAGAGAGAGAGGAGAGAGAGAGAGAGAGAGAGACAGACAGACAGACAGACAGACAGACAGACAGACAGACAGACAGACAGAGACACAGAGAGAGAGAGAGAGAGAGAGAGAGAGAAGAGACACACACAACACACACACACACACACACACACACACACACACACAACACACACACACACACACACAGACTCAGAGAGAGAGAGAGAGAGAGAGAGAGAGAGAGAGACAGACAGACAGACAGACTCAGAGAGACAGACAGACTCAGAGAGACAGACACAGAGAGACAGATAGACAGACAGACTCAGAGAGAGAGAGATCGTGTGTGTGTGTGTGTGTGTGTGTGTGTGTGTGTGTGTGTGTGTGTGTGTGAGAGAGAGGAGAGAGAGAGGAGAGAGAGGAGAGAGAGAGAGGAGAGAGAGATGAGAGAGAGAGGAGAGAACAGACAGAAACAGACAGACAGACAGACAGACAGACAGACAGACAGACAGACAGACAGACAGACAGACACAGAGAGAGAGAGACACTGACACTGACACTGATTTTATTGACACAAGGCCATAGCCCTTTTCAATGGGGGGAGGTCCATTTTCAAGGCAATTCATATCGAATATTTTATATTAAAAAACAACAACTCTCTCTCTCTCTCTCTCTCTCTCCTCTCTCTCTCTCTCTCTCTCTCTCTCTCTCTCTCTCTCGGTCGCTCGCTCGCTCACACACACACACACACATACACACACACACACCACACACACACACACACACCCCTCTTTTCTCTCGGTCGCTCACACACACACACACACACACACAACACACACACACACACACACACACACACACACACACACACACACACACGCTCGCACACGAACGCACACAGACAAAAAGGATCCCAAATACACATACTACTATCAAGGAAACTGTCCTACCAATGTTTGACGTAGCAGAAGTCATCAGGAATTCACGTTCATCTTTTTTAACCTTAACTGCAATGCAAAGAACAGAAACTTTGCCATGCCAAGTATTGATTCTTGTGTTTTGTCATTCATGTTGCTAGCAAACCACTTTTTCTTGATCAGATATGTTCCTGTTATAATTTACCAAATATCTTGTTCTAAGGTTTCTATAGACTGGACAATGTAAAGGAAATGGATTTCACTCTCAGGTGTGTTTTCACAAAAAGGACAATTTACCTCTTCTGGCAATTTTGAGTACCGATATTTATGTGTGTTTATCTGAGAAACACCCATTCTAAATTGTGCAAGTGCATTACGGTAAATATTTATCCATATCACATCTACATAGTATTCTCGTTCAAAACAGTGTTTAAACTGGTCTATAAATAGAAAACCGTGTACTAGACTCCATATGGTTTACCCACCCGTGACAAAAGGAACTGTAGAGTCTTTCCCTGAGCTCCTTAAAGAAAGGACCCTTCTTGTCCACAGCCAAACAACCACACCTGTTCAAAACCATTATTACATAAGACTGTTTTGATTCGAGTTACCCAAGTTACATATCCCTTTTCATGTAGCCCCAGTGACATATTGTATGCTTTTTTTGACCAAAAGTTCTCTGGCTGTTTAAGCAAGCGGAACCAATATTTTATGCTTTTTGATATGCTTGTGATCCATAAGGGATATCTGCCAAGTTCTCCATACACGATGTCATTCGGTGTTTTATCGAGCACATGCAAAAATCGTTTGCAGGCATACAAATGGACCCTTTCAATTTGGTCGAACTTATCCATCCCCATAACTCCGCTCCATACAATAAAGTGGGGACAACCTGTGCATCAAAAAGTTTGAAGAATATTTCAGCGGAGTTACAGTCAATTCTGTTTAACGTAGCAAGAATTTCTATAGTACTTTTTTTTTGCTCTAACAGCCATATCTTCCACTGCAGCAGAAAAGCTAAGTCTTGTAGAAAAGGTCAGCCCTAAATACTTATAAGCGTTTACTACCTCTAGTTTATTTCCATTAAAAATCCATTTCTCTCTTGCACCCAAGAAGCCCCCTTTCCGGAAAACTACTACCTTAGATTTGTCTAAGTTTACTGTTAATCCTAACCTTTGGGTTGCCTCTTGCAGCACATTCAGCTGGTTTTGTAGCCCAATTACAGTCGATGAAAGTAAAGTAAGGTCGTCCGCAAACCAGAAGTAGAAACAGTTCTATCTCTGCTGGACCTAGAGAGACTCCATGTTTACCCTTTTCTAAGATTTCATTTGCGAGTTCATTTATTAGCAAGGAAAACATATTGGGCTCAAAATACACCCTTGTTTCAGGACCTTGAAAACATTTTCTATTAAACATTTATATTCTTTGCGTTGTTTTGAATACAGGTCAAAATCATCATCGTTTCTGGTTCTCCTAAATCGTCTTAGACATTGTTTTACTTCTTTTTTTCTTGGAATGGCAGTCCTTATCAAACCATTTATTATCATACTTTTTCTTTCCCGTATTTGGTACCTTTCGTTTTCATACCACTAGCTGCTTGCAGTAATGCTTCTGTGAAAATCTCAAGTGACTTCGCAGGACAATCTTCTGTGAGATTCTGTGCTTCAACCATCCTTTCCCTATATACCTGAGATAATAGATTTTCTTGAAACTGATCTATTCTGTCTACATGCCAAATATATTTGTCCCTTTTCACAGCTTCTTCTTCAACGTTTGCAGTATCGGAATTTACCTGGCATTTACAATACAACTCTACTGGCATATGGTCTGATTCTATCCTGTCATTCACATTCAAGGTCTCAGCTAAATATAAAATATCACTAGACATCAAAAAGTAGTCTACGACACTGTATCCATGCTCGGACAGGTAGGTGAAATTTCCTGTCTCATCGCCCGGACAAAATCCATTAAGTATTTCTAACCCATAACATGCGCATGTTTCAAGCAGCCTTCTACCAAATGCATTAACTTCTCTATCCTGGGACGTTCTGGTGGGTTCAAACAACGATACCTTGCAAAACGGTTCATAATCGCCTCCATCCATTTGGCTAAATTCTGTGTTAATCTGGTAGTTAGCGGTTCTAGCATTAAAGTCACCATTGCATATAATGTGCAAATCTCCATCCTTTTCCATCAGCTCATTTATACACGTATCCAACTCTGTTATGTGGCAGGCAGTCTCAGACAGGTCATAGAAGGGGCTCCCTGGTGGGGGTATGTACGTGGCTATATACATTATATCTCTGTCACAACCAAACGCCTCTTTTGATAGCTTCAGTACAACAATGTTATGGTACTGTACACCAATTTCTTGAACAAAACTAAACATATTGTTGCGCACCATGACTAGAATTCCACCCGATCGTCTACCTTGATGGGAAAGCTTAATAGCCGGAGACACGAATTTAAAATAATCCGTAAAGACATGGGATAAATCGAAGTTTTCATCAATGAAGGTTTCTGTTAGTGTTACAAAGTCAAAACTCTCCACATACGCCATCCAATCAGCATCGGACAACTTGCTCACCAAACCTGCAATATTATACAGAAGAAATGATGCTGGTTGTACTTTCGAGGGCCGGCCTGCCTCCTAGCTCCATACGTCAGCAGCGTCTCCAAACGGCTCATCTCGGTCCTCTCCCGTCTCCTCTCCGGTCAGCGCGGTGTGCTCAGACGGGATGTCCTCTGCCACAGGGACATGGCTAGGTTGGGCTGAGGAGAACATGGAGTCGATGCGGGTCTGTGCAGGAGGAGTCCCGGTTCGTCCCCTGCCGAATCCGCGGCTGGTCTGTGAGGCGGGTGCCAAAGGCTGGCGCGCCACACCCGTCGTCGCTGTGGAGCTGCTCCTATTCCCTCGGTCTTCTCCGGTGCCTCCTGTGCTCGGTCCGGGGTCAGCAGTGGTACTCATGGTGCCACCACGAGCTCGTAAGTTGTATGTCGAACTCTGCTGCCTTGGTGCCGTGTTGCTGACCAGCTTCTGGGTACCAGTGTGGATGCGACTCCCAGTCCTCTGGCTCTGTGGGCGTGTTGCTCGCGTACTGTCGGTGGCATCGGCCCTGTTGATCAGACTCGCTGGTGGTTGGTTCTGTGTCGCCCGAAGCGGCGGGAACGCGGCTGTAGACAGCACGTGGTCCACAGTAGATCTCCGAGTGTTGACATCAGTGACAGCGCCCCCTCTGTTGTTGCTAGCAGGAGCATGCACTAGTCCACCGTCCTGCTTTGTAGAAGGTCCACTGCCACCGTGTCTGCGACGGTTGTCTTCTCTTCGGACTTCTTGTCTGTCCAGGTCATAGGTGAAGATGGCGCGGTCTGTGACAAGCTTGTCAAATCGTAGCTTGGATGGCTGTCCATTCTGTCTCATCTCCCGCTGCAGTGACATCAGTTCTTTCCTCTTCATTCGCACTGTTTCTGAGAAATCTTCTCTCACATAAATGTTCTTGAATGTTTCTGATTGATTTAATTTCCGGGCCTGAGTAAGGACTGTCGTCTTCTGCTTGTATGAAAGGAACTTTGCAACAATGGCTTTCCCTGATCTGTGAGCACGTTCGATCAAGATGTCC
>OY757550.1:990740-1000740 GCA_963584105.1 Alviniconcha strummeri
TGATAACGACAGCAGACGTCCATCTGTCAGCGGTACCAGGCAGAGTCAGGGTGTCCGGGGCCGCGGCGGTCACTCCCACCCACATGATGCAACAGCTGATGTCGTCTTTCTTGTCCAGGCGAACCTTGGGAGGATCGGACAAAACAAGCTAGGCCTACACTTCCACGACAACAACCGGACAATAAATAACCAAACTCTGTATAAATGAGTGAATGAATGAATCAGTCAATGAATCAGTCTCTGACGGAAGCCGGTCAACACTCACGCATGGATCAGACAACGCAGTCAAACAGTCAGACATCAAGCTGTCAATGCATCAAGTCAACTGCCCGCCAGCAGCCTACACAGCAATCAGTCAATATCGTTATTGCCACGTGTGATGTAAAATATACATACACATGGAAGGAGGCATGGCGCTGACAGCATTCATAATCATACACACATTCATAATAACATTAACAGGTTAACAGTGCACAGACTATAATCAACTTGATAAAACATACAAATACTTTGAAACGCGATTTGGTGTGTGTGTGTGTGTGTGTGTGTGTGTGTGTGTGTGTGTGTGTGTGTGGAGGGGGGGTATGCAGAGTTTGAAGGAATGGTCAGACAGACGTGGGACCAGACTGACCTCATACAGCATGTTGGTCGTCATGGGATCACAGGATACCACGATACCTCCATCTTTGTCACTTCCTTTCCTTTCTGCTGTCTGCTGCTGGTTTCTCAGCACGATGTTCTCCCCGTGGTTACCATGGAAACGTAACATCGGCGGTTGAAACAGTGCCGGCGGCTAAAACAGAGTCTTTCGGTTGAAAAATTGTGTTATAGCTCAGAGGGAATATTTAGAAGATCGTGCACTTGCTGACTATTTTTTTGTAATTTGGCATGGTGTCAGGTATGGACACACGGTTTTCAAAAACCATCGCAAACACGTTCAGCTTGACTTCTGGTGATCATTTTGCGCAAAATCCTATATGGCTGCCACAAGAAGATTTTATGCCAAATTGCATCTCCTGTTACTATTACGGACTTGTAAAATGCCACTTACCCCATGTTTTCTAATACAAACAATTCAAATATGAGGTCACATGTGTTTTACAGCTACTTTCAAGGTCAATGGTCATTTTCAGGGTCATTTTAGTTTAAAATGGTAATAACTTTGGAACTAATCAACTCCAAAAGATGGAATTGGGTTCTACACCTACGTTTGCATTCCCTAGGAGTTCATTTTTAAAGTTCTTGAACTCACGACTCTAACCGTTTATTCAGAAATGCAGTATGATGTTCAAAATGACCGTCCATGTTGAGGAGATAGTCATGAGTTCTGAAACTTAGTTACTGGCACTGTTTGCGCAGCCTCCCTCACACTTGCACAATGGGCAACGGTAAAGTCCAGCTTGATGACATCTGCAGGTTTCCCTTGCAAGCAACCAAGCAGCCACAGTGGATCACCATTGAGCATAATTTGCTGGCATCTGGCAGACTGGTCCACGATGCCTTTGTTCTGTCATTTCATTCCCAATCCCATTCACTTGTGTTTGGAATGTAGAATGTTTTGAACCGACTCTTATCCAGATGAAATCTGTCATGGGCAATGCTCGCTTTGTGTGCTGGAGCAACGCATGCTGGGTTGTTGGGATGAATTCCAGGGGTCTGAGGCCAACAGTAAACATCAGCTTTCTTGCTTCATTTACAGAAGTTGCACTCCAGACGCTCCATGCGCGATGACTAGTGTGATGCTGGTCGAGTCCTGGGTGATGGCAACGAAGGTGTCAGTGACCTCAGGAAAAGTGGTCCATGCATTCCATGCTGTCTTTTTGTCAATTCCAAACATCGCCGATGTTACATCATATCCTGTGAATGAATGGAAGAAGAGAAGTGCCTGGCAGCAATGAGATGCCAGCTGTTGAGAGATGTAATGAACTGAAATTTCTCTGAATGTCTTCCCTGACCTGAATTCAATCCACGGCTCTGAAAGGTTTAGCTGATGAAAGTGATGGATGGCAACAACTACCACATCCGTGTCAATTGTCCTGAGGGAGGCATTTGTGTGGCCCTGTTCAGCAGCATGGCACACGTGTAGCATCATTCATGTATCAGCTTCTTCTTGGTGGCAGGCAGACAGGGCTGTTACATCAGTAGGTCTGTCTGTCACCGAGAACAAGGTCAGCCTTGGTGGTCAGGAGGCGATAGCTGGCATGAACGGTATTTTGCACTGGCTGCTCACTGAGGAGCTGGAACAGCTCATCCTTGTTGTCAGAGTCTTTGAGGTATTTCTGCCATTCAGCTGCCTTTCAAATTGGTGCCTTCGCTGAGAACCTAGCTAGCCTCCTTCAGTTTCACCCTGCTTGGTACGAGTCTGGGATTTGACACTTGTGTCCTGATATGTGTCTCAAACAGCATCTACTCTTGTGTCATCTGGCTCTCCAAGAAGGGTAGCAAATGCACACACACATCGGAGTGTGTGTGTGTGTGCATTCTCCAAACATACTAATACGCTGGGGGCTTGACAATATGAATGACGGCTGATATTATCAGCAGAGCACAGAGGCTCCTTTGCTGCAGGAAAAAACGCTCAGGATTAGGTATACCAGGCAGGCTGCCAAGAAGAGTTTACTTTACCTGGTGACAGTACTCGCTATACGCTTGAACCTTCAGAACACGGAGCCAGGCTAGAGTCAGCTGGTACAAGTGCCGTGTGCGCTTCACATGACTGTCAGAGAGATGCCGCAACATTCGGGGTGAAGACTGTTGCCAAGGAGAGCATCCGCTCCCAGCCAGATCCAGTCAACAGCTTCCCCTACAATTGTTGGGGTTCCATCGCAGTGTAGAGGAAGCCCATGAAGCACACCATCTTTGATTCACCGACCTCATCGGGAAACTTCCACTGACATTACTTCTGCTAGGCATAGAGGGGACTGTCACCTACAATCACTGGAACCTAGCCAGAGTTTGTGAAGTCAGTTGCCTTCTTAGAAATGAACATGGCATGTTTCTGCATGGACAAAAAGACGGAAAATCCCAACTGTAGCCATTGGTCTGACATCAACTCAATGGCCATATAAGAAAAACCCAGAATAGGTCACTGGCGTTTCCTGCAGCTCTCCTCCCTCTTCAAACACAACTGTGTACAGAAGCTTGAACCATGCTTTCTCAAGTGTCCCTGCTAGGGATTTTGAGCAAATGGTGACCTGACCGATCTAACATCTACTGATGAAAGGGTGATCTCACCAGCATCCTCATCAATGTAGGGCACAACAGCACAGTCATCAGGGACCTGGATCGCGGTTTCTTCAAGAACATCTAGGCTGAGAGGTGGAGGGTCCTCCCTCATTTTGTCAGGCTATTAATCTCCACTCTTTAAGCAGGACATCAATAAGGGTCAGAAGAGGCTTGGCAACTGGTTCACTTAAACAAATGGCATTTCTTGCAGAAGAATGTATCTCTCAGCCTCATCTTCTGTCACTTGAAGGTGAGCAGTCTCTGCCAAAGCTGCTCCAACTGGATTGCTATGTGAGAGATATACTTCTCTTCCCTCATTGAGAGATATACTTCTCTTCCACACACGCCAGTTACCTATTCTGGGTTTTTCTAATATGGCCATTGAGTTGATGTCAGACCAATGGCTACAGTTGGGATTTACCGTCTTTTTGTCCATGCAGAAACATGCCATGCTCACCCAGAGCTTAGGAGCTGTGTGAACAGGGAGATGGGCCTGGGATCTCATCCCATTCTTCCCCCGTCCATCATAAGCCATACGGTTTCTGTGGACGTAAAGCATCATGTAAGATGAAGGAAAGCACAGCAGTCAGGTCCTAACCTTCTTAGGACGTTCTCCTGGAATCTTGTGAGTAAAATACTTCAATGCAGTGGTGAACAAGTGCTATAAAGAACCCATTTTGAATGTTCTACAGCTTTTTTGATTAAATCATGAGGCTAAGACATTCACGGAGTTAACTCCCAATGGTCAAAAACATGGGTGTAGAACCCAATATTTTCTGTTAAAGTTGATTACCTTCAGAGTTATTGCAATTTTAAACTGAAATGACCTTGAACATGACCTTTGACCTTATAAATGACCTTCAATCATCAAACTGATCTTTGATATGGACTTCTTGCACTAAAATCAACGGGAAAAGTGGCATTTCATCAGGCTCTAGTGGTAATTTGGCATTCACTGGTCCGGGTGGAGGCCATATTGGATTATGCGCAAACAGGCCCCCAGAGGCGAGCTCAATTTGTTTGCGATGGTTTTTGAAAACTTTATGCCCATATCTAACACCATGCCAAATTACAAAAACTAGTGACCCTGAATTCCACGATCATCCTGAATTGCCTCTCAGCTATTAGGCCTACACATGTACATGATTACCGTCATCACCTTCATCTTTGTAGTTCTTGTTACTATGGTTGTTACTTGTTTGTTTGTATACCATCGCTCTCTCTCTCTCCCTCTCTCTCCCTCCCCTCTCTCTCTCCCCCTCTCTCTCTCTCACACACACACACGCACACACACATACACACACACACACACACACACACACACACACACACACACACACACACACACACACACACACACACACACACACACACGCCCACACGCACGCACGCTAACTCACTCACACACGACTACCACCACTGACCCCCATTTCACGCTATGCAGGTTAGTGACCGGCCTGGCTGGCAGCAGAGGGAGCCACACTCACCACCAGAGTCATGCGGAGCGACGGCCAGTGGCGGCTGCTGAACAGGGACCTGGCGGAGTAGGGTCAGCATGTGACACAGGTAGGGAAAGCACAGCACCAGCAGAAGCAGGGTCGGGGTGGGGTCAGCCTGACTTTGTCCGCCGTCCTGCACAGACGCAAAGAGGTCAGCGCGTGACACGCAGGCAGAGCGAATGACCACAGGCCAGGACCCAGGGGGAGTCAGCCTGGCTGTGTCCCCCGTCCTGCACAGACAGGAACAGATCGGCACGTGACACACGTACACAGAGGAAACAGTGCCGTCGGGTGGTGGTTGGAGTGGTTTTCTCCGTTCTCCCTCCTACACATTCCTAAGTAGGTCAGCACGTCAGTCAGGCAATTGTTAAAATTCCACATCCTGTCGACCGCGCAGGGTCACCTAAGGACATTCAGACGTTCAAACTTCTTCTGTACCAGTTCCGTATAGGCCTATATGTCTCCCTTTCAAAGGTAAAAAGCCTGGCTCGCAATTCCGGACACAAGACAGTCACCAAGAAACACAATAGAGTCAAAAGAGTCCTTAATGAGAACATACAACACTGACACTTCTCCTACTCCACCTGAAATAGTTCGAGACATGTTCTTCGCGGCGTACGTAGTACATCAAAAGACGTATTGTCAAATTATATCTGGACCTATATGTTGCGAAGCCAGTAAAGCTGCAAAGGTCCAGCTCAGCCGGACGCCCGCGTGAACAGCGGCAGTTTTGTGTTCCATGTCCAGCGTGAACAGCGGCAGTTTTGTGTTCCATGCCCAGCGTGAACAGCGGCAGTTTGTGTTCCATGTCCAGCGTGAACAGCGGCAGTTTGTGTTCCATGTCCAGCGTGAACAGCGGCAGTTTGTGTTCCATGTCCAGCGTGAACAGCAGCAGTTTGTGTTCCATGTCCAGCGTGAACAGCGGTAGTTTGTGTTCTATGTCCAGAGTGAACAGCGGTAGTTTGTGTTCTATGTCCAGAGTGAACAGCGGCAGTTTGTGTTCTATGTCCAGAGTGAACAGCGGCAGTTTGTCCAGCGGACCTGAAGAACGACGGAGCTGGACGACGGCGACGAGAGAGTCACCAGTGACGTATTTCTTCTGTTGCCCTAACGAATAACTTACCTGACCAACCAGTGACCTTGACGATGCTTCAAGTCAGTGTGAGCAGTTTGCCTATGCAGATAACAACTTGCCTATACAGGTAACAACTTGCCTATGCAGATAGCAACTTGCCTATGTAAATAACAACTTGCCTATGCAGATAACAACTTGCCTATGTAGATAACAACGTGCCTATATGTAGATAACAACTTGCCTATGTCGATAAAAACTTGCCTAATGCAGATAACTTGCATGCCTATGCAGACAACAGCTTGCCCTGACGGTAACTGCGAGGTGAGCGTGAGCATAGACAGTTTTTTGGTTTGTTTATTTGTTTGTTTTTTGCAAACACCAACTGACCTAAGTGATTGAACTGACAATGGCTGAAGTAAGCTTAAGAATTTAGCCAGTTTGTCAGAGCTCAGGAGCTGTGTGAAAGTCGAGGTGGCCGTCCTGTGCTCCTGTCCCTAATAAGTCTACGGTTTCTGTGGACGTAAAGCAACACTTCATCATCATCAGCCAGTTTGTTGCCAGTGACCAGCTGGCCTCCGTGACGACCGGCCTTGGCGATGGCTGAAGCGAGCTTGAGAACTGAGTCAGTTTGTTCCCAGTGACGAAATGGTCTTGATAACGACTGACCTCGGTGAGCTAACGCGAGCTTGAGAATTTAGCCACTGAGTTTGCCACTGACCAGCTGATGGCGACAACTGACCTTGACAATGGCTGAAGTGAGCGTGAGCAGCGACAGTTTGTTGGCCACCCCAGCGGTCAGCACGACGAGGAAGAGACAGAGGATCCACACAACCTTGAAACAGCGCATGAAGGTCGTGAAGGAGGCATAGCCCCACTGCTCGTCACGTGACACTGTCTGGAATCGATCCCATGACTCTCTGCAAATGAGGAGTCAAAGTAATAGCTAACAACTTTCTTCTTCTTCTTCTTGTTAAAAATAAAATTATATATATATATCAATAACTGTGCATCTGTTTTGTAAGTTGCCCTTGCTAGAATAGGCTGGGTAGAAATGAAAGAGGACTTACGGACTCAGCACAGAAAAGTTGGCTTGCTCGTCAAGGGCTTGTGTAGCACTGGCCGTCACATTTCCGCGCTGGAAAGAAGAACAATATTAATTGATCATCCCTGTCTGTCTGTCTGTCTGTCTGTCTGTCTGTCTGTCTGTCTGTCTGTCTGTCTGTCTGTCTGTCTGTCTGTCTGTCTGTCTGTCTCTCTCTCTCTCTCTCTCTCTCTCTCTCTCTCTCTCTCTCTCTCTCTCTCTCTCTCTCTCTCTCTCTCTCATCCACGCCACACACACACACACACACACACACACACACACACACACACACACACATACACACACACACACACACACACACACACACACACACACACACACACATACACACACACACACACACACACACACACACACACACACACACACACACACACACAAACAAAACCCAAAAAAACGCATGGACACACGCGCGCACGCTCATGTACACGCACACAACACACACACACACACACACACACACACACACACACACACACACACACACACACACACACACACACACACACAACCTGCGAATTGCTAATAGTGTCGTCGATTTCAGTGACGCCTGATGACGTCATATTATCTTCCGTCATATTGATCCATTCTCTGACGCGTTGTTGGGACTTGCTGACGTCAGAGTGGTCATCTCCAGGAGCGTGCGATCCGACGCTAAGTGGTGGTGGTGCGGAGTTTGCGTTGAAGGTCGGCATTGTCGCTTCCGCTGGAGTGACCTGAGCCGCTGTGTTCGTGCCACAGCAGAAGCAGAGGGAAAACAACCACAAGCCGGTCAGCTACCCAACAGCAGGAAATGATGAAGCAAAAGGCAAATGACGTTACTGTTTATTCTGGTGTCTGTCTGAAACAATGGGGCTTTGGAAACCAAGAAAGAAGTACTGTTGATGCTCAGTTAAGCTGGAGATGGCGTCAGAGCACAAAGAAAGGTAAAAAAAAAAAACAGAAGGTACGGTTAACAAAACAAAGACACATCAACCGGCAAATCTAATCAGCACGATGTGCATAGTCAACCAAGTAGTTTACAAAGAGCTAAGGCGTTAGCCGCTTTGGCTCAGCGGTAGGGCGTTAGGCTGGTAAACGGACGACGTCGGTTCCATTCCCAGCTTCGGCTCTCCTTCATGATGATGATGATGAGATTATGCTTAATGTCCTCAGATGTCAATTGACATATTAGGGACAAGTTGTGACCAATGCCGAAGCACGGTTCAATAAAAGCCACATACGTAAGGTGTATGCGTGTTTAGCTGTAACCTGCCACCTGCACTTTTGGCAGAATGACCGGGATTTTTTACGTGCTACTGTGGTAACACGGGGGTGGAACGGATACCAAAATAAGAGTCAGCACAGAAAGTCGACCCTGGAGAAGAAAATTCTCCCGCCGTTCCAGCAGGGATTCGAACCCGCGACCTTTCAGTCACGAGTCCGGCGCTCTAACCACTGAGCTATCCCCGCCCCCGCTCTCCTTCATCTTCAGAAGTTGTGGTTTATAGACAAGGTCTTGGGACTTTGCTCCTGATACTGAGCGAGACAAAATGACTCTCATGGCTGCCCGCCTTCATGCAGAATCCTTCTGTTGGTGACAGTGGAGCGTTAGGTATAACTCTCCTTCCCCGTCTCCCGCTGTCTAGCGCCTCTCCGCAAACAACTCGCCGTTACAAATGTTTAACCAACAAAACATCAACAAGTCTAACATTCAATGGGCCAACCAGCCATACAATCAAACCACTACTCGTCAACCATCTGCATGAAAAACCACAATCCAATAAAGTAACGTTACTCACATCTGTGTATTACAACTGACTGAACGACTAGTAACACACACACACACACACACACACACACACACACACACACACACACACACACACACACTCACACACACACACACACACACACACACACACACACACACACACACACACACGTATATATAGATATGGTAGTCCGGTGTGACATCGAACTGGTCCATAGATATTTTCTCTCTTGATGGTTGTACATGCTTTCATTCTTAAGGGAACGATTAAATCATGCAGTGAACTTTCATAGATATGCAGTCATTCATCTGTATGGAACAATTTGCCTCAAACACTCCGCCACTCTGATTCTACCTCCTCTTTTAAAGCCGCCCTCAAGACGCACCTGTTTAATAATTATTTCTAAACTGTTTTTCACAGCCCTGCCCATCCCCTCGTCCGACACTGTGTGTGTGTGTGTGTGTGTGTGTGTGTGTGTGTGTGTGTGTGTGTGTGTGTGTGTGTGTGCGAGCGCGCGTGCGTGCGTGCGTGCGTGCGTGCGTGTGTGTGTGTGTGTGTGTGTGTGTGTGTGTGTGTGTGTGTGTGTGTGTGTGTGTGCGCGCGTGCGTGCGTGCATGTGTGCGTGCGTGTGTGTGTGTGTGTGTGTGTGTGTGTGGTTAGTGTTATTGTAAAGCGCCCTGTGCTGCCACCTAGTGTGGTAGATGGGCGCTCTAGAAATCCTCTTTATTATTATTATTCAGTAAAATCCAGTAACTGTACCCACTTTTGTGTTCAATACACCATATAATTATAATATAATTTTGTGATCGGCTATTCTTATTGCACCCAGATTTGTTTTATAAATTTGTTTACCATCAAAATCCGCCTTATCTTAGACGTGTGCCCTAAACCGAAGAGATTTTAGAAAAGGAAAAGGAAGGAAGAAATGCTACGTACGTTTGAACATAGAAGGACGTGGCAAACGCTGACGGTGATCTTACGGTACTTCTTCCACCATGCCGTTCAGTGGACGCGACCGCATGGACGTATTTGCGCGAAAGAAAGCATCACCTCACAGTCCTTATTCATTGCTTCCTGTGACCGATCAGCGGCTGGATCAGACGTCCCATCAACCCGCGCCTTCCCACCACGGGAAAGGAAAGAGCTTCCGAGGTATGATGGAGGCAGCGATTAGAGCGGTGATACAGGTGAGGTCGCTGTTATCTGTGGACTTGGTCAGCTGCTTCAGGGCATTCTCCATCGTGCCGCAGTCAGGCTGCCCGCGGCTCGTGTTACACGCCGCTCCCTTGTGGTAGAGGCCGGCACACTGTGTTGGTGTTGGCCGTAACATAGGACACGAGACACG
>OY757550.1:1003240-1008240 GCA_963584105.1 Alviniconcha strummeri
TTCAACTTCAAGAGGAAGCAGACGACAGAATATCGTGGAAACAAGTGTTTCGCTTGTTCTTGATTTTGCAGTGGGACATGGATCTGCATTATACATATATCTTGATAATTTGCTTTGTTAGGATTCGAAAATATTGCTTTTAAGATTTTTGTTTGACGTTGATTTTGCTTAATTATTAATATTTAGGTCTCGATTACTTAGTTGTTTGGAATATTGCCATTGTGATTCAGTTTAAGGAAGCTGTGTTTGGTATGTTTTCCAGTTTCAAATGGTAAACATGCACTATATGTGCATCGCATGGCAGGTTCAAATTCTGGATTTTATGCATGAATTGTGTTCTACTTCTACAATCTGCAACACCATGGCGAATCAATAATCTCTATGACTCCTATGAGGTCATTAGACAGTACACTGTACATGTATACACACAATGTGAAAAATGCTGCTGAGTACCTATTACTGTATTAGCATTTTCATTTGTATGGTTCTTTTGTTATTTCACTAACTGCGTCAAGTTGTTGTACTGTGTCAGTCCATGTATACTTACACAGTGACCAGTCCATGTGTACACAATGACCAGCCCATGTATGTATACACACAGTGGCCAGTCCATGTATACACACAGTGACCAGTCTGTGTATACACAGTGACCAGTCCATATATGCACACAGTGACCAGCCCACGTATACACACAATGACCAGCCCATGAGTACACACACTGACCAGTCCATGTATACACACAGTGACCTGTCCATGTATAGACAGTGACCAGTCAATGCATACATAGTGACAAGTCCATGTATAGACAGTGACCAGTCCATGCATACACACAGTGACCAGTCCATGTATACACACAGTGTGACATTTTCTACCACAGAAATCTCCTATTGAGGAAGAAGAATGTTTCATTAGTTGCTTTCAATTTTTATAAATGAATAGTTGTACACATTATGACATGTATAACTGTTAAAAGTGTTATAACATTTAGGTAATTAATACAGATACTGGTGAATATTTAAGTGATACAAATCATTATCACTGATATTTTTATGTCATTATTTTATGTTTCAGGCCCTCCAAGTGTGGGGGAAATGGTGAACACCAATGAACTGTTTGAAAAGCACACCATTGAAGAAATCAGAGATAAGGAAAAGCAGATACGGTGAGTACTAACTTGCTGCAGCACAGTCATGCCCTCCTATGTTTTATTTGATGGATGTTTTTGGCAAAATGACTGCTGTAATTTTCACACTACAACTAATACAATGTGCTTCTGCACACTGCACAAAATTTGGTTCAGGACAGAAGTGAAAAAAATCCAGAGACAAGACACAACTTTGGAGGTGTTATAGCAACAAACAACAACCAGAATCTGATGGACATTATTGTGCATCAGACACCAAGAAAAGTGCCATAATAATTAATATGGGAAAGCAAAAACATTCACTGATTCAGTGAATTTACGATTAACAAAGAGTTTGAATTAATCTTAATTCTTATGCAGCTCATCATTTTCTAAAAATGAAGAGTGCAGCAGATGATATGTCTGCAAACCCATTTTCGTCTACCATGAGATTTGGAAATGAGATGAATTTGAAATCAAGGCTACTAGTGCTACCATTTTCACTTTCTTATTCAGTTCCAACACCCATTTTGTTTTCAATTTTATAATCATCCACTGTCTAATAAATGCTTCACGCCTTTAGTACATGTGATTTTTAACTGTGATTTAAGCTGCTGCTAGCCCTGTTGATTTTTTTTCTCATTTCCTTTTTTGTTTTCAACATGTGTATGTATTGTTAGAAAAATTTGCACATTCATTCTGGCTTCTCTTTTGGTCCCTCCAGAATTAACTGACTGCGTGAATTTTTGTTTGTCCAGAGCTGAGATTGAGAAAAAGAAAGAAGACCTTCGAGTCATGGTTGGGTGAGTACACTGCAACACTATACATTTGGCAATTGCAAGCCCAGAAATAACACTCATTCACTCTGTTCTATATTATATAGAAAGCAGTAACAACAGTGTTAGATAAAGACTGCAGTGTTTTATAAAGAAAGCAGTAACACTAACAGCAGTGTTTTATAAAGACAGCTGTAACAGCAGTGTTTACTTGGACTTGGAGATGTACAACTTTAGCACTTGGCATGCAAATGTTAATAATAAGTGTAATAAGTCATACATGTGATGCTACTGTTAGACCTTTGAATTGTGGTTCTGGGGAAATGAGCATCTCTGTACCCCCCCTCCCCCAACAAAAAAGTGGTGGTATTAACTATTATGTACCTTATTTTATTGTTAAGAATAAGACTAAGAGACCCCCCCTCCCCCAACAAAAAAGTTGTGGTATTAACTATTATGTACCTTATTTTATTGTTAAGAATAAGACTAAGAGACCCCCCCTCCCCCAACAAAAAAGTGGTGGTATTAACTATTATGTACCTTATTTTATTGTTAAGAATAAGACTAAGAGACCCCCCCTCCCCCAACAAAAAAGTTGTGGTATTAACTATTATGTACCTTATTTTATTGTTAAGAATAAGACTAAGAGACTAGGACATGATAAAATACCAAGAGGTTCAGGGATAACAGTCAACTAGGACTTTATTGTACTGATTTAGTCTGAGTGACTGGCATAAGAAAAACTAATGTCTTTGCATTTAAATTACAGCACTGTACATGAAAGAATGGTGAGCAAAATGAAAGGTTGCATTATCATGGTTAAGGGGAGACTGGCCAGTTCTTTTACTTTTTGTTTGTTTAAAGTTGTTATGCATTTTAAATTCATCATTATAATACAAAGATCAGAATAAATGGTATAAAAAGTTGTTTCCGCTCTCTGCAGCTTTCCGTTCTGCAAAAAAAAAAAAAAAAAAATTTGGGGTGTGTGAAATTCAGTAAAATATCACCCCCACTAGGAATACAATATCTCAACACTGACATCACTTTCATTACATTTTATTCTTTTATTGTGATCTGTGGGTTGTATTCTATGAATCTATTTGCCATTTTTCTTGTAAACATTGTTGATCCAAAAATATGGGCCACCGACTGAGGTTACCATAAACATTTAGGGTGACACATAAGAATTGAATTTTCAAAATCATCTTAAAACTTTATTATGCCACAGAATAGGAAATCCTCAAATAAAATCCTAGAGCATTCAAATCTCTGCGCAGAAAATTTTAGTTTCTTGTAATAGCTTCAGGTTTGGCAGAAATATCGTGTTCCTCCCGATATCACCATAGCCAATAAACGATGAAATGAGAAAAACGTGAATAAAGATTTGCCATCTGAAAAATGCAGTAAAACTTGTTTCTGTAGTCTATGGGTTTGGGTAATGTTATGAATGAAAGTAAACTTGCACTTAGTGGTCTGCCATCATGCCTGCCCCATACACCTCTCCCTCCTGGTCTTCTTGCCGGGCTCCGGCTGCTGCTTGCTGAACATGTCTGTGGCGACGACACACGGCAAACTGGGCTTCTGCTGCTTTGTCCGCCTGCTTCAGCCTGGCAATGTCTGTGGCCTCCAGGGTGTTGATGGTGAACTCTGAAGGCTGCAACGTCTGTGGCCTCCAGGAAGTTGATGGTGAACTCTGAAGGCTGCAGTAGCATGGTATCCATCAGCTCAGCCAAGAAAAGGTTCCCCCGGATGAATTTACACACTGCTGTCGCCACCGCTGAATCGATCCGCCTCTTGCCAACAAAGACAGTTTTGGGGCAGTGTGCCCAGATCATGCTGTTCAAGGACTCGTTGTTTTGAGTCTTCCCTTGCAACACTTTGGAGAGGAGGGTGTTGCAGGACATCCGTCGGTACAATGGGAGTAGCTGTTGTGCGACCTCCCTGCTGATGTCTGTGGTCAGGTTGTCTGCATGAGGTCCGGGCTGTTCTCCAAGCGCCTGTGCTTTTTTGTAGAAGCACCAGGAGTTATCACCATCTGGACAACGGCCATGATGGGGATCAGTGTCGGTGGAGGTGCAGTGAAAAAGGCTGGCCCAGATAGCGATCTCCATTTCCTTCGGTTTCCCCTTGTTGCCAAGGATGGCACCATGGAAATAATTCTGGAGCTTTCTGCATTTGTCAGCAGTCAGCCTCCCTTGACCATGCCCCCAAGTTGACACTCTTGTGCTTGTTTTCTCAGGGCTGTTCCCATGCATTTGTGGACATGGTTGATGCATTCCACCTTCTTCACTGGCCGAGTAGCTCCATAGGGCTGAAGCTCTGTCACAGCGGCAAATGCAACAGAATCACCATCACTCAGCATGGTACGATAGCGAAGTCCATGCCGAGCAACGGAACGTCCCCACAATGCTTTGGCTGCTTCTCTCTCCATGGCTTTGGAAGAACCATCATGGTTGATGAGGCACTTGGGGGCATGTCCAGTATTCCAGGCTTGTCGTTGATCGTCTGTCATGTCCTTTGACTTGCTGATTGCACAGGCATGGCAGTATTTCGACAGAACTTCATAGTCATTGACATAGCCTGTCAAAATATCAACCACCATGGCAACACCGTACATTGATGTGAAGCCTCGTTTGTGCCATGTCCCATCAAATGTCACATCAATCCATGGCCTGCTGTCATCAACATTCCAGTCATTGTCATCATCATCAAAGTGTAATGAGTTCTGTGGTTCATTGTCATGTTCATCACGAATTTCTGTGCCTAAAGGGTATGTGTCTGTGTAGACCTTCTGTGCCTAAAGGGTATGTGTCTGTGTAGACCTTCTGTGCCTAAAGGGTATGTGTCTGTGTAGACCTTCTGTGCCTAAAGGGTATGTGTCTGTGTAGACCTTCTGTGCCTAAAGGGTATGTGTCTGTGTAGACCTTCTGTGCCTAAAGGGTATGTGTCTGTGTAGACCTTCTGTGCCTAAAGGGTATGTGTCTGTGTAGGCCTTCTGTGCCTAAAGGGTATGTGTCTGTGTAGGCCTTCTGTGCCTAAAGGGTATGTGTCTGTGTAGGCCTTCTGTGCCTAAAGGGTATGTGTCTGTGTAGGCCTTCTGT
>OY757550.1:1010740-1020740 GCA_963584105.1 Alviniconcha strummeri
CAGTTTGTAGTACTGGATTAGATAAGAAGCAGTTTGTAGTACTGGATTAGATAAGAAGCAGTTTGTAGGACTGGATTAGATAAGAAGCAGTTTGTAGTACTGGATTAGATAAGAAGCAGTTTGTAGTACTGGATTACACTTGTATTTTCCTTACACAAGCTCTCATGCAGATCTGGAGTTGACAGGCTCCTTACCTGACACTTACTCAACTGTATCTGCCAGCTGACCACACTGCCTGTACCTAACTCACTCTTGTGTATATGTGTGTTACAGATATGGAGCAGTGTGGACAGTGGAGATTACCTGACTGGCACACAGCTGTACCTGTTGGCTCGTCACATCAACACCAGCCTGCACCTGGACAGTCAGCGCTCCACCAAGGTGCTGTCCTGGTTCCCCGTGCTGACCCGACAGTGGGCAGCCATCAGCCACTTCAAGACCACCATACTGCAGGTAGCCACCTCTAGCACCACATAGCCACCACTAGCACCATGCTGCATGTAGCCACCTCTAGCACCACATAGCCACTTCTAGCACCATGCAGCATGTAGCCGCCTTCAGCACCACATAGCCACTTCTAGCACCATGCAGCATGTAGCCACCTTCAGCACCACATAGCCACTTTCTAGCACCATGCTGCATGTAGCCACCTCTAGCACCACATAGCCACTTCTAGCACCATGCTGCATGTAGCCACCTCCAGCACCACATAGCCACTCCTAGCACCATGCAGCATGTAGCCGCCTCCAGCACCACATAGCCACTCCTAGCACCACACTGCATGTAGCCGCCTTCAGCACCACATAGCCACTTCTAGCACCATGCTGCATGTAGCCGCCTTCAGCACCACATGGCCACTTCTAGCACCATGCTGCATGTAGCCACCTCTAGCGCCACCTAGCCACTGCTAGCACCATACTGCAGGTAGCCACCTCTAGCACTACATAGCCACTGCTAGCACCATACTGCAGGTAGCCACCTCTAGCACCATACTGCAGGTAGCCACCTCTAGCACCATCTCAGGCACCACACTGCAGGTAGCCAGCTCTAGCACCACACTGCAGGTAGCCACCTGTAGCACCACACTGCAGGTAGCCAGCTCTAGCACCACACTGCAGGTAGCCAGCTGTAGCACAGAGCGGGGACAGGGCTACTGTGCATACTGCAGGAGAGTCAGGCAGTGCTTGGATTAGAACATGCTGTACTGCAGTCAGTTACCTGCACTTTAAGAGATGTTAGAACTCTCAGTTAATATGGACAGGTACTGTAAGCAGCAATCCCACATTAACCCCTACCTTGATATCATGACTACTGAGGGATGTGCTGTGGGCAGTTCAAGACTTCAGTGGTTTGGCTGACATGGCTTTGTGAACGATGCCTTTTTACTTCTTTGTTGCAACTTAAGAACAGTTTTGTTTGAGTTGCTGAAATATTGTGTGGTATTGCTGAAGTACTGTGTGGTATTGCTGAAGTACTGTGTGGTATTGCTGGAATATTGTGTGGTATTGCTGAAGTACTGAAGTACTGTGTGGTATTGCTGGAATATTGTGTAGTATTGCTGAAGTACTGTATGGTATTGCTGAAATATTGTGGGGTATTGCTGAAATGTTGTGTGTGTTTTTCTTTTGCTCAGGGCTGCAGATCGCTGCTGGCAGATACAGACGCCACATTTTCAGACCAGGTTTGTGATGGCATCTGTGTTTTTACTAGACGTGTTCCATTTCTGTGCCAAAAACCCAAGTTAAAGATACATCAGCTGGAATGCCCTGTAAAATGATTGCTAGGCTGTCTTCAAGGTCAGTGTCACAATGGGGGCTCATATGGTCAGTGTGTCCATTTGTCTGATGGCCTTGCTGAATAGCTGATCGGTTTGCAACCACACGTAGTTTGATAGAATGTCATTATAGCAAAGAAATGTGAAAAATATCTGCTAATTCATTGCTGACTTTCTGAATTCTGTGTCTGATTGTATTTGGTGGAAATATAAAACCATTTACAACCTGTACTTGTTAAAGTGTATTTGGTGGAAATATAAAACCATTTACACCCTGTACTTCTTAAAGTTGCTTAGCCTTTTGGATCAAGTATGTTACAAGTTCAAATAAAGTAGGCATGCATATATGCTGACACTGCTGTGACTCTGTAGGCACACAGTGGGGGTGTTTGGCCATGCAAAGTGACAAACCTTGTTTGGTTTTCTTCCTCAGAAAATGGCTGAGATCCTGTGCTCAATTCTGCTGCTGGACGACAGCAACCCTCACCAAGTGTTCCAGGAGTTTTTGCTGGCAAGGACTGTGAGTCGCTTCTCTTTTTAGCCCAACAACTCTTTGTTCCATGCTTGCTCTTGCCGCTGTTGTGGCCAGTATTTGTGGTACTTGCCTGTGGCCTGGAGAGCATGCGTGAAGTAGTGCTACACCAGGTCAGCAGGCCACTGCTGTAGCATGCGTGAAGGAGTGCTACACCAGGTCATGCGTGAAGTAGTGCTACACCAGGTCAGCAGGCCACTGCTGTAGCATGCGTGAAGTAGTGCTACACCAGGTCAGCAGGCCACTGCTGTAGCATGCGTGAAGTAGTGCTACACCAGGTCATGCGTGAAGTAGTGCTACACCAGGTCAGCAGGCCACTGCTGTAGCATGCGTGAAGTAGTGCTACACCAGGTCAGCAGGCCACTGCTGTAGCGTGCGTGAAGTAGTGCTACACCAGGTCAGCAGGCCACTGCTGTAGCATGCGTGAAGTAGTGCTACACCAGGTCATGCGTGAAGTAGTGCTACACCAGGTCATGCGTGAAGTAGTGCTACACCAGGTCATGCATGAAGTAGGGCTACGCCAGGTCATGCGTGAAGTAGTGCTACACCAGGTCATGCGTGAAGTAGTGCTACGCCAGGTCAGCAGGCCACTGCTGTAGTCTTAATCCTGTTTTAGTGTCTATAGATTTTCCTTGCATTAGGGATTTTTGTTTTTGTTTTAAACCTTTTATTCCACCACACAGAGCATTATGGTTAATGGAATCACATGCTTTAGAAATGGGCATCCTCATTATTGTCATGATCATTAATTTGACATCATCCAGTGCTTGGTTTATAAAGTCTTTTTGTAAAGTTCTTGTCTTTTTTCTTCTTCTTTTTCAACATTTTATTTTGAGACATTAGGACAAAGTGACAATCAGATAGGTGTGGTATGACACCTGTGTTTTACATTGATGGTAATTGTAATGTTTACATGTGACACTGGTGTCTGCACATCCACGTGCTGCATGTCTGCATAAAGCACTGCACCAGACTGTAGAGCAACACCAGCTATCAGAAGTTTAGTGCCCCAGCAATACAAAATTTAGTGCCCCAGCAATACAAAATTTAGTGCCCCAGCAATACAAAATTTAGTGCCTCCCACAATCAGATTTTTATTGCCCAGGCCAGTGATCAGAATTTTTGTGCTACAGCTATAAGAATTTTTGTTCCTTCTGTAATAGAAATTTGTAAATACCTACCCTGCATTTCAAAATGCTGAACAATACAAACATAACAGATGCACATTCAGCTAAAGATTATTATCAATTTAACATAAAAACTAACAGTAAGAAATTAGTTTTTTATCCCACTCAACCAGGACTGTTATATCAGGACGATAAAACTGACAAATAATGTACATATCAACACCTGTAGACAGCATTGTTCAAACACAAATGACTATATGCAACACACACACACACACACACACACACATGCGCGCGCATACACACACACACACATCATATCCAGAGCTAATAACAAGCTGAATGAGGAAACAGATGCAGAGTACCTGATGGCGTTACAAAACCTACATGGTGTCTTCTTGTTATGTTGATTTGCAGAAAGCGCTGCAGCAGGTGTTACAATGGGGTCAACAGGGCAATGTTAAAGAGCAGATCTGTGGTGTGGTGCGCCTTCTGACCTCTTCCATACACCAGATACATGCTGTTTTCTACAACCCTGGCTCACAGCCAGAGGAACAAGGTGCCACTGGAAGTGATGAGAGCATTAGTCAGGATTCCTGTGGGCTTTGGTGGCCTCCGAATGTTTGGGGAATGGTCTGCCATTGGTGTGGCCTTGACAGTCTAAAAGTGGGGAATGGTCAGCCATCTGTGTGGCCTTGACAGTCTGAATGTTTGGGGAATGGTCAGCCATTGGTGTGGCCTTGACAGTGTGAATGTTTGGGGAATGGTCAGCCATTGGTGTGGCCTTGACAGTGTGAATGTTTGGGGAATGGTCAGCCATTGGTGTGGCCTTGACAGTGTGAATGTTTGGGGAATGGTCAGCCATTGGTGTGGCCTTGACAGTGTGAATGTTTGGGGAATGGTCAGCCATTGGTGTGGCCTTGACAGTGTGAATGTTTGGGGAATGGTCAGCCATTGGTGTGGCCTTGACAGTGTGAATGTTTGGGGAATGGTCAGCCATTGGTGTGGCCTTGACAGTGTGAATGTTTGGGGAATGGTCAGCCATTGGTGTGGCCTTGACAGTGTGAATGTTTGGGGAATGGTCAGCCATTGGTGTGGCCTTGACAGTGTGAATGTTTGGGGAATGGTCAGCCATTGGTGTGGCTTTGACATTGTGAAAGATAATAATTTAACTGAGGTCTTTGAAAGACTGTGAATTTTTGTTTCTCCTTTCAAATCCATTCACAGTCTGTACATCCATTGCACGAAAAATGTACAGTCAAGTATTGTAGTTGCCATTTTTGTCTCAGTGAGTGAGAAAGAGAGAGCAATGAGCCTTCATTGTGTTTGACTATTTGTTGCTGGGTTTCAGATTGCTGCAACTTGTTGCTGAAAACGCTGAACAGCGTTGTGAGCTGTGACACCCTGAACAGAGGTCAGTCAGACACACAAGTGACAACAATCAAAACAAACTTGTGTCACTCTATATATACAAAGGAACACACACACAGAATTGTACAATCAACAATAATGGTAAAACAACCTTTGGTTTTAATGGTTTGTGAACTGATACCAAACGTGTTTTGTGAACTGATACCAATTTTTTTTTTTTTTTTTTAAATGTGATCGTACATTTTCAAAAGTCAGTGGACACATTTAACTCTTTCACCCCTGTTTCGTATTTGGCATTACTTCCCCTTATTCCTATGTTCCTATATACATAAGAGTCCTTTCATTCCTGGGTTTTCATAAGGAAAAAATATATGAAAGAGGGTATGTGGGTTTGAGTCATCTGTGTCTGCAAGCTCTTGGTAAAACCATGGCAACCTGTATATCGCTGTGTAGGTAAATGAAGTCAGAAGGCAATGGTCACACTTTCAGAGTCACTGTCACCAGGAGGGTGACACACAGGTGCAAATAAAGGTGACACATACCTTTTTTAAGGCAAACAGACAAAACCAACATTTGCAGGCCCACAGAACATGCCAAGAGAAATGGAACATGCTCCCTACTTACAGTCTGATGTCCCAGATAACATCCACATAGAAACTGTCTCCAGAAATTATGTTTGTCACATTGTCTGTGTCCTTGAAATGGTGATGAAAAGGTGACGGTTTGCACAAAAGTAGGAAGCATGAGTTCACAGTATGATTGTTTC
The DNA here is from genome assembly GCA_963584105.1 of Alviniconcha strummeri. Taxonomy (NCBI): domain Eukaryota; kingdom Metazoa; phylum Mollusca; class Gastropoda; family Provannidae; genus Alviniconcha; species Alviniconcha strummeri. The sequence continues at coordinate 1,016,311 of OY757550.1, forward strand.
ATTTTAGTGTAATCCATACGCCGTTTCTATCATATATACACGCAATGTTTCCACTGTAACTCTCTAGAATTATATTTACTATGTCTCTGTACACATCTGCACTGGACATCAGAGGTATGTCTCGTGTCACAGCAGTGTCCCCCACCTGTCCACTCAAAACGTGGCTGAGTAAAAAACAATGGCAGGTTTTCATCATCCAATTCATCACCACTCTCACTATCATCTTTAAATGCATTTGCAAGCTCTGCTCTCTCCTCTTCTGTCAGTTCAAACAGATCAAAATCATTTTCGCCCAGATTGTCATAAACATCATCATCAGAGAACCGGTCACTGTCGTTGTACTCATCCGCTGCCATCTTTCCAACTGTACAGAATACCCTAACCCCATCCCTAGAAATGGACAAATTTTGTGCCCTGGACACTTTCCCACAATCTGGCGGTGGCCAGGCACGGCTAATCAATGCATTGTGCGGCTTATCAAAACATTCCTCAGGTCCCGTTACACTGGCCAGGGGGAACTGACGTGCTGACCATGTGACAGATAGGCACAGATTTCAAAGGCAGAACCGCTGCAGCGGCCAGCCGGAAGGAAGGGAGTGTTTATGCCTGCCCCGCTCCAGAGGTTCTCAGGAATGAAGGGAAAGATTCTCTCAACCGCTGTAGCGGTTTTCAGGGATGAAAGAGTTAAGCATTGCAAAGGAATGCTCAGCTCACTGCAGAGTTTCAAAGTTAAAGAACACACACCAAATGTTACAAAGACTGCTTTGATCACAGTACAGTTAGAAAGTGCGTAAGTTGAGTGCTATGTGCAGACTACAAAGGGGAACTGATTCAGTGACTGCATGGTTATGAGGCAGAGCAGTTTCATGAGGGCTGGAGCTGTCACTGACTTGAGGGTTTGCAGCCAGCTGTCCAACTGACTTGTGTTGCCATCAGCTGTCAGTGTTGCCATCAGCTGTCAGTGTTGCCATCAGCTGTCAGTGTTGCCATCAGCTGTCAGTGTTGCCATCAGCTGTCATGTTGCCATCTGCTGTCAGTGTTGCCATCAGCTGGTGGTGTTGCAATCAGCTGTAGGTGTTGCCATCAGCTGTTGGTGTTGCCATCAGCTGTCAATGTTGCAATCAGCTGTAGGTGTTGCCATCAGCTGTTGGTGTTGCAATCAGCTGTAGGTGTTGCCATCAGCTGTTGGTGTTGCAATCAGCTGTAGGTGTTGCCATCAGCTGGTGGTGTTGCAATCAGCTGTAGGTGTTGCCATCAGCTGGTGGTGTTGCAATCAGCTGTAGGTGTTGCCATCAGCTGGTGGTGTTGCAATCAGCTGTAGGTGTTGCCATCAGCTGGTGGTGTTGCAATCAGCTGTAGGTGTTGCCATCAGCTGGTGGTGTTGCAATCAGCTGTAGGTGTTGCCATCAGCTGGTGGTGTTGCAATCAGCTGTAGGTGTTGCCATCAGCTGGTGGTGTTGCAATCAGCTGTAGGTGTTGCCATCAGCTGGTGGTGTTGCAATCAGCTGTAGGTGTTGCCATCAGCTGGTGGTGTTGCCATCAGCTGTAGGTGTTGCCATCAGCTGTTGGTGTTGCCATCAGCTGTTGGTGTTGCCATCAGCTGTTGGTGTTGCAATCAGCTGTCAATGTTGCCATCAGCTGTCAGTGTTGCCATCAGCTGTCAATGTTGCCATCAGCTGTCAGTGTTGCCATCAGCTGTCAGTGTTGCCATCAGCTGTCAGTGTTGCCATCAGCTGTCAGTGTTGCCATCAGCTGTCAGTGTTGCAATCAGCTGGTGGTGTTGCTGTCAGCATTCAGTGTTGCAATCAGCCTTCAGTGTTGCAATCCACTGTGTGTTGCTATCAGCTGTTGGTGTTGCTATCAGCTGTCGGTGTTGCTATCAGCTGTCGGTGTTGCTATCAGCTGTTGGTGTTGCTATCAGCTGTTGGTGTTGCTATCAGCTGTCGGTGTTGCTATCAGCTGTCGGTGTTGCTATCAGCTGTTGGTGTTGCTAGCAGCTGTTGGTGTTGCTATCAGCTGTTGGTGTTGCTATCAGCTGTTGGTGTTGCTATCAGCCTTCAGTGTTGCAATCAGCCTTCAGTGTTGCAATCCGCTGTGTGTTGCAATCAGCTGTTGGTGTTGCTATCAGCTGTTGGTGTTGCTATCAGCTGTCAGTGTTACAATCTGCTGTCAGTGTTGCAATCAGCCTTCAGTGTTGCAATCAGCTGTGTGTTGCAGCCTTTGGTCTGGAGGACATTCAGGGCTCCCTGTCAGCAAAATGTCTTCCCAAGTCTGTCAAAGGTAAGGCTTGCTTTTGGTTTTCTTCCTTTTCTTGAGGGCTTTCTTTTGTTCCTTTCATTTATGAGTTTATTTTTGTGTGTCACTTTCATCGACAGTGAAGTTTTTGGAGACAGTTGGGTTTCATGGAATAACATAGCAAACAAATGTGATATGAACACAGGATGATGCTTAGTGATACAAAGACAGCCATGCTGACACAAGTACAGAACTGTTCTAGGTGATGCAAACAGAACCATTGTGGGTGATGCAAACAGAACCATTGTGGGTGATGCAAACAGAACCATTGTGGGTGATGCAAACAGAACCATTGTGGGTGATGCAAACAGAACCATTGTGGGTGATGCAAACAGAACCATTGTGGGTGATGCAAACAGAACCATTGTGGGTGATGCAAACCCAGCTAGTGCCACATTGCCATTCCTCATATGCATCTGGCAGAAACTCACAGGACCAGTCCACAGACTTGTGTTGGTGTGACAGAGATGACTGTTGGTGTGGCAGAGATGACTGTTGGTGTGACAGAGTTGTCTTGGTGTGACAGAGATGACTGTTGGTGTGACAGAGTTGTCTTGGTGTGACAGAGATGACTGTTGGTGTAACAGAGTTGTCTTGGTGTGACAGAGATGACCGTTGGTGTGACAGAGATGACTGTTGGTGTGACAGAGATGTGTTGGTGTGCGCAGAGTTCCGGCCATCTCTGCGGACAGCTGTGGTTGCCATAGCGGTGGACAGTCTCCAAGACAACTGCCAGCAGTGGATCAACACGTATGTATAATTATGTAGTATGTAGATGTAGTACACATTTCTTTTGCCACATTTGCACTTTCCTAAATATGTCTGCCGTTGTAGGTTTGTTCTCTGTTCATTCAGTTTCAACTGTTGTTTGTTGAAAGATGTGAAGTGATACTCTTTTGTTGTTGTTTGTTTGTTTGAGGGACATAGGTGCAGACATTTTGTTTAGTTGTGTGCAAACATTTTTTTTTTTTTATGTATGAATGTGGCACAAAAGTGTCAGAGTACTTATTTCTGTTTGTGTTTTCATTGCAACACATGATTATTTATTCTGCCCTATGTGTAAACAGGTGTGTGCAGGATGTGAGGTCAGGGGTCAGTACATGATTATTCTCTCTGCCCCATGTGTAAACAGGTGTGTGCAGGATGTGAGGTCAGGGGTCAGTACATGATTATTCTCTCTGCCCTTCTGTGTAAACAGGTGTGTGCAGGATGTGAGGTCAGGGGTCAGTACATGATTATTCTCTCTGCCTTTCTGTGTAAACAGGTGTCTGCAGGATGTGAGGTCAGGGGTCGGGAAACTCCTGAACTACGTCAACTCTGTCAAGCGTCTGGCAGACATCAGAGACGCTGTCTGGGACATTGTGGCACAGGTATGTACTTTTGAATGATGTTATATTTGACAGGTTTTGTTTTCTCAGGTCTGAAATGGCTGACTGGTGGAAATTGTAGTGTTGGCATTTTGTCAGACACTTGTGAGTGTGAAATGTGTAACATGATTGATAGCAGTACCTGGTACTGAGGTCTGAATCATGTAGAATAAACAATCTTCTTGCTCACGTCTGCATTATGTCGAATAGACAATCTTTGTGCTGAGGTTTGCATTATGTAGAATAGACAATCTTTGTGCTTTTACATGTTTATCAAACTACAAGAGTCATAGAAAAGTCAGTGGAAAGATGCTGGAATGGGGTATTAAATATTTCTGCCATCAGGGACGTGATATAACAATATTATTAGAAATATTCCTTGTTTACAAACCTGGTAAGACTCACAAATTTCCATGTTGTATGAGTCTTTCACATTCAGGGGAGGCAACTGTATTGAGACCTGTTTACTCATATGATTTGGGCATATTTTGTATGCTTACATTTTTTGACATACAAAGTGGGGAGAAAAAATAAATCATAAATGTTTCGAGACATGTTTTGCAGTGCATTTGTTTTTGGGTTCAGAATATGCCCAGTTCTGGGTTTTCAATGACACACGTCAAGTCTCATGACCTGTCGCTGCCGTAGCATCAGTTTCTGTACTGTGCTTTGTGTAGTCTCAGCACTAAATTCTTGGGCAATTCGAAGTGAGGCTTGTATTTCCACTGGAAAGTACAAGTGTTTGCCATTTTTCTGTGAACCATGTGG
>OY757550.1:1025740-1113240 GCA_963584105.1 Alviniconcha strummeri
TTTGATATCAGTTCTTTTAACTTGAGTTTGAAATGTATGCACCTAGGGCTTGTTTGAGAAAGGGCACTGTAAGACCCAAGTACTATTATTTTGTATGTATAAGATGATGCACAATGCAATCAGCTGTCTTCTCCTTGGTATACACATCCACATGGCCAGCTCAGTCCTTGGTATACACATCCACATGGCCAGCTCAGTCCTTGGTATACACATCCACATGGCCAGCTCAGTCCTTGGTATGCACATCCACATGGCCAGCTCAGTCCTTGGTATACACATCTACATGGCCAGCTCAGTCCTTGGTATACACATCTACATGGCCAGCTCAGTCCTTGGTATACACATCTACATGGCCAGCTCAGTCCTTGGTATACACATCCACATGGCCAGCTCAGTCCTTGGTATACACATTCACATGGCCAGCTCAGTCCTTGGTATACACATCTACATGGCCAGCTCAGTCCTTGGTATACACATCCACATGGCCAACTCAGTTCTGGTGCGGCAAACAGCTGTCTTCACCGTGGTGTACACATCTACCTGGCCAACTCAGTTCTGGTGCGGCAAACAGCTGTCTTCACCGTGGTGTACACATCTACCTGGCCAACTCAGTTCTTGGTATACACATATCTATCTGGCCAGCTCAGTTGTAGTGATGACTACAGCTGTCTTCACCTTGTCCTTGGTGTACACATTACCTGGCCAGCTCAGTTCTTGGTGTACACATTACCTGGCCAGCTCGGTTCTTGGTATACACATTACCTGGCCAGCTCGGTTCTTGGTATACACATTACCTGGCCAGCTCAGTTGTGGTAAGGACTATAGCTGCCTGCAGCCCTAGGAGTGTTGGTCACTCACACAGCTTGTCTTGCCCCTCGGTGGGCAGAACCTTCTGCAGTGCAGGCTGTGTCGTTGGGTCTTCTTGGCCACCTAGGCAGGCTAGAGAAAGAAAGTGGTCAGTACAGTTTAGTTAGTTTACCAACCCTTTCTGTTTCCATTCTCAGTCGCAGACCTCGCAGCCAGCACAAGGTGCAGGAAGCTCCTGAGTGGCAGGCCATGGTCAGCAAACTGGATCAGTGTCGCGCAAGGTCACACAGGTGAGTTGAGTGACTGACTAACTGTTGACGTTCATTGAGTAGCAGGCCATGGTCAGCAGACTTGATCAGTGTCGCGCAAGGTCATACAGGTGAGTTGAGTGACTAATTAGACGTTTGTGTTTAATTATTACAGACAATTTCAAGAAATGAAAAGGGATGCAATTTAGGAGTGTTTTCTTTACCCTGACATACTTAGTTGCTTGGTTTGTTTATTAGTTAGTTGCTTGGTTTGTATGCAGGGTCAGGTGACAGTTTTTCTGCCGCTGTGTCATTGCAGGATCTGGGTGGAGCACACAGTGTCCACCATCACAACAGCATTCACAGAGTGTGTCACCGACACGCAGCACCACTCCATCCTCCAGAAAGCTACAGTAAGACCCTTTCTTCTGATGGGATTTCTGCTTTACGCTGCTCACTCTCATGACTTTATTATCTGACAAACACAGGTATAGGGTGGTTTCATTTTCATGCACAGAGGTATATATGGGGAAACATTCATAGTAGTATTCGCCTGATAAGAAGAACTTCCATAACACAAAATTCTGGTAAAGTCTATGAACTGCCAATCATATGATGACATTCTGCTGAAGTCTATGAACTACCATATGGTGACATTCTGAAGACAAAGAACTGCTGTGAGGTGAAACTGTGCATGAGTCAGAGACAGTGTCCTACTGTCTGTGAGGGTCTTTGGGAGTGGTGGTGGTGGGGGGGGTGTAATCAGCCACATGGCCTTGAAAGTGTGATATTTGACAGTTTGTGAATTTAGACTTGTGTCAGATTGTCACACCCGTGGTACACTATTGACTGAAAATGACCAGCTGGATATCTTCAAATTTAGGCTGTGTGTTATTATGTGTGATTTCAGCCCTGAAATGGCGATATTTTCACATCTGAAAAGTGATGTGAAAGGAGAACGCACATCACATGGGGTGCAGTGAAGTTGCCTAGGGAAATGATCTGTAAATTTGGTCACTCAATATTGAAAAAGCCCCAAGCAGATGGTGTTGATAGCTTGTGAAAGGTTGGTGACTGTGGGACAGGGCAGTTTGTAAAAGGTTGGTGACTGTGGGACTGGGCAGTTTGTAAAAGGTTGGTGACTGTAGGACAGAACAGTTTGTAAAAGGTTGGTGACTGTGGGACTGGGCAGTTTGTAAAAGGTCGGTGACTGTAGGACAGAGCAGTTTGTAAAAGGATGGTGACTGTAGGACAGAGCAGTTTGTAAAAGGATGGTGACTGTAGGACAGAGCAGTTTGTAAAAGGTCGGTGACTGTGGGACAGAGCAGTTTGTAAAAGGTCGGTGACTGTAGGACAGAACAGTTTGTAAAAGGTCGGTGACTGTAGGACAGAACAGTTTGTAAAAGGTCGGTGACTGTAGGACAGAGCAGTTTGTAAAAGGATGGTGACTGTAGGACAGAACAGTTTGTAAAAGGATGGTGACTGTAGGACAGAACAGTTTGTAAAAGGTTGGTGACTGTGGGACTGGGCAGTTTGTAAAAGGTCGGTGACTGTAGGACAGAGCAGTTTGTAAAAGTCGGTGACTGTGGGACTGGGCAGTTTGTAGGAGCCCTGAAAAAAACGCCATGTGGTGAGCCTTTGCTGAAGACAGAGAAAGGCCCTGCATGTGACACTTTGTGCTTTCTGTCAGAGGTGGGAAGAGGTGGAGATCATGGAAGAAACTGAAGAGGGAAAGAAACATTCATCAAAGATACAAGTTCCAATGCAGGTAATGTGTGTGTATGTGTGTGTGTGTGTGTGTGTGTGTGTGTGTGTGTGTGTGTGTGTGTGTGTGTACATTGGAGGGAGAGAGAGTGTGTGTGTGTGTGTGTGTGTGTGTGTGTGTGTGTGTGTGTGTGAGTGTGTGTGTGTGTGTGTGTGTGTGTGTGTGTGTGAGAGAGAGAGAGAGAGACAGACAGACAGACAGACAGACACACACACAGACAGAGTGTGTGCATGAGAAAGTTTTTGTATGTGTATTTTGTGTGTGTGTAATACTCAGCTGTCTGTGTTTCAGGCTTCGTGGTATGTGCACTCCACATTATTCCACTTGTGTCAACAGTTCAACAAAGTGGGTGCCCATGCTTTCCCCAGGTAGGTGTAGGAAAGTGAGAACTGTTTAGCTGAATGAATTCACTTCATCAGAGATGCCTAAGCATGTATTTTTGTTGCAGCATGTCGTTGGCTGTTTCTGTCCTCCATGCGGACATTGGCCTGCAAAACATGCCTGATTCACTGTTCCTCACATCCAGAACTCTATGATGAAGAGGACTGTGGAATAAATGAAGCTGAAGGAACTGGGAGGGCAGAATCGCTGGCAGCAGACAAAGCACTGGAAGCTGTATTCATATCCACTCCAGGCTGACCTGAGGAAGCTTTGGTTGATGTGGATTCTCAGCAAAGGGCTGCTTTCACAGCCATGGAACATCACTGGGATGGAGGGTTCAGCTCCATAAGTCATAGCAGGGCATTGTCAGGCAGGGCAGTGCCAAGCAGGGCAGTGTCAGGCAGGGCATTGTCAGACATTGTCCGGCAGGGCATCATCAGGCAGGGCAGTGTCAGGCAGGGCATCATCAGGCAGGGCAGTGTCAGGCAGGGCAGTGTCAGGCAGGGCATCATCAGGCAGGGCAGTGTCAGGCAGGGCATCATCAGGCAGGGCAGTGTCCGGCAGGGCAGTGTCAGGCAGGGCATTGTCAGGCAGGGCATTGTCAGGCAGGGCAGATGTTCTGTTATAATGCTGCCGAGCCGACCTGACAGGCCAAGTTCTGACTGATCGGTTCTGAACTGGGTGCAGAGGGAGATGTGGTGGTCTGACAGGGGCAGAGTTCTGACTGACCAGTTCTGAACTGGGTGCAGAGGGAGATGTGGTGGTCTGACAGGGGCAGAGTTCTGACTGATCGGTTCTGAACTGGGTGCAGAGGGAGATGTGGTGGTCTGACAGGGGCAGAGTTCTGACTGACCAGTTCTGAACTGGGTGCAGAGGGAGATGTGGTGGTCTGACAGGGGCAGAGTTCTGACTGACCAGTTCTGAACTGGGTGCAGAGGGAGATGTGGTGGTCTGACAGGGGCAGAGTTCTGACTGACCAGTTCTGAACTGGGTGCAGAGGGAGATGTGGTGGTCTGACAGTTGTGGCCTGTGCACAGCCTGAAGACAGTCAAGTGTTGTGATCTTCACAGCAGGTGGTAGCAGTCAGGTTTGCTGTGTAAGTGTTGTGATCTTCACAGCAGGTGGTAGCAGTCAGGTTTGCTGTGTAAGTGTTGTGATCTTCACAGCAGGTGGTAGCAGTCAGGTTTGCTGTGTAAGTGTTGTGATCTTCACAGCAGGTGGTAGCAGTCAGGTTTGCTGTGTAAGTGTTGTGATCTTCACAGCTGGTGGTAGCAGTCAGGTTTGCTGTGTAAGTGTTGTGATCTTCACAGCAGGTGGTAGCAGTCCGATTTGCTGTGTAATTGTTGTGATCTTCACAGCAGGTGGTAGCAGTCAGATTTGCTTTGTAAGTGTTGTGATCTTCACAGCAGGTGGTAGCAGTCAGATTTGCTTTGTAAGTGTTGTGATCTTCACAGCAGGTGGTAGCAGTCAGATTTGCTTTGTAAGTGTTGTGATCTTCACAGCAGGTGGTGTCTTATCAGATTTGCTTTGTAAGTGTTGTGATCTTCACAGCAGGCGGTGTCTGTCAGATTTGCTTTGTAAGTGTTGTGATCTTCACAGCAGGCGGTGTCTGTCAGATTTGCTGTGCCATGGATACCGTTACAACAACTTAGTGGGGTGCCTTTCTTTGATGATGGTGTTTGCTTCTTGAAGGTTGTTGACCTTTCCTCCTGCTCTTTGCTTGTGCCTTTCTTTGCCAGTGTGTGCGTGGTATGAAGTAATGTCTGTTAGCATTACTGGCACCAAGTCAGCTTAAGAATGAAGGTGCTGCACTCCTTTTTTTTCTCTTTTTTTTGCACAAGAGCACCACTCCTGTGTAACCAAGCTAAAAATGAAAACAAGCGGCCAGTAGAAGAATGGTCACGTGTTTCTGGTCTTTGTGTGTGGTTTTATGTCTATAAAAAGGTATTTTTGATTTAAATATTTTGTTTACCATACATAATGTTTCACTGTCATTGGTCATCATTGATAAGATTTCTCCTTTTTACTGTTAACATACAGAAAACTAAAACCTCATCTTGATTTGTCTCTCCAGGTCAGTGGTGAAGGACGTTTTGGTGCGCGTGCTTCAAGGCATGCTGGGAGCCTACGAAAGTCTCTTGGTGACAAGGAAGAAAGGCAGCAAGAGTGACATGCCTCTGAGCCAGCAGGAGTCGCTGCAAGCCGTGTTCAACATCAAGTACATCCTACACATGATACCATGGAGAGACGACTCAGAGGTTTGACCCAGCAGTAGTCATTCTGTCTGCCCTCCTGTTTCATTGAAGACTTTCATTTGGAATCATCAGTCTGGTGTTTGCAACAGGCTTAATTGTTTAATTTGCACCATTTGAATCCAGCGTAAGAAAGGCATTGTAGGGAATTTCCCACTGTGGACAGAGGCCTCTGTGTTCAGTGCCCTGTGTGTCCCCATCAGGTGAGTCTGCTGTTTCTCCTGCTGAAGCAAGTGTACAGTGTGCCAACTGGGGGGGTGGGTGGGGGGGGGACAGTGTGCAACTGGAAAATAAATAAGGCTCCTGCTTCTGTCCTGTGAAAAGCAGCAAAATGCACAGCATAAAAACTGATAGCAAGGCATCAGTGGCAGGCTGTAGAGTGGCAGTGGGACACCTGCTGTAAGGTGTGAATGTGTAGCAATGTTACATGTCCTGTCAGTGTGATTGTGTCCTATGCTGTGGGGTGTGACTGTACTGTAGGGTGTGACTGTGCTGTGGGGTGTGACTGTGCTGTGGGGTGTGACTGTGCTGTGGGGTGTGACTGTGCCCTGTGCTGTGGGTGTGACTGTGCTGTGGGGTGTGACTGTGCTGTGGGGTGTGACTGTCCCCTGTGGGGTGTGACTGTGCTGTGGGTGTGACTGTGCCCTGTGGGGTGTGACTGTGCTGTGGGGTGTGACTGTGCTGTGGGATGTGACTGTGCTGTGGGTGTGACTGCTGTGGGGTGTGACTGTGCTGTGGGGTGTGACTGCTGTGGGTGTGACTGCACTGTGGGTGTGACTGCACTGTGGGTGTGACTGCACTATGGGTGTGACTGTGCTGTGGGTGTGACTGCACTGTGGGTGTGACTGCACTATGGGTGTGACTGTGCTGTGGGTGTGACTGCACTGTGGGTGTGACTGCACTGTGGGTGTGACTGCACTGTGGGTGTGACTGCACTATGGGTGTGACTGTGCTGTGGGTGTGACGGTGCCCTGTGCTGTGGGTGTGACTGTGCTGTGGGTGTGACTGCACTATGGGTGTGACTGCTGTGGGTGTGACGGTGCCCTGTGCTGTGGGTGTGACTGTGCTGTGGGTATGACTGGATGAGGTGACTGGTTGCAGGCCAGCAAGTTGTTCCAGCGGCGCAGTCAGCAAGTGGTGGAGGGGCTGGAGGAGCACGTGGACCCCTTTGACCTGGACGTCTTCTCCCCATACCTGCAGGCCAACATCGTGAAGGCCTCGCAGCGTAGTGCGGTAAGCTTGTGTGAGGGGGTGCGTCCATGCGTGTGTGCGTGTGTGTGCTCATAGTATGTATCTGTGTGGTGAACTCTCTTTTTGTGTGTGTGTATGTGTATTTGCATACCTGTGTCTGCCTGCCTGCGTGTGTGTGTGTGCATGCGTACGTGCATGTGTGCATGTGTGTGTGTGTGTGCATGCGTACGTGCATGTGTGCATGTGTGTGGGCTATTTCATGTCTGAATTCTTTTCCTGTCACCTTTCTCAAAGCCATGCTGTTGTCCACTTTGTCAGATCCAAAATAGTCTTAGAGAATAAAATAAAAAAAGCAAAGAGCGTCTTTTTGTTTTCAGGTTTCAAAGTTAAGTGCCAGGTGTTGTTTCTGACATTCTGCTGCAGGTGTTACTAGGGGCTCTGTCCATGTCAGACCGTCATGCTATGCTCAGTTCCGGCCGACCGACCATGGGAGGGCAGGAGCAGCACAATGTCTTGGCACTGACGTCTTGCTCCGCTCGCTTTCCACTGCTGCCGCTGGGATCCCAACCCAGTCGCTCCAGCATGCAGCAGATGCTGGTGTCCCAGACCATCAACAGAGTGAGTGCCTGTTGTGTCGTCTGAACTTGTCACCCTCTTGCCAACGCTGTGCAATGTTATCTGTCTGAATTGTCAGTCTCTTACCGACACTGTGCAGTTTCTTCTGTCTGAACTTGTCATTCTCTGACCAACACTGTGCAATTTCATCTATCTGAATCGTCAGTCTCTTACTGACACTATGTGCAGTTTCATCCAACTGAATCATTGGACTCTTACCAGCACTGTGCAGTTTCATCCATCTGAATTGTCAGTCTGACACTTTGTCCGTCTGACACTGACACTTAATTTTATCCATCTGAATTGTCAGTCTCTTGCCAGCACTTTGCAGTTTCATCCATCTGAATTGTCAGTTGTTTACTAGCACTTTGCAGTTTCATCCATCTGAATTGTCAGTTGCTTACTAGCACTTTGCAGTTTCATCCATCTGAATTGTCAGTTGCTTACTAGCACTTTGCAGTTTCATCTGTCTGAACTTGTCACTCTCAGACTGACACTGTGCAATTTCATCTGTCTGAACTTGTCAGTCTCTTACTGACACTGTCTCAGTCCCTGAAGACTGGGGGTCACTCTTACATTAGAAGACACATTCCCACTTACATTGGAGGTCATTCGTGTCTTACCACTGCTCATTTTGTCCAGAATGCTTTCCTGCCTCTTCTTTCCATGACCTCCAGCTGTTTTTTCTGGCCCACCCCCTCTTCAGCATATTACACGATACTTGTTTTGGGGTGGTGGTTTTTTGTGCTTTCATCACCTGGACTGTTCCCATTGGCGTTTTTGTACATTCATCACCTGAACTGTTCCCACTGGTGATTTCACCACCTGACCTGTTCCCATTGGTGTTTTTGTGTTTTCATCACGTTAACTGTTTCTGTTGGTGCTTCTGTGCTTTCCTCACCTGAACTGTTCTCATTGGTGTTTTTTGTGATTTCATCATGTAAACTGTTCACCTTAATGTTTTTTGTTTTCATCGCCGATCTGTTTCCATTGGTTTTTCGTCACATGAACTGTTCCTCTGTTGCTGCCAGTCGGCGGACAGTGGGGGAGCCTCCTCTCTGACCTCTGTTGTCGAGGCAACTCTGCCCAAGAACTCCTCACAGAGCGACCTCAGCAGCTCCTTCTACGACAAACTGGACCGCCTGGGCAGCATGGGCTCTCGGCTCTTCTCCAACATCGGTGGAAAGTCATGATCGTGTGCTAGCTCCGAAGCAAGGGAAGCCACTGCTAGGTGTGTTTTTTTTTGGGGGGGGGGGGGGCAGTGTTGGGAATATGTTTTCCCTACTTCTGATTCCTTCATATATACGCAGCCAGGCCTCACTGCTGTCAGTATGCTGGGTGCTGAAATAAGGGTCCCCTCTGCTGAGAATGAACACATTCCCTCATTTTACCCTCCATTAGAACATAGCTTTGGATGCTTTGCCCGCTGCCAGAAATGTGACTGTTTGAAATTTTGCCTTTCAGGTACCTTCAGTTTCTCCACCCCCCCACCCCCTAAGTCCATTTTCGACTGAAACTGAGGTGTGTCATAAGCAATGGTTCCAACCTGGACCCGTCAGTGGTGAGCCGTTTCACCCTGATGTGACCTTCACAGTTGACTGGGTGTTGACCCAGCCATTGCCTGCCTGGGATGTCATGGCAAAGTACTTCCCTTTGGCTGAACAGACGTTGAAGTCCTGAACTGTCTGGGCATTTTTTTATAAGCACTTTGGACCAGCGTGGGTTAGGTGCTCTAAGTACCCATTAATAGTAAGTACCCATTAATAGTAGTATTATGTACTGGGTGAAGTTATCTAACTGAACACTTGTGGTTAGCTCACAGTCTCCTTGGGAGGAGACTGCAGCGGAGGTAGAGGTGTTTGGGTAGGGAAGGGTTCCTGTCAGGTGTTTGGGTAGGGAAGGGTTCCCGTCAGGTGTGGTGCAGGTGTTTGGGTAGAAAAGGGTTCCCATCAGGTGTGACACCCAGCATCAGGCAGATATGAAGGCTGGTACATGTGCAGGTGTTTGGATAGGGAAAGGTTCCCATCAGGCATGGTGCAGGTGTTTGGGAAGGGCAGGGTTCCCATCAGGCATGGTGCAGGTGTTTGGGAAGGCCAGGGTTCCCATCAGGCATGGTGCAGGTGTTTGGGAAGGCCAGGGTTCCGATCAGGCATGGTGCAGATGTTTGGGAAGGGCAGGGTTCCCGTCAGGTGTGGTGTAGGTGTTTGGGAAGGGCAGGGTTCCCGTCAGGTGTGGTGCAGGTGTTTGGGTAGGGAAGGGTTCCTGTCAGGCATGACACCCAGCGCCAGGCAGATGTGAAGGCCGGTACGCTGAGCTTAGAAACGAAGGCAACAGGCTTTCTTCTTCATTATTGTGAATCTGAAGCTGTCATTCAAAAAGAAACTTTACTGCGCTACCCTCTCCTAGCCTTTGCATCTTATTTTCGAACACAGTGACCTCCATAATGACCTACAGTTTGTACAGATGGAACCTATAGATCTCAGCTTGGTCGTAATTCATTGGTTTGAATGTGGAGCTCACAGAACACAGTGAGTGATCACAGATAAGAAACTACTGTATCAGAGAAAGAAGCATAAAAATCTGATTATACAGGGAATGTATTTTATTTATATATATATATAAAATAAATTTTCTGGTCGAAGTATGCTTTTTTTTCTGTTTTGTGGCATCAACCTCAGTATGTGATAATGCAGAACGTTTTGGCCAACTGGTACACTGTTAGCACATTGATCCCTGTTGTATCAGTTGTCTAGCTACTTTCATTGGATTCTTCATATGATTTTATTGGTTTCTTGGTTAATCTTTATGCCTCTGGCTCACAAGTGTGGGATGGTGTCAGATGGGTTTTAGTCAATATTTTCACTTTGATGGCAGTGTGATTTTACCTGGTTAACTTTATCACTGTGGGTTTCTGTTGTTGTTGGTGTTTGTTTCTTGTGTTTGTTTTGCAGGTTGTTAGAAACAGTACTTTGCTTAAACTTCATGAAATGTATTTTTTGGTTTGGTTATTTTCATGTAGGCTTTAGGACGAGGGAAACAAACACCAGTCCTGTGGTTTTCTGTGCATGTGGCATGGCAAACAAGGTGGGCATTGTATGCACTGAAGGCCTTTTATGGATCTTGGCCACATGGGTTAACTGCTGCTCAATGGCAGTGTGCAATGTCCGTGAATTGTATCCTGCATGGAGTTATTCACAACATACCTTGTCCAAACAACAGCTGATGTCAAGTCCTCACTGCAAATAATGGCAGTTATCAGCAGTGACTGACTTTACAGCCATTCTTTTTCTTGTCATTTTAATTGTTTGAGAGTGGCAGAGGGAGCAGTATTTACATCTGATCCCTCTTTAAAGTGGTTACAATATCCACACCCCACACCTTTCACTGTGCGTATTATGTATAAAATACCCTTATCTGTGTAGCAAAAATTAAGTATAGGCTTGCTGCCAAAGCGCTTCAGATGATCTTGAGTGTCTATATGAAGAAAGGCACTGAAAGTACAAAACTAAACAAATAAAATGCAACCTATTGGCTCTGGCTCAACAGAGTACACTGCTCTGTGCTGCAGTTCTCTCCCTTCATCAGTTTTCACTCTTTGTACAATAGTGTGTGAGTGTGCAGGTGTGTGTGTAAGTAACTTGGCGTTTTACGCCCAGTCAACCATTACAGTTATATCACGGCAAAATGTGTGTGTGTGTGAACTTGTGTATCACTTTAATGAATTGCCAGAAAACTAAGCACAGTAAATTATTGATATTTATAACATCAGTTGTTTTTTTCTTCTGATTTTCTGTTGTTCACTGTAAACATTGTATTACAGAAGTGGTCATTATCCTATGTAAATATCAGTAGAGGTGCACAAGGACTTGTGCCTGTGGGGAACAAATAAAAGTTGAAAAGAGAGAGGAAGCTGAAGGGTGTCTGTATATGTGTGGGGGGGTGTACTTGGCCTGTATGCCGACAGTAGTGGTTTTGAAACAGCAGCGAGTGCCAGCAGGCCATGAAGGGCAGTAGACCTTGCAGAGAACCATCTCACACACACAGGCATGCATATGCAGATATTCATCGCACACACACACAGGCATGCATATGCAGATATTCATCGCACACACACACACACACACACACACGCATATGCAGATATTCATCGCACACACACACACAGGCATGCATATGCAGATATTCATCGCGCGCGCGCGCACGCACACACACACACACACACACACACACACACACACACACACACACAGGCATGCACATGCAGATATTCATCACACACACAGTCTCGCACAATCCTGCACACACTCACACATGCATGTACGCTAACACACAAGCACACACAGTGACTGCCCATACCTGATGGAGTTTCAGTAATATGGAATTATCATGGTTAATTCAGTACTGACCAGCTTCACTTGGCAATCAGTGCAGTTTGCTGCATGCATGCTGATGGCCCACACACACATGCACACGTAAACACGCCACAGCCATTGCATAGAATTTACAGTCATGCATATAGTTTATTTACAGGAAAATGCTACTGGCAAAGTAAACGCAGTTGGTATATATGCATTCATTGTCAATAATCAGCATGCATCATCAGGAACCTCAAATAAAATGCTCCCAATTTATCCTACTTTTTTTTTTTTTAACATCAATATTGTGATGAATGTTTAATGAGACATACAATTCCTCAAGTATTCTATAGTTTTAAAGTTCAGTAGCAAGTGCTAATTATCAGGGCAATGTTGCACTGAGTAAACCGGAGCGGAAACTGAACAGATAGGATAAAACTATTGATCACACACATATTTTGTCTGAATCTGAACAATTCAAGCTCCAAAGCAATATGGCAAAATATCTTAATCTCATGACTTAGTCCTGCTACCAGAAATCACCATCCAGTTTATGCCTAACTTGCTAGTCCCACTACCAGAAATCACCATCCAGTTTATGCCTAACTTGCTAGTCCCACTACCAGAAGATACCATCCAGTTTATGCCTTTCTAACCTGCTAGTCCTACTACCAGAAATCACCATCCAGTCAATGCTTTTCTAACTTGCTAGTCCCACTACCAGAAATCACCATCCAGTCAATGCTTTTCTAACTTGCTAGTCCCACTACCAGAAATCACCATCCAGTCAATGCTTTTCTAACTTGCTAGTCCCACTACCAGAAATCACCATCCAGTCAATGCTTTTCTAACTTGCTAGTCCCACTACCAGAAATCACCATCCAGTCAATGCTTTTCTAACTTGCTTGTCCCACTACCAGAAATCACCATCCAGTCAATGCTTTTCTAACTTGCTAGTCCAGCTACCAGAAGATACCATCCGGTGTATGCCTTTAGTCCCACTACCAGAAGTTACCATCCAGTGTATGCCTTTCTGACTTCATCAGTCACACAGACCGGCCTCTTCCAACACACTTTCTGATCTGTGACTTGTTCTCCACACATATTCCTTCCATAGGTGTGTGTGTGTGTGTGTGTGTGTGTGTGTGTGTGTGTGTGTGTGTGTGTGTGTGTTGATTCACTCCAGTGAAGCCTAACTGGACCTGCCGTTGTCCTGGGGCTGGTGTGTACTTGAGTAGGAAAGGCAAATGATGAATGTTTCCAGTTCATACCAAATTGCTCACTTGCAATGCTCTGCCACCACACATTGTGAAATAAACTGTTCAAGCAAAATATACAATCACGGAAAAAGTATAGTCACACCTAAACAGAAAGATGACAAAAATGAATAAACGTGTACAATATTTTCAATAACATTAATGGTAGTAGATGAGTTCAATAAAATCTTGACATGAATACCAGGGACGTAAGATGTGGAATGAGGACAGTACATTTCAACCATTCTCAGCTGTCATTTTCTAAAGTCAAAAGACATGCAATATATATGATGAACAAGATGGGATGGTATTTATTTTAATGCTACTTTTTGAAAGAATAAAATGACGCAGTTCTGAGATGGCTATACACACAAACTCCCCCCTCTGTCAGTACAGACATACTACCCCCCTTTGTCAGTACAGACATACTACCCCCCTCTGTCAGTACATATATACTACCCCCTCTGTCAGTACAGACATACTAACTCCCTCCCCCCTCTGTTAGTACAGATATACTACCCACTTCTCCCTTCTGTCAGTACATACTATCCACCTTCGTATCCCACCCTTTAAAACGCTTGTCCTGAGGGGACCCGACCTTGGGCAGCCCACAGAATGCTGAAATCTAATGGCTAACTCCAAAAGCACAAAATAGAACAGCTCTAGAGAAATGTACTCACCTATGCAACAACCCATAAAGAACAACTAAAAACACAAGCGCTTTCAACACATAGTCTTCGTCTGGTGTAATCTCTTCTTACACCAGACGAAGACTGTGTGTCGAAAGAGCTTGTGTTTTTAATTGTTTTTTATCCGTTGTCATATAGGTGAGTACATTTCTCTAAAGCTGTTCTATTTTGTCAACCTCACCAGCAGTTGTTCACTGGTTCCTAAAGCACAGGCAGCAAAGCGCTGCAGACCAACGTCAAAACCTGCCTTCCTGTGGTAACTCTTCCAAAAAGTACCGTTACTGATGACAAACTTCTCACTAGGCCACAGAGGATCCAGTCCTGGACTGTGAACTGGAGCTGACCACCAGGGAGACACAAAATGGAAAGTTGTTTGTGGAACATGTGCCTTTGGGCAGCTGGCATTCTGCTCAAATGTCAGAGACAAACTGAAGATACTGTCTAAAAGACAGACTGATGGTGACCCCACCCCCCTCCCCCAACCCCCCACCTGATGATTAATCCTCCTCTATGAATCTGTTGCAAGCCATGGTAATGTATGTATATATCACAGATGATGCTCGTCAATGTCATTTCAAACAGACTGGGCAGATTATATCAGTATGACCAGACAATTACTATCACAAGAGTTCATAAGTCGCCCAGTAAAACTGATACCTATATATATAGTTATAAATACACAATGTATGGTCATAATGATGGAGTAAAACTTTTGCATCTCCATATCACAGTTTAAAAAAAAAAAAAAAAGGTAAAGGTGATGAGACAATATTACTAAAAACATTTTACTTTTTTTTTGCTAGAAGATCTTGACCTTTGCCCCCCCCCCCCCCCCCCCCCCCTCATTACAATCAATGATAAATGAACAAAGTTGAATGTTTTACATTGTTCATTCAAAGCACTTTTTGCAGCTAGCAGTTTGGTGTGTGCAACACACAAGGATTTCAAAAGACAAACACTCAGCACTGACTGACACCTACATATCTACAGGGGTCAGTCATACATCAAATCATACATTTATACTAAGGAACTGACAGACACTGGGAACAGAATGCATCATGGCTAGGATTTGATCGGAGAGAGGTGTGCTGAATGCAATGCTGCTGTTAGTCATGTTGGACAGAATTAGTTTACACTTGCTTGGACAGAAAATGCTGGCCAGGTTCATGGATGGAATTAGTTTACACTCACTTGGACAAAGAAAATGCTGGCCAGGTTCATGGACGGAATTAGTTTACACTCACTTGGACAAAGAAAATGCTGGCCAGGTTCATGGACGGAATTAGTTTACACTCACTTGGACAAAGAAAATGCTGGCCAGGTTCATGGACGGAATTAGTTTACACTCACTTGGACAAAGAAAATGCTGGCCAGGTTCATGGACGGAATTAGTTTACACTCACTTGGACAAAGAAAATGCTGGCCAGGTTCATGGACGGAATTAGTTTACACTCACTTGGACAAAGAAAATGCTGGCCAGGTTCATGAATGGAATTAGTTTACACTCACTTGGACAAAGAAAATGCTGGCCAAGTTCATGGAACACATCTAAGATTGTAAAATGTCCACAACTGTCCTGAAATCACACCCCACAATTGTCCCCAAATCACACCCCACAGAAGTCTGTCCATAGACAGATAACCTCCAATGACAATGATTTCACACAAACTACAATTAGTCACCACTTTCACTAATACAGATATCACACTGAATCCAGTCAAACATCACTTCCGCTGCTCTCGTTTACATTTCAAGAACTTTGAGGTACCTGAAAAAGAAAAAAGAAAAACTATCAGGTCCATGTATTTTCGTCATTTTACTTATCAATGTGTTGGAACTGAATGCCTCTATGCAAGTATGACCTACACTGCTGTAATAAAAGACAGGCGATGTAGAGGGTCTGTGGACACCCCAACAGATGTAACTGATCTCTATCACAAGTGAGCGTGCAAGCTTTGCATAAGGGATGCATGGACAGACCTGCAATGTGACCACTTGCATTCACCAGAGACAGCACCCCGGCACCACACAGGGCTGTCAAGTGAAACATTACTGTCACAGTGTCAGGAGAAGGGCACTCTGAACTGGTTGGTGAAATTCAAAGTGTGTTTACCAATAAAATGGGGACAAGGTCATTGGTACACTTTCTTCCTACACACTGACACTAGGCCCTGACCAGCTTTGCAACAGACCAAGATGTCTGAATGACAAAGGAACACTGCTGCATGGTTTTGACATTTCAATATGTTTAAACTCCAAGGCACACACACACTAATGCAAAGAAGTAAGCAGTTCAAGCTAAGACCTAGACGTTTTCAATCTGACCTGCATCTGGTACTGTGTCATAATTTAAGACTGATTCCATAGCTGGGGTGAACATAGTCTGCCCGCACTTATTGTAGTGGACTACTTCAAGCCATCAATAAAACTTATTTGGAAGGTCTGGTCCACAACTGACTAGTCTTTTTGCTTTGTTGTTAGCGGCAACAACTCTTGTGGCTTTTCACACAGAATGTTACACAACATTCCAAATGGCTAAAACTGCTTGGGTGACTGGCATCATGGACCCTGTCAGGCTGGAATTCTTCCATAGTCCCACGACCCCCCCCCCCCCCTTTTCCTTCTGCCTACTTGATCACTGAGCCTTGCAAAACTTGCATTACACACACACACACACACACACACACACACACACACTGAGGAATGAACACACTCATTTGAATGTTTCTATTAAGTATCATTAACACAAAGTCAGTGAGTGAAGAAGTAAACTGTTACAGTTACCCAAAAGAAGTGTTTAATCAAGATTGGTTACAACTAACTAGCAGGGACTAGCTAAATCTGTAACCTACAAGAGTTTACCACCACCATATATATTACTTGTAAGATTATTAATAAAAAGATGAGCAAGACCCAAACATTAATGCAATTAAATCATCAGAATTAGTTGTCATTCCACTATATTCTCAATGCCTACACAGAGAAAAAGAGTCCCAACACCCAAACTGTTAGACTGTCAGCATGCAATCACCTCACATTGCAACAGCTAGCATTCAAAAAGCCTTCAGGACACATCTGGTACATTTTGAAAATAATCAACAGCCTTTGCTAAACACAAATGCCATCAGATTAGATTAAACTACTGGAAAAAACAACAACTGCCCTGTTGACATTGTCAACAGCATTGGACATTGCAAAGTTAAAGGAACATCATATCCACTTAAACTGCTCTGTGAAAACCGCAATGGAGTTTACACATATATTGTCATGCAAAGTTTCAAAGCTCTCTATCTAACAGAATGCTAACATGAAGGTTTCTGTCAACTTTTACAAATGACTGCAGGCACACTGACTGTATACAGACATGACTGCAGGCACACTGACTGTATACAGACATGACTGCAGGCACACTGACTGTATACAGACATGACTGCAGGCACACTGACTGTATACAGACATGACTGCAGGCACACTGACTTCATACAGACATGACTGCAGGCACACTGACTGTAGACATGACTGCAGGCACACTGACTGTAGACAGACATGACTGCAGGCACACTGACTGTATACAGACATGACTGCAGGCACACTGACTGTAGACAGACATGACTGCAGGCACACTGACTGTATACAGACATGACTGCAGGCACACTGACTGTAGACATGACTGCAGGCACACTGACTGTAGACAGACATGACTGCAGGCACACTGACTGTATACAGACATGACTGCAGGCACACTGACTGTAGACATGACTGCAGGCACACTGACTGTAGACATGACTGCAGGCACACTGACTGTATACAGACATGACTGCAGGCACACCAACTGTAGACATGACTGCAGGCACACTGACTGTATACAGACATGACTGCAGGCACACTGACTGTAGACATGACTGCAGGCACACTGACTGTATACAGACATGACTGCAGGCACACTGACTGTATACAGACATGACTGCAGGCACACTGACTGTATACATGACTGCAGGCATACTGACTGTATACAGACATGACTGCAGGCACACTGACTGTAGACATGACTGCAGGCACACTGACTGTATACAGACATGACTGCAGGCACACTGACTGTATACAGACATGACTGCAGGCACACCAACTGTAGACATGACTGCAGGCACACTGACTGTATACAGACATGACTGCAGGCACGCTGACTGTAGACAAGTATCCCCTCAAATGGACTGACTACATTATCTCCCTGACATGTCCATTTATGGCCAACATCAGGAAAAAGTGGTTTATGTACAACCTTATTGAAGGAAAATACACCAGCTAAGCACAGCTTTAAACTCAATGGGTTCAGAGCTAAACAAGGAAGAAATGCAACTTTCAACTTGAACAGTTGGGCATTAAATGTGACGCTGAAACTGACTGAACATGGCATAAAACAATAATTAAAGCTTAAAGATTATCACCATGCAAAGTTTAAAAGACATTTTCACAGCAGTTGAAAAATCTCATACACTGTTTCATGATAGGTTTGACAGCAGCCAAAAAGCCTCTAAGACCATTTGTTTCATGATGGTTTGGTATCTGTAATGCTGATTGTTTTGTGATAGGTTTGATAGCAGCTGAACAGTCCGTGACACTGTTCTGTGCTAGGTTTGATAGTAGCTGAACAATCTGTAACACTGTTGTGTGATAGGTTTGATAGCAGCTGAACAGTCCGTCACACTGTTCTGTGCTAGGTTTGATAGTAGCTGAACAATCTGTAACACTGTTGTGTGATAGGTTTGATAGCAGCTGAACAGTCCGTCACACTGTTCTGTGCTAGGTTTGATAGTAGCTGAACAATCTGTAACACTGTTGTGTGATAGGTTTGATAGCAGCTGAACAAACCATGGCACTGTGTGGCAGCCCATGCAAATGATGAGCCTATAGACTATAGTCCCACAAGGAAATAGGTCAAATAAACATCCTTAAAGAGTAAATGCTGTTTAGCCACTACAGTTTACAAAACAGCCAAAAATCCTAATCAACAGTTAAAACATGGCAAAATAAGTGCATTCTACTCATTACCAATGATCACACACCTAGCCACTATCATACACTTACCAAAGATCGTTTCAACACAACTTGCTCTAAACTTTATTTCTATAACAACCCTGATCATCTCTACTACACACAGTTCCACAATTCCTGATTGTTCTTAAGCACACACGCTGTGAAGAATGAATCAGTGGATAAGCAGCCACACTCACGACTTGCCACAGCACACCACGCAGGAACAGCAGCAACAAGACCAAAGCCAAACCACGCTTGAAACGTCAGTGAAGCTACGACTGCTTCTTGTTGCGGAGGAGGAGGCCGGCAATGACCTTACTTGTGATTTTCGGAGGATGGACGGATAGCAAAGATTTGGTGGGAGTGCCGGCACCACCGGCCTGCCTGTAAGAGGAGGGTGGAAGGGGAAAGAGGAGGCTGTTAGTAGCAGAAGGAAAAAGAACCAAAGGCATTGCCGCATGCTGCAGGAGGGCCTCAGCGGACACCGGTAAAACACGGAAGGACTCTCAGGCTTTTGGCATTCCACCCCGTTCCTCCACCTCCCAGCCCCCACCCCCCAACAAAGGTCATCAAACAATCACCTCTTAAACAGGCTCTTTTCTTGACCCTCCCTCAGGCACCAGACCCCAGCTATCAATGCTAACTACACCTTTCAGTTAGCGGTTCTAGAGCAAAAACACAACAGAACATTTTCAATATTAAAAAAAAAAAAAAAAAAAAACTCAATCAAATATATATTCAAGCATTATTTAACAGAGAGGATGGAAACGTGAAAGTGAAACTCAATTAAAGTGCCACATGAGCTGCAGAGTAAGAAGGGTTAACCATACTGCATTACTAGACTGACTAAGCATGGGGGCCAGGTTTGACCATGGCCACAACTAACTCCAGTCTTAAGAGGGACAACTCGATCCATGCTATCTGCATGTAACCATTGTCCAGGGGCACTACAGACTGAGGCCCTCCTGACCACAACAGCTGTGGAGACACCAAAGCACAAACCGTGACACAGTACATTATTGTGTGTATATGGCAACTCTACAGACACCTTCACCCCAACACCACATTCTGACGCTGTAATACTGAACGCTGTATTATTTTGTGTGTACAGCAACTCTACAGACACCTTCACCCCAACACCACATTCTGACGCTGTAATACTGAATGCTGTATTATTTTGTGTGTACAGCAACTCTATGGACACCTTCACCCCACCCCCCACCCCACTCTGATCCTGTAATACTGAACAGTACATTATTGTGTGTACAGCAACTCTATGGACACCTTCACCCCACCCCCCACCCCACTCTGATCCTGTAATACTGAACAGTACATTATTGTGTGTACAGCAACTCTATGGACACCTTCACCCCACCCCACCCCCCACCCCACTCTGATCCTGTAATACTGAACAGTACATTATTGTGTGTACACCAACTCTATGGACACCTTCACCCCAACACCCCATTCTGACGCTGTAATACTGGAGTGTGCGGTACACATTAACACTGAATAAAGGTCCTACACTGCCCCCCCCCCCCCCGCCCCCCAGTGCCATCAAATGGGCAGAGAACACTGTCAAGAAGGCTGGGGCCACATTAAGACCCCCCCATTTTAAAGCAAACATCAGACAACACCAAACACCACAACAGACAGGATGTGCATAAACTGACATAACAAGCTGTACAAAGCTGCATCAGCCAACATTTTATCAGTCTTAAGTAGCAGGGACTACTGTGATCTGGCAAAACATTTGACGAAGAAAAGTGCAATGAAAAAGAAAGAAATCCACACACAGCAAATTCTTTAATTTCACCAGTGCTCAGCTATGAAGTTTCAACTCCAATTAACAATTAAAAAAATTAAAATACATGGTGGGGGGGGGGGGGGGGGGGGCTGAGACAGAGGGGATGGGAGAAACAGAGACAAAGGGGGAGACAGTAACAGACACACACAGAGACAGAGGGGGAGACAGTAATGGGGCAGGGGGGGGGTCACACTCACACACACACACACACACAGTGGGAGATAGTAACTGGGAAGGGGGGGGGGGGGGGATATAGTAACAGAGATAGAGGGGGAGAGAGAAACAGAGACAGAGGGGGAGATGGTAACACAAAGAGAGGGATGAGGGGGGTAGAAAAAAAAAAGAGGTGGGAGGGAAGGAGAGAAGGGGGAGACAAAGAGAGACAGGGGGGGGGGGGGAGAGAGAAACAGAGACAGAGAGTAACACACACTGACGGCGGGGGAGACAGTAACACACACACACACACACAGACGGTGGGGGAGAGAGTAACACACACACACACAGACGGTGGGGGAGAGAGTAACACACACACACAGACGGTGGGGGAGAGAGTAACACACACACACAGACGGTGGGGGAGAGAGTAACACACACACACAGACGGTGGGGGAGAGAGTAACACACACACACAGACGGTGGGGGAGAGAGTAACACACACTCACAGACGGTGGGGGAGAGAGTAACACACACACACAGACGGTGGGGGAGAGTAACAGACAGACAGACTGGGGTGGGGGGGGGGGGGGTAACACAGACAGACTGAGGGGAGAGAGTAACACAGACAGACAGATGTAGGGGGAGAGAGTAACACAGACAGACAGACGGAGGGGGAGAGAATGGCAGAGAAAGGGACAGTAACCAGAACAAACACCCCAAGCACAAGAGAAGAAGACAATGAAGAGAAATGAAATCTGCCAAGAAAAGCTTGCACAAGACTGAGGTGTGGTTGAGACACACACTGGCAATATAAACTGCATGTAATCTCAGGGGTCAACCCTCTGAGGTCAGCTGGCAGATGGGCATGGGTGGTAGCCATTGCAGAAGACAACACAACACTAAGAAGTGTTAGGCAGACAGAATAAACACAGCGAAGGAGAGAATTCACTGCTCATTCAAAAGACAAGGAAAGAAAAGAAAAGAAAAAAGTAAGGAAGTACTAAAGCAGGAGACAGATACTGCAATATATCTAGAAAAAGATAAAATTATGACAGTGAACTATGTCAAAGGGAAAAAAAGAAGCAGAAGTGGGGGGGGGGGGGGGGGGGGCATTTAATGTTTGATTTAGTTTTTAATGTCTTTTGTTGTTTTGATGTTTTTACATCAAATTAAACAACTTTCTCTTCAATCCTTTGTCCATAGTAAAGGCATATTTGACTAAAATTTGCAGACTGTAATGTCTTTTCTTAACATAAAGTACTCAATTAAGGGCATTTTTCATTTTTGTCAGGAACTGTCGGGAACTCAAATAACACCACATCTTTTAATGCAGAGGTCACAATCCCGTTCAAAATACAATTCATTTGTTTTGTTTTCATTATTGGGAAACAAGAAAATCAAAACAAACTGGGCAGTAAACTTAGAGTATATGTGGAATGCAGTTTTAAAAATACAGTACATTTTACATGTAAAAATGATGATGAGCTAAATTATGCAAACTCTAAAAATATCAAAATAAATCTTTTCTTCTCAGTCCTCTTCAAACACTAAGCAACACCTTACAAACAGTGAATCAGACTTAACCTACGACTTAACTTGCTTTTTGCCTTCACAAATAAATACTAAAGCTGTTCAGTTTGAATTCAGATTGAACTTTTTTTTCTTCTTTTTTTAAAATCCAGGGCAGACACACCTCATGTCTACATGCGTGCTTCAACATTATGTTGCTTTCACAGTCTTAGTAGTCTTACTAATCCCCAAATGTTTCAGAGGGCGCTGACCACCATGCTGGTGTACAACTGTATGGAGATAAAGTGTGCCCCTTCAGTGGACATAAAGAGTGTCCCTTCAGTGGACAACTGTATGGACATGAAGAGTGTCCCATCAGTGGACAATTGTAGGAAGATAAAGAGTGCACCTTCAGTGGACATAAAGAGTGCCCCTTCAGTGGACAACTGTATGGACATAAAGAGTGCCCCTTCAGTGGACAACTGCATGGACATAAAGAGTACCCCTTCATTGGACAACTGTATGGACATAAAGAGTGTCCCTTCAGTGGACAACTGTATGGACATGAAGAGTGTCCCTTCAGTGGACAACTGTAGGCAGATAAAGAGTGCCCCTTCAGTGGACATAAAGAGTGCCCCTTCAGTGCACAACTGTATGGACATAAAGAGTACCCCTTCATTGGACAACTGTATGGACATAAAGAGTGTCCCTTCAGTGGAAAACTGTATGGACATAAAGAGTGCCCCTTCAGAGGACAACTGTATGGACATAAAGAGTGCCCCTTCAGTGGACAACTGTGTGGACATAAAGAGTGTCCCTTCAGTGGACAACTGTATGGACATAAAGAGTGCCCCTTCAGTGGACAACCGTGTGGGCATAAAGAGTGCCCCTTCAGTGGACAACTGTATGGACATAAAGAATGCCCCTTCAGTGGATAGCTGTATGGACATAAATGAGTGCCCCTTCAGCAGCATAACCAATTCTGCCCCCTCAGTGGTGTAACCAATTCTGGCAGATTTTGGAAGGATTGGAGTGTGCTGTTTTAGGCTAAAGCGAGTGAAGCAGACTTTACTTTTGATTTGATGAACAGGATTTTGGCCATAAACAGTGAATCAGACCTACTTGTGGTTTGATAAGCAGTGCTATAAACAGTGAATCAGACCTACTTGTGGTTTGATAAGCAGTGCTATAAACAGTGAATCAGACCTACTTGTAATTTGATAAGCAGTGCTATAAACAGTGAATCAGACCTACTTGTAATTTGATAAGCAGTGCTATAAACAGTGAATCAGACTTTTGGTTTGATGAACTGTGTTTTGGCCATACAGAGTAACAGACTTGACTGGTGACTTGATAAACAATGCCGCGAAGACTGGATCAGACTTACTTGTGCCTTTAAGAGCTGAGTTTTGCCCAGATATGCTATATACAGCTAAATGGTACAGGCATGAAACTAAAAAACCAAAACCAAAACAAAACAAAAACTACACTTTACTGGTGAATTATTGAGTAGCAAGCAGACCAGGGTGGGGTGGGGGCTATGTGTATGTAATACTATCTACAGAGTAATTTCTATGTTAATTTGATACTCCACAAAACAAAAGTTTCCTGGACTCAAAGTCAAAGCATTACAAACAAAACCAGAACAAGTACACCTGGAAATTGCAGGTGTGCAGAAGTCAGCAGAAAGAGCACAGGAAGCCCCCTAAAGTGGAGAAGAGGAAAAAGAGAGAACGCAAACAAACAAGCAGAGGGGAGTCCACAAGAAAAAGACTCATGCACAGAAAGGGAACTGGATTCTCACCGGTTAGATATATTGCAACCCAAACTACCATGACCTTCAGGCCAAATCAGCCACCAGGTCAAACCTTGCAGGACAAAATAAAGGGGTCTTAAGTCAATAAATAATCAGAATAAAGTCTGTGCTTATTAGTCAAGTGTAATGTCTTTTTTTTTTAAGTGGTAAATCAAGATCTTATGTAAATAAATAATAAACAGAGTGCCTGTGCATATTAGTCGAGTGTAATGTATTTTTAAAGTGGTAAATCAAGGTGTTACATCTAACAGAAAAGTTCAACAGATTTTGACTGTGTGATGTATACATATAGTTCAACCAAACATTTCATTTTATTTCTGTAAAGGTAATGACAAAAAAAATCAGCTAAATACAGACAAATACATCAGGACACAGACAGACAGTAACACAATGTCTTTCAAAATGATGAAGGCAGGTATCAATTCAACAAGAAGAGAAAATGTTCCAGCAATTCACATCCAAAGGCTAAAAATAAAAACGCAAAGTAAGAAACAAACTAACAATGACCTGAGAAGATGCATACACACAAACACACACACACACACACGCACACACACACACACACACACACACACACACACACACATACACACACACACATACACACACACACACACACACACACACACACACACACACACACACACACACATACACACACACACACACACACACACACACACACACACACACACACACACACACAAAAAGAAAACTAATGGAAGACAGTTACAACAATGCTGACCTAAAACAGAGGTTAATCATTCCCTGTTCTAGCAAACATTTTGATAAGAAAGAAAAGGGAAAAAAATAAAGAGCAAAAAAGGAACCACAACAACAGAGTAAATAGAGTAAACAGAGTAAATAAAACAAAACAAAAATGTCAAAGGAACATAAACTTATTTAAAAACATATCAAAAAAATATCCCTGATAATTGCCAACACACTCAAAAAGGTTTGGACTGTAACAATCTATAAATGAACTGCCCTAGTGTGAATGCCTGTTAAGCATTAATTTTGAAGCACACAGCTATCTGTCTGAAATAAGGAAAACAACAAAGAAAGGAAGAGGGAACTGAGACCCAACCCCGTGTTGTTGTGTCATGCAGGCCGGTGAAAAGGAGAAGACTAGAGCCAAAAAGCAGAGCAAACTAGGAGCAAGGAGTACACCAAGCAGCCCCACAGTTGGCAGTATACAACACTCATGTTCACCATGAGCCAGTCACAAACAAAATACAGGAGGTGAAAATAAGAACTTCGTATTTCTCTTACCAACATCAGCAATTTGTGTACACAATCAGCATTTTGTGTACATATTCAGAAGGTACATTTTATGGGACTGATAACAACTGTGGACAAACAAAGAAACACACTTTGGGCGACTGGCATCTAGGCAAATGCAGGTACAGGTTCATAGGCATCATGGTTTTTCACTGCAGGTTGCTTGAACAGTCTACTTACTGTGCACTTTGAAAGCACAAGAGAACTATGAAATATGTTGAATTCACTGGAAATGAGGCCACTATCTTACACAAGTTCTGTTATTGGTTATACAGAACACAGCTGCAGAACATTGACAGCCATAACTAAATGTGAACCAGTAGTGCAGTACACTTTTACTGGTTAGTTAGTATATATTGCAAATTAAGCTGTAAAAGAAAGAAGCTTTACAAAATCATAAATACTATGCATTTACTATTAAAGCCATGACATTACCAAGGAAATCTATCAAAATAATTAGATCATCAATTGTAACATCTCCATATGACCATATAAAGTCTGTTATAACTTATTGTTTTTGTTTCTCTTTCTTCTCTCCTCTTCTGTTTTAGCATTGTTTGTGTCCTACAATCTACAGACACAAAAACACCCATCATGCCTGACAAAACAAGCACACAGCCACCCCCACTCTCCCCTCACTCCCCACCGCCTCACTCTCAACTAGTAAGGAGAAAAAGACATTCCAGTAGAAGCCACATCCCATCAGATAAAGTAGGTCATCACGCAGAAAACAAAAAGTCCTTGTCACTCTTCACACACAGAGCAGAACTGAATACTATAAACAGAACAGAGCAAAACAGAATTATTCCTTACAGACGAAGAGAAAACAAATCTGAATCCCAAAAAGTAATGGCAAAGAAAACGGGAAAAGCTAAAGGGTGTTTTTCTAAATGGAAAGTTTCTATGATCTCAGAAAAGCAGTTTGATAAAGAAGCAGAACACAAGTGAACAGAAGGTAATGTAGAGACAAAAAGGAACAGGCTGGTTCAACTTTACACTGTGACACTCACATTTAGGAACTTGAGAAAAACTTTCTGCAAAATGTCCACATAAATAACACATTCCTAAGTAATCAGCCTTTCAGTAGTAGTCTGTTGTTTTGAACATACTTTTATTCCTTTTCTCTTTTTTTTTTTCTTTTTTTTTTTTTTCTTTCTCTTTCCTTGTCTTTTTCTTCTTCTTCTTTTAGCAGAACAAGAAGAAACTTGCAAAAGATCCCTTCATACTAAACTACACAACAATAATGGCTAAACGCTGACATGACCAGAATCTTTTTTCCACTTCTTTCTTTCTTAAAATTTAAATCCACTCAAATTTTCTCAAGAGCATAAGCCAAAGTAAGTATATACATGAATAAATAATATCTCAAATGAAGCTGAAGAAAAATGACCCTCTATAAATGCATTTATGGGGGGTGTGGGGTGGGGGTTGAGGGGTGGGGTGGGCGGTGATGGCTGTATATAAAACTACTTGCTACTTGCACCTTTAAATAAAAGATGCAGTCTACAAAGCGCTAGCATTAAAGCTTGCCAATAATAAGTGCAGAGAGAACTGACACCTCTCAGCACTGGCAACACAGAGGGTGCAGAAGATAGCATACAGGCAGAAGATAACATACAGACAAAAGACCACAGTCAGGCAATTAAGGGCCACAGAAACCTCCAACACAAAAAGGTGACTACACGGACGGAACAAAAACAAGCCAAAGATCACCCACAGCCAAAATGTGACAGACACACCCACACACACCCTGCCCACAGCGCTAAGCAGCAGACAGGTGCAAACACTTACTTCTGTATAAGGGCGTTGATGTCGCTCTGTTCCTGAGAGTCCAGCAACTCCCCCGCAGGGCCTTCCGCTCTGGCCCCACCTTCCAGAGGCAAGCTCTTCAACAGGGACTTGCCGGGTTTGGGAGGGGGTGGGGGTGGCAGTTTCTTCCCCGTCTTGCTTGAAGAGGCCTCGTCAGATTTTCTGGATGAGGAGGCCGACTCCGGGCGCAGTAAGGGTGCTTTGGGAGCTCCCGGAGTGAAGCCCCTACCCCTGGGAGAGCCAAGCCCCGCCTTGACAGCAGGAGGGGCGGAGCTTCCCCTGCTCTTGGCTCCGCCCACAGGACTGCTGGCCCCACTGGGAGGGTCACTGCTGTGACTGCGGTACTTGGAAATGAGCGACTGAAGCCTGTCTCCGCTCTCTGAGCCTGCCTTTTCTGGCTCTGTACAAATAATTGTTAATGTAAAAGATTTTTCTTCCCCCTTTTTTTTTTTTTTTAAATGAGGACATTGTAGCATTGAAGTTTGAACAAGACAATGTTTACAATGATGAACAAAGTATCAATTATGAAATGTGTGCAAGTTAAATAATAGAGAGAAAAAAAAGTATAATATATGGTTAGAATCTGAGGTGCTGACTGAAAGCTATGTTAAATAGAACCCAAGACAAAGTCAAAGATACAACAGCACTTAAACTAATGATTAATTCTAATGTCCTATTTAAACAATTACTGTGCTGGGTACTCAAGTATGAAATTTAACCTTAAATGTAGATTGTATTCATACTGCACATTTCAATGTAAATCATACCATTAGACACATATTATGTACCCAAGTCAATGATTCTCCTCAAACAAATCTTCAGGTGTTCAAACATAAAAGAAAACTTGTTCAAGACTGAATGAAAACCATTTAAAAAGCTGCTACACATCACATAAAACTCTATGCCACTACTGCAGTCTAAATCTAAACAAGCAAAATCCTATTCAGGCATTTGGACAACAACTTCTATTAAAATGTGTGCAGTAAAAAATATATAAAAATCAGTGTATCATTTTTTTATTTTTTTAACTCATAATATGAGAAGGTAAAAAGCAAAATCATTTTATAAAAAAAAAAAAAAAAAAAAGAAAGAAGAAGAAGAAAAAAGTAGACATTCTGACACTCTGAACTTTGTTGACCAGACTGTAGTGTACTCACATTTCAACCACTGCAGAAGTGAGGTCTATCTGACAAACAATTAATTACCATGACAAAAAGGTTCTGGCTTGTAGTTGTCAGTGAGAGTAGTTAGAGAGAGAGAGAGATGGAGGGGGATGCGGGGGCACACACAGAAAAAGGGAGAGGGAGAAAGAGAGAGAGAAGAGAGACAGAGATACTGAGAGACATATTTTTACAGAAAACTGAAGCCACGGTAAAGGAAGACCAACAGTTTGCAAAACAGAGCAAAACAAAAACAAAATGAAAATAAAAAGTGTAAAACGTTTCAGTGAAAAACAAAATGGCTAAGTGAATCAAATGAGAAAATGTGCACTTGTGCTCTGAAAAAGCCTCAGCAATCATGCAGTTACACTCGGATTAACACCAAAATTTGAAACTGCTTTGAAGAATGCACTTAAAACATTTTTATTTTTTTAATGCATTAAAAAAAAAATGTTTGTTTTTACAAATCTGATATGCTGCAGCCACTTCTAACATTAAAATGGCTGATGGTTTTATCCACTTGCTCACAATTATTCAACTGCATCCACATGGTAAAAAGTCTGCACCTAGTTAATGTGCATCCACTCGTACACCAACAAATACAACCCTTCCTCACTTAAGGCAATTGCCACCATATATGATGCTAAATGCTTGATCCATTCAGATAACAAACTAGCCTCATCTAAACAATGCACAACCTTTAAAAGTAGCAAGCATTTAGAGCTAGCTTTAAAAGAAATGTGATGACAAGTTACATTATTACTTTACCAATATATTTTAAATGTATATTCACTAAACTCACAACAAAAAATCAACAACAGATTTTTTTGCACTGGGTCATTCTTATTAAAAACAAAACAAAAAACAATTGCATCTTTCAATTTTCATACAGAACAAAGAACTTCATTTTGCTCTCAGTTCACTGTATGGTTCACGCAGGATGGAAAACAAGAATTTTCATCCATCACCATTTGTTTTGAATGCTTTTCTATCACTGTGTTCATTTTCACATTCTACTCTGCACAAAAAGTCTAACCAACACAGTCAACAGCAGTCAGACTTTTTGTTTCTGCAGTACTGCTGGTAAATAAAACTTGTTGTTTCTGCAGTACTGCTGATAAATAAAACTTGTTGTTTCTGCAGTATTGCTGACAAATAAAACTTGTTGTTTCTGCAGTATTGCTGACAAATAAAACTTGTTGTTTCTGCAGTATTGCTGACAAATAAAACTTGTTGTTTCTGCAGTACTGCTGATAAATAAAACTTGTAGTTTCTGCAGTATTGCTGACAAATAAAACTTGTTGTTTCTGCAGTATTGCTGACAAATAAAACTTGTTGTTTCTGCAGTATTGCTGACAAATAAAACTTGTTGTTTCTGCAGTACTGCTGGTAAATAAAACTTGTTGTTTCTGCAGTACTGCTGGTAAATAAAACTTGTTGTTTCTGCAGTACTGCTGGTAAATAAAACGTATCATTTGGTCACACTGCCAATTATGGGATTGTCACCCTGACATAATTGTCATGGTTGACTGGTCATTAACTAATTATTTTGTCATGGCTGACTGGGCATTAACAACTAATTACCTTGTCATGGTTGACTGGTCATTAACAACTAATTATCTTGTCATGGTTGACTGGACATTAATAACTAATTATCTTGTCATGGTTGACTGGGCATTAACAACTAATTATCTTTGTCATGGCTGACTGGGCATTAACAACTAGTTATCTCATCTTGGTTGACTGGGCATTAAAAACTAATGATTTATCTATCAGTCAAGGGTGCATCAGCTATGACCATTGACACATTGGTCATCTACAAAAAAAAAAGCAACAAATCACATCATCCACCTCACACTTACTGCTGTGCCAATAGCAACACTAAAGGGGTTGTTGTTGTCAATGTAACTGGCAAATCTGGCTACACAAACAATGCCAAAACTGCCCAAGGCACTTGTGGATGACAGAAATGACAATGACGACCAGCTGGCGTTGGGGGCGATAAGATGAAAGACCTTGTTGGGCTGGGACACACATTCTCTACACCACCCTCTGGACTGGGGGTGGGGATGGGAAGGGCCGCTGCCGGACACAGAAACATTGGTCCCTTCTGGAATTAGTAACTAGATTTTAACGTATTCTCAACTGCACAGGTCAGGATGCACAGTGTGCACAGCTATCCAATGTATTCTTTTCAAGACTGGGGTAGGTCAGACTACAGGGTCACTCTGGACAGTACCCACATCTGTCCACTGTGCTATCTCAGAATACAGGGTCACTCTCAACAGTACCCACAGCTATCCACTGTCCTCTAAGACTGGGGTAGGTCAGAATACAGGGTCACTATGCACAGTACCTACAGCTATCCACTGTCCTCTAAGACTGGGGTAGGTCAGAATACAGGGTCACTCTCGACAGTACCCACAGCTGTCCAGTGTCATGTCTTCCAGACTGGGGTAGGTCAGAATACAGGGTCACTCTCGACAGTACCCACAGCTGTCCAGTGTCATGTCTTCCAGACTGGGGTAGGTCAGAATACAGGATCACACTGGACTGTACCCACAGATGTCCACTGCGCTCTCTTTAAGACTGGGGTAGGTCAGAATACAGGGTCACTCTCGACAGTACCCACAGATGTCCACTGCGCTCTCTTTAAGACTGGGGTGGGTCAGAATACAGGATCACACTGGACTGTACCCACAGATGTCCACTGCGCTCTCTTTAAGACTGGGGTAGGTCAGAATACAGGGTCACTCTCGACAGTACCCACAGCTGTCCAGTGTCATGTCTTCCAGACTGGGGTAGGTCAGAATACAGGATCACACTGGACTGTACCCACAGATGTCCACTGCGCTCTCTTTAAGACTGGGGTAGGTCAGAATACAGGGTCACTCTCGACAGTACCCACAGATGTCCACTGCGCTCTCTTTAAGACTGGGGTGGGTCAGAATACAGGGTCAATTAGGACAGTACTCACAGATGTCCACTGCGCTCTCTTTAAGACTGGGGTGGGTCAGAATACAGGGTCAATTAGGACAGTACTCACAGATGTCCACAGTGCTCTCTTTAAGACTGGGGTGGGTCAGAATACAGGGTCACTCTCGACAGTACCCACAGATGTCCACTGCGCTCTCTTTAAGACTGGGGTGGGTCAGAATACAGGATCACACTGGACTGTACCCACAGATGTCCACTGCGCTCTCTTTAAGACTGGGGTAGGTCAGAATACAGGGTCACTCTCGACAGTACCCACAGATGTCCACTGCGCTCTCTTTAAGACTGGGGTGGGTCAGAATACAGGATCACACTGGACTGTACCCACAGATGTCCACTGCGCTCTCTTTAAGACTGGGGTAGGTCAGAATACAGGGTCACTCTCGACAGTACCCACAGCTGTCCAGTGTCATGTCTTCCAGACTGGGGTAGGTCAGAATACAGGATCACACTGGACTGTACCCACAGATGTCCACTGCGCTCTCTTTAAGACTGGGGTAGGTCAGAATACAGGGTCACTCTCGACAGTACCCACAGATGTCCACTGCGCTCTCTTTAAGACTGGGGTAGGTCAGAATACAGGGTCAATTAGGACAGTACTCACAGATGTCCACTGCGCTCTCTTTAAGACTGGGGTGGGTCAGAATACAGGGTCAATTAGGACAGTACTCACAGATGTCCACAGTGCTCTCTTTAAGACTGGGGTGGGTCAGAACACAGGGTCAATTAGGCAGTACCCACAGATGTCCACTGTGCTCTCTTAGACTGGGGAAACGTCAAGTAACTGATCAACTTCTCCATATCAAACTGATTTGCTTCTTTACCTTGAACAGGCCCATCATTTTGTCCCCAAGGCATTTGTGGGGCTTTTTAACCCCTTCACTGCCCTGATGTCACTTGAAAACAACCAATAAAAGTGTGAAACTTAAATCCCTCAAGCCTTTTTGTCTTCTTTTTCACACTGGCACGTGAAAGGATTTTCATCAAAATGCGTAGCATTGAAAGTAGATATGTTGTAGGACAAGAGAATATACTCTTTGCAAGCACGTCTGTGCATCTTTTGGGTGGAGATTTTACTGGCTGAGGCAGCGAAGGGGTTAATTTTATTTTAATGAAATTATCACATTGTTCATACTAGCGACGCATGACAGCAACAACCCTTCAGCAAAACAGCAAAAACATGCATGTACAGCAAGTCTGGCCAGTGATCTACACACAAGGCGGTCAGAGTGTCAGAACGCTACTCACTGTGGAAGAACATGGCTCCGTAGCGTCCATGGCGTACGCTTGCGTTACCTGAGTCTCCGCTGGCGCCCACCCCGTGCTGGGACTGTGAGGATGTCAGAGCAGAGATGGGGTGGCCCAGCGACTTGCTGAGGAACAGTCCCGTCGCTGGCTTGAACTTCAGGGGCTGGCCTTCCTGTCAAGCCACAAACAGCTGGCATAAGCACGAGACTATTGTAAGCAGATGTCTAATACTAATACACTAAACTGCCTTAAAGAGAGATAATCAAAACAAGTTTCATTCATTTTAACATGGCACGTCCTCCAGATTAGTTATTACAAAACAAGTTCAAAGAATAAAAAAATGTTTATATACTGATGAAATCTGGGTAGTCTGCACATGTTTAGAAGCTTGCAGAACATCAAGTACATTAGCTATTTCTCCTTTCCCTTGTTTAAGTCTCCTCCCTAAAACAACATAAGACAGCTCAACCCATCTCATCATCATGAAATCTCTGAATAAAGTATTTTATACGAAAACATAATGGTAATAAAAAGAATACTATCTGATTTTAATATCCTGTCAATTTTGCCCAGATATAACCGTAACGGTTGACTGGGTATAAAAACAACAACAGAGCAGTTGTTTATCCTATCAATTACAAATAACAAAAATAACAATAAACTAAATCAAGACAAGACAAATCAATCAACTAAGTAAAAAAAAAAAAAAAAAGAGTACAACAACAAAGCATTGTGAAACAATATCACATGCAGTGGTTGTTAGTAAGGATGCAAGAAAACTTCACAGAACAAAAAGTGATGGTCATTAAAGAAAAAGTTAAATTCAAGCACTTCAGCTGTCATTTGCAAACTGCAACACACAAACTGTTAGAGAAACAGGAAGCACTAATATTGGGGCTGCACCATAATAACAAAATACCTATCAATTTCCTAGAAACTGGAGGCACAGGGGGGGCGGGAGGGGGCAAGAACAGTACACAGTAACTGAAGCTCTTGTTTTACTTGACATTTCAAACCTGTACAAATATTGCAGTAAATTCTCCACAATAATATGTAAAGTATCACATACCATATCGGTGTAAAACCAGGAGGTGAACCATGTGCAATACAATTTGAACATTCATCGTTGTACTTAATATCAACAACAACATCTTCCAGCATTGACAGAGGCTCTTTTTTTTCTTTTCTTTTTTTAACAGAGTATTTCTCCTTCAAGCACACAAAATCACACACCACATGCTGTTGTATGACATAGGCAGTCCAGTACAATCTTAGCTCTTTTTATCACAAAATTGTTGTATGCCTCAATTCAAAATTGATTAAATTTACCACGCAAAGCAATGGAGTTCAGCCTACATAGAATGGGTTCAATTCTCACTGCTGAATCTCAAAAGTTGCAGCAATGAGCCTTTAAGCGGTATTCTGTCTGGCATTTTGCTACATCCATTTTACCTCAGCAAGCTATAGCGACCAAAGAGTGTATCTACACAAAGCATCTCTACCTGTACTACCTCTAACAACTTTACAAGCTGTCATTAGCACAAGTTAATTTTCTCTCCAAATCTACAACTTCATGCCTGGTCTATGAAGCAATACATCTGCAGTCTAACTAATGTGCGAACAAGAGGATACAAGTTCCAAGTATGCTGTCAGCTGCTCAATGACTACCAGGTTACCAGTCTTCAGAAAAAGTAAAAAAGTATGCAAGTCCACAAAACTGCAAAGTGCTTTTGATTAAGCAATGACTTAGCCGCAGCGTGCACGCATATCCCCAAGCGAGAACAGTGAGGACTGCACAGTGCATCAGAGAAGCACCCCAACAGGAACGTGCCCACGGCGTAGGCCACCCACTGCAAGCCGTAGCTGTAGTTGCACTAAGAGTCTGTGTCAGGGCCTGAGCCCGCCTGCTGGCAGGCAAGAGGAAAAGGAGCATGCAACGCTAGACAGTCCTGGTTAGTGCAGAGCCAGTGCTGTGTCTACAGCCCTCGGGGGGTGTCAGGCAGGTACAGGGTGCCGGGGTACAAACAGCCTGGTGTGGAACCATACCTCCAAACTCCTGCTCAAGCAGCTGCTGCTGATCATGCTGCTTGAAGCTGATGCCGTTGATGACAGCCCACCCTCGCTCTTTTCTTCTTTTCCTGCACCTCTGACCTTGAGAGCAGACTGCGTGACCTTGCCTGCGGATGCTTCCATTGCACTGGCTGAAGACGTGCCCTTTGCTCCTGGCTCATCCAGCAGAAGGGTCCAGGGGTCGGATGAGGCCAAAGAGGAGCTGAACGTGGGCCCCGATGCCAAGGTTGAAGTTGACTCAGCCTCCTTCTCCTTGTCACTGTCATCATCCGGAAGAATGGATTCATCCAGAAGAGACGCAAAAGGGTCAGGAGAAGGAGACTTCTTGGCCGGGGACTCCTCTTTGCGGGACGGGACTGCGTCGTCATTGTGAGACAGCCTGGACAGCAAGGGTTTGACAGGATGGTTCAAGGTGGTCTTTTTGTCCTCACTCGTACTCTTGGCACCGCCTTTCCTTTCCTTGCCCTGCTCCTTCTTTTCTGCTGCCGGAGAGAATGCAGCAAGGAAGTCCTTAATGGATGACTTGGCTTGAACAGCGCTGGCAGCTCTGGTGGGTGCTGTCTGTTCACTTCCAGATGTACAGGGTACAGATGTACAGGGTACAGATGTACAGGGTACAGATGTAGAGGGTACAGATGTACAGGGTACAGATGTACAGGGTACAGATGTAGAGGGTACAGATGTAGAGGGTACAGATGTAGAGGGTACAGATGTAGAGGGTACAGATGTAGAGGGTACCCGGGCAGGAACTTTACTTAGTGACTGCGGCCTTGCCTTGGGAACTCGACTGGCATTTTCACTCCTTGCTTTAGCGCTGCTATTACTGCTGCTGATGGCTGTTTCAGACTTTGGCTCTGGTGCCATTTGCTCACTGGAGGAGACTTTTTCACTCACAAACCTGTCACCAGCAGACATGAACCCAGATGACCCTGACGATTTTGTGTTACCATTACTACCCAACAGTTCATCAAAGGACTTGATCAGACTGCCTTCACTGTCTGCTGACTGGGAAGTTCCAGAACTATCCAGAAACTCCAATGAAGCCTTGGACTCTGTTGGAGACTCCTGCTTTTTCACCACATACTTTACATCCGTTGATGCATTCTGGGATGAGCCAGTCTTGGTGGCAATGACAGTAACACCACTGTCTGACAACAGTTTGCTGGGCTTACCGCTCAGCTCTCTCCGTGAAATGAAAGTCTTTCGAGATTCTCTCGGTGATGTCCTTGGCTTTGTAGGCACTCTTGGAGCTGGCGCCAGAATCTTGGGTGCAGGTGATGCCTGTAGTTTCTTTTTCATGCTGTAGAGCGTCGCTGCTTGAGTTTTTGTTACCCCATTTCCCACTGCACTTGAACTCGCCTCCCCTTCTTCCGTCTCCGCAGTTTTCTTGGTATGAGCCGCACATTCGTCAGTGACCCTCACTCTGATCTGAGGAAGTTTGCGTGGCTTGGTTTTGGCGGCAGGCTGAGGCCTGGCAAATGCCAGTTTAGGTTTGGTGTGCTCCACAGGGGGAGGCGTCAGTGGTGGGAAATCCACAGTGTCTTTGCTCTCTGCTGTTTCTGCTCCACCATCTGAGGACTCAGCTGCGTCTGTTTGCACAGGTTCCTTGTTCTCAGCCAAGTCTGACGCAGCAGGGTCAGTGAGCTGGTCAGGGGCAGATTTGGCCGCTTCAAGGATCAAGTAGAGCAGAGCTGCAGCTGCATCGTCCTCTGTGCTGGGTGGCGTCTCGGACAGAGAAGCCTGGTCAGCTTTCTTGTCTCCATGGAGACCACCTGCCTTTGTCACCCTCTTCCCCATGCTGAATCGGTCAGCAGGTTTACTAGGCTGTGTGGGACAGGACGGGACAGCGCTAATATTTCCAGTTTCCTGTCTTTTGTCATTTCCAGTTGGAGACAGATCTGACGTGGGTACAAGAGGGGGTAAAGCTGGTGTCTTTGGGGCTGCAGCTGTTGGCACTGTTCTTCCAGCAGTCGCTACAGAGACAGGAGGTTTGTCAAACACAGACTGGTCCACCTTCCCTCCCATGCTGGTTACAGAGACAGGAGGCTTGTCAAACACAGACTGGTCCACCTTCCCTCCCATGCTGGTTACAGAGACAGGAGGCTTGTCAAACACAGACTGGTCCACCTTCCCTCCCATGCTGGTTACAGAGACAGGAGGCTTGTCAAACACAGACTGGTCCACCTTCCCTCCCATGCTGGTGTTCTCCTCTGTGGGTCCTTGTTCAGATGCTCCACTGGGCTACAGAGACAGTAACATCTTCATGATGTACAACAAAAACAGTCTCAAAACTGAACCAAACTCGCCACCTTTCATCTCATCAAAATACCTGAAACTTTCAGTACATAAGTTAATGGCAATTAAACTGGAGAGTGTCAAAGAACTGATACAGGGTCAGTCATGGAATTCCTGTCACTGTGCACATTAATGTCTCACCCTGATATAACCGTAATGGTTGATTGGGCATAAAACACCAAGTTACTTACACCCTAATGTCTCATGTGGAGGTTCTGCAATGACAAATCTAAGCCTTTGTCTCTCAGTGTCAGCTACCCGGCTAAACTATTCCCAAATACTGGTGGAATGTGCTACTGTTAAAGTTTTGAAAGGGTCTTTTTTTCCACTGCTGTAAGGTCTTGAAGAGGGAAATGCCTGTAGTGTGAGACTTTTGTTTGCCTCTAGGTGGTCTCCATGCTGACCACACAGCCCCGAGGCAAAGGGTCCCACAGGCCTCACACCAACTGTGACACATGCCAGTGTCTGTACACCCCATCCTGCCCACCATCACTCATGAAACTAGTCTTTCAAAGTCCATATATAAAACCAATGAGGATTTTAGAACAAATCTTTCTTCTTTTTTTAAATGTCCTCTCCAACTGGATGGATGTT
Source organism: Alviniconcha strummeri (assembly GCA_963584105.1). Classification (NCBI taxonomy): domain Eukaryota; kingdom Metazoa; phylum Mollusca; class Gastropoda; family Provannidae; genus Alviniconcha; species Alviniconcha strummeri. Next base: position 1,063,073 of record OY757550.1, read on the forward strand.
TCAAGCAGAATTAGCGCCTTTCACAGCTTGGCCTGGCCACCTCTAGTGTGATGAAGCTTACCACCCAATCTGGATCACTTCCTGGCCACCTCTAGTGTGGTGAAGCTTACCACCCAGTCTGGATCACTTCTGGTACAATCTGGATCACACCAAGAACAACTCCCTGGCCACCTCTTATATGGTGAAGCTTACCACCCAGTCTGGATAACTTCTGGTACAATCTGGATCACATCAAAAACAACTTCCTGGACACCTCTAGTGTGGTGAAGCTCACCACCCAATCTGGATCAGATCAAGAAACAACCTCTGGCCACCTCTAGTGTGATGACTCATTCTGCCCGATCTGGATCACCTCAGGAAACATCTTCCTGGCCACCTCTATTTAGGTGAAGCTTACCACCCAATCTGGATAACTTCCGGTACAATCTGGATCACCTTAGGTAACAACTTCCTGGGCCGCCCTTACAACCACAACTAGCCATACTTGCTAATATCTGTACAAGCATATCTGGTAGAAATGCCATCATCAGCAGTCATCACACTGTCAGTATCCAATCTACAACGCACATTAATGGGCAGACGGAAAGAACCACATGCAGCGCTACTGTAGTAAATCAGGCAGCATGCGGATTATTGATTTAGTGTCACATCTTCTTCACAAAACCACACATAAGAAAGTGTTGCAACATATCACACAATACTCTTATTACTTCTGTTGACACTTTTCTCAGTTACAAGAACACTTCATGTTTGTGACAACTGACACATATAAAATGGAAAACAGGAAGAGCAAACTAAATGCTCTGTTGACTAAGTTCAAAATAGGAAAACATTACTACCTTGCACTTAAAAAAAAAAATCACTTGTCACCTTGAAAATTCACATAAAGATTTCCAACACAGGTATAAATCAGTGAATGTGTCAAATTTCCTAATGTACGGCTTCACTTATCCTGCTCAAAGTAACAGCATTTGAGAAAATTTGTTCATTAAGTTACTATCTCCCTTAAATGAAAATATCTGTCAGAAAACACACCATGCAAGCCAGTTCATTCATATGGGTACAAAAGAAATTAAATGAGGTTTAATCTTTACCTAGTAAGAACACACTGGAAAAATATGCTGTTTATAGGTGTGTGTTTATTAATTTATTTATATTAACACCGTCTTATTGAGCACCTATCTGGAGATGAGCACTATTCTCCGCATCCCGGCAGACCCACTGTGTTCCAGTGGCATGTGACTCCAAAGGAACGACTCTTGCTTTATACAGCATGTGACTCCAAAGGAACGACTCTTGCTTTATACAGCATGTGACTCCAAAGGAACGACTCTTGCTTTATACAGCATGTGACTCCAAAGGAACGACTCTTGCTTTATACAGCATGTGACTCCAAAGGAACGACTCTTGCTTTACACAGCATGTTCTGTATATCCACCAAAGTGGTTGCAGCACTGTTCTAATTGTCACACGGCACATGCTAAGTCAGCACAGAAAGTTGACACTGGTGAAAAACATTCTCCCACTGCTCCTGCTGAGACTTAAACCCGAGACCTTTTGATCATGTGTTGGTTGCTCTAACCACTGGGGTACCCTTGCTCCGCAATTACTCTGCCAGACACGCATGTGACTGTGAAATAAAGCATACAAAGCGGCATGAATGGTAGATTTCAACACATGGCAAACCATGCACTATTTGAAAGACCTCCCTTTTAAAACTAACATGAAAGTTTCTGTCAGTTCAAGAAAGACATCAGGTATTTACCTTCAATACCAACCAAAAGTTCAAAATATTATCAAATGAATGCTTTGTTCCAAAGTCTAAATTTGATGTAAATGTTCAGCAAAAAATACAACTAAATGTTTGAGCTGTGTGATGCTGCTGTGACCCTGAACTGAAAATGGCATGGGTAGAGTACAATAAATGACAAATGACACCATCTCCTTATGCAACGCCAGATATTTTATACCAGTGCCCAAGTCAATCCTAACACTGTGGATCAGAGTTAATGCCCCAGTCGTTTCGCCAGCCTTGTCACCGATCATTACACAGACCCTCACTTCATTTCACACCAGTCAAAACCAAGACGTGTCTCACATCACAGCATTAACAAAAAACAACAAAAAAAGTCAAATCAAAGGTTCATGCAGATAAATAAAATCAGTCATTACCACAAAAAGAACTTTGTAGTGAACCTGTAATAATTGTTAAGAACATCAGTTATTAAGGATACCTTCAGTCAACTCTCTCCCCCCCCCCCACCCCCTTTTTGCTGCACGACTGCCATTTGTGTGACAGCCCCCCCTCTTTAAGGCTGGTGAGGACAAGGAAAAGGAAGCAGAGGGTAAATCCATGCAAAACATTTTGTGACTGATGAAATATTTCACAGAGTAAAAGATAAAACTAAAATAAATCAGAAGTATTAATATGGTTTTCATCAGAAACGGAAGCCAACACCACATGAACAGGACATTGGAGAACAGCTCCAGAAAGCTGCAGATAATAACATATCATTAATAAGCAAACCAGTCAACAGATAAATAAACATAAACAAAGAATACAGATAACAGAAGCAAATAAAGATATAAATAATAAACAAGTGAACCAGTTACAAACTAGCAGGAACTCAGTAAAAAAGAATGACAAGAGGACTACACGTGGCACAGAAGTAAACTGTTGACTGGTGGAGAAGAACACCAGCAAAGCCAGAGCACTCCACCCAGGGCACAATCTCCATGGCAATGGAAACCAGGGAGGAGAACATTCAGCAAGCAAGAACAGTCAGGCCACTGTCCGTCTCCATGGTAACAGAAACCAAGAACACAAAACAAAAATCCTGCAGGACAGTCCCCATGGCAACAGTAGCCATGGAGGAGAACATTCAAGCAGAACACTATCTCCATGGCAACAGTAACCATGGCGGAGAACATTCAACCAGAACACTATCTCCATGGCAATAGTAGCCAGGGAGGAGAACATTCAACCAGAACACTATCTCCATGGCAACAGTAGCCATGGAGGAGAACATTCACCCAGAACACTATCTCCATGGCAACAGTACCCATGGCGGAGAATATTCAACCAGAACACTATCTCCATGGCAACAGTAGCCAGGGAGGAGAACATTCACCCACAACACTATCTCCATGGCAACAGTAGCCATGGAGGAGAATATTCAACCAGAACACTATCTCCATGGCAACAGTAGCCATGGAGGAGAACATTCAACCAGAACACTATCTCCATGGCAACAGTAGCCATGGAGGAGAACATTCACCCAGAAAACTATCTCTATGGCAACAGTAGCCATGGAGTAGAACATTCACCCAGAAAACTATCTCTATGGCAACAGTAGCCATGGAGTAGAACATTCACCCAGAAAACTATCTCTATGGCAACAGTAGCCATGGAGGAGGACATTCAACCAGAACACCATCTCCATGGCAACAGTAAGCATGGAGGAGAACATTCAACCAAAACACATTCAAAGACTTAGTTTCCATGGCAATGGGAACCATGGTGGGCTCACTCAGCACTTGAGGACAAGGAACCATGGCAACAAAAACCATGGTGGAGAACACTCAGACTTAGTTTCCATGGCAAAGAGAACCATGGTGGGCTCACTCAAACACTCCACAACAAGACTCCATGGAAACAAGAACCATGGTGGAGAACACTCAAAGACTTAGTTTCCATGGCAATGGGAATCATGGTGGGCTCACTCAAGACACAAGAGCACTCCAAGACAAGGTACCATGGCAACAGGAACTTTGGGGAGGGAACACTCAACAAACAGGAACACTAGCACACAAAATAGTCTCCATGGCAACCTGGGTGAAAGTCAGACGAGCTTGATAGCTCTCCCCAATTTTTATAGGGATCATGGACTTTGATCGCACCACTGTACGCACTTTCTTGTTGGCAAAGTGGGTCTGCAATTCAGGTGATATTTCATTACAGATCTTGGCAAGACAAGGACCAAGCTTCAACACTGCAACTAAATAGCATGCATTCAAAGGCAATGAAATAAAACTGGCTGTCATTCCAATCTGAAACAGTTTCAAAAGAAAACACATGCAAATATTTATACAAGCTGACCCTGAGAGCACAACAGTGAGTTGTGAGAGGAAGACAACAGCATATTTCATACAAAGAATACACTTTAGGCAAAATCAAATCACAAGAACAACACAACAAGAAGGCCTCAAAAATCTTCAATACAAATGGACTCAACAGAAGAGCTTGTCAGGAAAACATAACTTTCAGCTTCACATTTCCAATGCTGTAGCGCTTTTTTTCTTCTTCTTCTTTTTTGATTTGCAGATTGTCATCATGGAAAGACCTTGCTTAAGTTGTGTTCAAGAATAAACCAGCATCATAGTGTTTGGAAAGGACAATCTCACTGCAAGATGGACTGTCAAATACTAAATCATCACAGAAACTTGCTCTACTGTTCATATCAGACAAAACCTAGTTATTAGTGAATTTCAATAGAAAGCTGAATTAAGACTGCACTGGTAAGTATACCATGATGTAACATCTCAGTGTGACATTGAGGCCATCTTGTCCAGGTGGATACCAGTACGCCCCTCACCCTTAGCTTCAGCTGGCTGAGTATAACTGACAGTGCTGGCAGAGAAAAGCCAAGCAGCAAGTACAATACTCACATGTTTGCTTTTAACTGCTTCTTCAAGCTCCTCTTTCAGGGACTCTGAAAAAAATCAGTGACAACATTAATTTCACACAAAGGGTGGTTTGAGCCCACACACCTGACAGGATAATCCGAGTTCTGACACAGTGACAGAGTCCAGGTGCCTGACAGGGTGATCTGAGTTCTGACAGTGACAGAGAGTCCATGCACCTGACAGGATGATCTGAGTTGTGACACAGTGACAGAGTCCAGGTGCCTGACAGGGTGATCTGAGTTCTGACAGTGACAGAGAGTCCATGCACCTGACAGGATGATCTGAGTTGTGACACAGTGACAGAGTCCAGGTGCCTGACAGGGTGATCTGAGTTCTGACAGTGACAGAGAGTCCATGCACCTGACAGGATGATCTGAGTTGTGACACAGTGACAGAGTCCAGGTGCCTGACAGGGTGATCTGAGTTCTGACAGTGACAGAGAGTCCATGCACCTGACAGGATGATCTGAGTTGTGACACAGTGACAGAGTCCAGGTGCCTGACAGGGTGATCTGAGTTCTGACAGTGACAGAGAGTCCATGCACCTGACAGGATGATCTGAGTTGTGACACAGTGACAGAGTCCAGGTGCCTGACAGGGTGATCTGAGTTCTGACAGTGACAGAGAGTCCATGCACCTGACAGGATGATCTGAGTTGTGACACAGTGACAGAGTCCAGGTGCCTGACAGGGTGATCTGAGTTCTGACAGTGACAGAGAGTCCATGCACCTGACAGGATGATCTGAGTTGTGACACAGTGACAGAGTCCAGGTGCCTGACAGGGTGATCTGAGTTCTGACAGTGACAGAGAGTCCATGCACCTGACAGGATGATCTGAGTTGTGACACAGTGACAGAGTCCAGGTGCCTGACAGGGTGATCTGAGTTCTGACAGTGACAGAGAGTCCATGCACCTGACAGGATGATCTGAGTTGTGACACAGTGACAGAGTCCAGGTGCCTGACAGGGTGATCTGAGTTCTGACAGTGACAGAGTCCATGCACCTGACAGGATGATCTGAGTTGTGACACAGTGACAGAGTCCAGGTGCCTGACAGGGTGATCTGAGTTCTGACAGTGATAGAGTCCATGCACCTGACAGGATGATCTGAGTTCTGACAGTAACAGAGTCCAGGCACCTGACAGGATGATCTGAATACTGACAGTAACAGAGTCCAGGCACCTGACAGGATGATCTGAGTTCTGACAGTGACAGAGAGTCCAAGCACCTGACAGGATGATCTGAGTTCTGACAGTGACAGACAGTCCAAGCACCTGACAGGGTGATCTGAGTTCTGACAGAGAGTCCACACGCCAGACAAGATGATCTAAGTTCTGACAGTGACAGATTGAAAAAGTGTGAAGTCCATACGTTGTCCCTTGAGTCTTTTCTCTGTGGTAACAGGTCTGCTATAATCTCTTGAAAACACCAGGAGCATGGGAAAGCTTTCCAAGGCTGACCGGTAAACAGCTGACTGAGACACTAATAAAGATGCCCCGCTAAACCTGCGTCATCTTCTATAATGCCCTGCATCCTATTTTGTGAGGCTATACATATTCTACAATGCCACACATCACACTGTATTATACCATGCATCATGTTCTGTGTATTATACACACTCTGCAATGCCACACATCACATTCTATTATACCATACATCATATTCTGTGATACTATACATACTCTACAATGCCACACATCATATTATGTTATACCATACATCATATTTTGTAATACCAGACATATTCTACAGTGCCATACATCATATTATGTTATACCATATGTCATATTCTGTGATACTATACATACTGTACAATGCCACACATCACAGTGTGTTATACATCATATTTCACGTCAGTGATACTACACACATCCCATAATGCCACACATCATGTTCTATTATACCACACCTCATAAAGTCATATTCTCTGTCATGCCCTGCATCATGTTCTGTTCTTGACAGTAAGTCTGAGTGCATGTGAAATTTGCAAACACTGTTCCACTAAAATATGACCACCTCCTACATCTTAAACACAAATGAACACAAAGCAGCAAGTAAGAGAGAGATGCGAACAGAAAGCATCAGCAAGGACCGAGGTAACTGTAAAGGTAGGCCTGCTTCCTGCAGCAAATTAACCATACAATAACTGATCATCAACAGCTTTCTTCTTCCTGCCATCCACAGCCAACACAGATACAGAGTGAGGAAAAAAGAGAGAGAAAGAAGTGAGAACAAAACGGAATGTGCACAGCCATCACAAGAGGGCAGAATGTCAACAGTACTTACTTTCTCCAGACTTCATGACACTGCAAAACAACAAGAAAAGAAATTAATTAATTTTCTCTGAATGGTCCTCAAAATGGCCTAAGAACAGTGCCGTAAAAATCAGTTTTTCACATTATTTGGCTTTTATTACTATCATTTTAAATTAAATACTATAATTCTGCACTACATGATGCTTCCTGATAATTTGTACAGCACATCATGTGCCAAACACACAGGAAAGTGCAGTTGTGCCATAATGCACACAAGTGGAAATGTCCACAGAAAGTTTGAACTCATCAGAACAGCACATGCAGCACCATTTCTGAAGATGAACAACCCAGCAGATGATTATCAGCCAACACAATTCCTGGACATGGGACTTGGCAATGAGAGGAACTGAAATCAGGCTGCAGACATTTTTTCATTCAGCATTTGATGAGAATGCGTTTTGTTTTCAATTTCAAAATCTTCCATCATCACGTAAATGCTGCTATACACAGACAGGATAGCTATGTCTATAGGGTCCTTTCTAAGTCTCATTTCTGGGATTGTATCCTCTGTCAACTGCACAGAAAGTATCACAGATCAGTTTGCCATGGTATGCAGTTTCTGTCTCAGTCTGATGTGGTGACCGATTCAGGTTCAGAATAGTCATTATCATTCTTTGGAAAAGCATGCTTGCCAAATTTTATTCACAAGACAATTTGCTTCAGGCTGTAAGGTGCAGTGGTCAAACTTTAGGGAAAAGGTATCACCTGATAATCAAAACATTACAGTATGCAACAGAGATATTTGACGGTTTTGTTCTTGCTATTGCAGTATCAGCACAGTGGGGCACCATGGTGCAGAAACTGAAGTCCCTTCTGCTGAGAGTCCACAACTCTGACGGGTAGTTGTTGGGCCAGGGCCTGCAGCAGGCCAGGACTCACTCTGCACTCTTCACCCACTGTCAGCAGTTCTGGCTTTCGAACTTCAGCTTTCCTGATCTGTTCCACTTTATTTTTGACCCGGTCCCTTTCAAGCATGAAGTGGCACATCATAAACAGTGACAGACTTTTACTTGCGACCTGATAAAGTTTGTTACGTCTTTAATATGACTGACCATGATTGACTTCATGTCAAATATCAGGTAACTAACGTTTCTTATTGTGCATTTTCTAACAAACTTCTGTAGAAATGCTGAGACATCATGCAGACATGACAACATTTCCAACACTGTTGTTACTGGTGTCAACAAACAACTCAGGTTGCTTACAACAAGGGTCGTTCATCACCAGAGGAATCCACAGGCTTCATCTCCAAGGAGGTTTTCAGTGTTGCATTCTGCTGCTCCAGTTCGGACACCAGTTTTTTCAGATCACTCACTGTGTGTTCCCTGCAACCAACAGGCACGTCACACCACCGCATGAAGTTCTGTACCCCGGCCATCTAAGCCAGTCCACTCACAAACAAGATCAAATTTGTCTACAGAGAGAGAGAGACACACACACACATGCATGCATGCACACACACACACACACACACACACACACACACACACACACACACACACACACACACACCACACCACACCACACCACACCACACCACACACAAACACTGGAAGCTACAGAGATAAAAAGATACAGAGACTGTAGGCACAAAGATAACAGGATAGAGAAGACACAGGGACTAACTTGGCATCAGCTGTATCTCTAGCAGTGCGCAGTTCTTTCTCCAGACTCTCAATGGTCTGCTCCTTGTTCTCAATCTCCCTCATCAGCTTGTGCAGCTCTCCACTCATCTGCTGCAGCTCCGCACCCACGTCCTCCAGTGACTCCTGAGCAAATGCCACCCGCCATGTACACACTTTCACTGCAGTATGCATACACTGCATTTGCACATCAATCATAGTCTCACACTCTCTATGACACAGGAGTACATTTAAAGCTACATGTTTTCACTCCTCTGTTGCGGAAAAGGTGAATGCTCATCTACAGGCTATTCATATCTTGTGTCCACAGCTGTTTTCCTGCATATACACACATAGCACCACATGTAGTGTCCAGTGTCACTGATGCAGAGTTCTCATATGTTCACTAGGGCATGCACAACTGATGACTATACCCATTACCTACATGCACTTAATTACCACAGTGTTTTCACTGTTTTCACACTATTCTAATCACATTTATTGCACATTTTTTACAAGCAAACAACACACTTTTTTCACATTTACCACAGACTCTAAGTTCTTAAGTCTTTGATCTACCACCTTGTCAACCCAACATTATTACATTTTCCATCTTCCTGAAATGAAATCCCTAAAAAGACCTTAAATAAATGTTGTTTGTATAATAATGATCAAACACAAAACAAACCAAGTACAAGAAACAACACAACAGCATGTGGCCAGTCAACTCTCCACCAAATCAACCAATCATTCAATGTGACTTTAAGCATAAAGAAGTAAATGTGAAAGGTACTGTTCAATAGCTGTTAATAAAAATAATTATGAGCTATTTACACAGTATATTTACTCTTCTTATTAACTGTTTACACCGTGTATTTACTCTTCTTATTAACTGTTCACACAGTGTATTTACTCTTTTATTAACTGTTTACACAGCATATTTGCTCTTTCATTAAGACAGGCAGAGCTGGGTACCAAACCTGCACAGTTAAAGTAACATTGAGAAAACACTGCTGATTCAATTAAGGGCCAAGTGATTATCAGAGGATATTTTCAACACTACTCAAGTAACTGAGAAAGCATGTCCAATAAATGAAGGGGCATGTGATTATCAGATCTGCACAGGGAAGTAACAGTGAGAAGGCATGTGTCCATTAAATTAAGGGGCAAGTGATTATCAGAGGATATTTTCAACACTACTCAAGTAACTGAGAAAGCATGTCCAATAAATGAAGGGGCATGTGATTATCAGATCTGCACAGGGAAGTAACAGTGAGAAGGCATGTGTCCATTAAATTAAGGGGCAAGTGATTATCAGAAAATCTGTTCAACATTACTCAAGTAACTGAGAAAGCATATCCAATAAATGAAGGGGCATGTGATTATCAGATCTGCACAGGGAAGTAACAGTGAGAAGGCATGTGTCCATTAAATTAAGGGGCAAGTGATTATCAGAAAATCTGTTCAACATTACTCAAGTAACTGAGAAAGCATATCCAATAAATGAAGGGGCATGTGATTATCAGATCTGCACAGGGAAGTAACAGTGAGAAGGCATGTGTCCATTAAATTAAGGGGCAAGTGATTATCAGAAAATCTGTTCAACATTACTCAAGTAACTGAGAAAGCATGTCCAATAAATGAAGGGGCATGTGATTATCAGATCTGCACAGGGAAGTAACAGTGAGAAGGCATGTGTCCATTAAATTAAGGGGCAAGTGATTATCAGAAAATCTTTTCAATGCTATATATCTGCAAAATGTAAATGGTGTATTCCAACAGGATTCACAGACAAATTTCAAGCCATCAAACTTGTGTTATTAGGTTCAGTGGAGCAGTGTTAACCCTTACTGAGTGCTGACAGCCCTGAGCAAGGCTGGCTAATGCTGCTGGTACTGTACAGACAGGACCAGCATGTGACAGATGGGAGGCAGTAGATTTACAGACTGATATTTAACTCCCAGTCAACACTGCTGCTTACATCACAAAGAAATGCAGTTAAAAGTCAGGCAATAAAACACAGTTAAAAGTCAAATAAAAGTTACAAAACCTACAACAACAAAAACAACACACACACACACACACACACACACACACACACACACACACACACACACACACACACACACACATGCACGCACACATGCACACAACACATAAACATGCTCTCACACACACACACATATGCATGCACATGCATGCAAACACACACACACACACACACACACACACACACACACACACACACACACACACACACACACACACAACACACAAACAAGCACACACTGCACACACACACAAACAAGCACACACTGCAAACACACACACACACACACACACACACACACACACACACACACACACACACACACACAGCTTAATTAAGTGGCCATATTACAAATGTGCTTTGAAAATTGGCAAACATCAGTAAATACACTTTTAGTCTTGAACACCACAAACAGTTTAGAAGGCACGAGAGCAAAAAGAACAAACAAACATAACTGAAAGAAAAAAACTGAACTACACAATAATGGTTACATGCCTAAACTTGGTTAGCTATTTGGAAAATAGTGATTAAGAGAAATAGTGGACAAGTCCGTCTGCCAATTCTGGACTGCAGCAGTACGGCAAATGAAGATACCAAATAAAAAATGATTAGTGCAGTTTAGGGGTAAAAACTAAACAAAACACTAAACAAATTAGTGTTTACGTACTAAACTTGTTCTCACTGAACAGTGAAAAAAGACTGATATTTCGCTTACCTGGTGTTCTAGAAATGCGTGTTTTTTCTCCACAAACAAAACAACAAAATGCTAAGAAAAATACACAGTTTACTGTTTGCAAAACTGAAGGCACTCTACTGGACTAAAGCAATTACACTTAAGTGTGTTTCTTGTCCATCTTTTGACTAATTCCAGCAAGCCACACCATTCTGGCACTACAACCACATTCATCAACCAAGTTCTAGCATGAACTATAAAGCAACAGTCTAAGTGGTGCCTAATTCCTAGCTACAAAACTGATGGAACAGATCCAGTCTGATGGCACAGACTGAATGAGGCTGTGCAACCTGGACCCTGACCCAGAGATACAGGTGCAAACAGACAGGAAGTGGTTACAGTCAGTACCAAGCCACCCTGGGTAGATGGGGATTATGTGACAGGTACAGTTGTTAGGGATTCTGTGGTTATTAATGAATACTGTCTCAGTAGGCACCTGAATTCGTGCTGGTTTCTTTGACCGCTCTTCCTCAAGCTCCTGTAACGGGGTAGGCCAGAAGAAAGCACAATGCAGTGTTCACGCCTTTCACAGTCGCCACCATCTCACAGTTTACACACACGCCTTTCACAGTCACCACCATCTCACAGTTTACACACACGCCTTTCACAGTCGCCACCATCTCACAGTTTACACACACGCCTTTCACAGTCGCCACCATCTCACAGTTTACACACACGCCTTTCACAGTCGCCACCATCTCACAGTTTACACACACGCCTTTCACAGTCGCCACCATCTCACAGTTTACACACACACTGTTCACATTGTCACTACCATCTCACAGTTTACACACACACACCTTTCACAGTCGCCATCATCTTACATCTTACACACACACACACACCTTTCACACTGTGGTCACCATCTGGCATTTCACAAACACATATTTCTCACCTCCCCAAACTCATTCCTACAGTTGTAATGGTCATATGTAACAACAATACTGCTGCATTGACAGCCGATTTCAGTAACAATTTGTTTCAGCCTATCACTACAAAGGAAAACGGTAATGAAAACATTATTACTGATCCCAACATATTTTCTGTGATATTTTTTCCCAAGAAAGAGTATTGACACATTTCCTGCTGTTACTGAAATAGAGAAATAAGACTATAGGATTAAATTGTGTCTGATTAAAAGCAAAAGAGGTGACATTGCTATTTTTAGAGCTGAAATCAGATCTTGTGGAGGTCATGAATCATAAACCAGCTGTTTTGGGTACAAAACCTGCTGTATACATAATCAATCACCTACCCTGAAAAGAAAAAATAATGCCACTGGGGAGAACTGGGAAATTTGTCACTGGGGCCACCAGCATGCACAACAGTCTACACACAGCACAGCCCAGACTACACACAGCACAGCCCAGACTCTAACTCTAAGCCTGCTGGCCACCCTCTCTGGTCTCTGCCATGATGACTGCATAGCCAGTCAGTGTCTGGACTGGCTCAGCCAGACCGCCCTGACCCTGGTGGGCTGGCAGTCAGTCTGGGCTGGCTGAGCCAGACCGCCCTGACCCTGGTGGGCTGGCAGTCAGTGTCTGGGCTGGCTGAGCCAGACCGCCCTGACCCTGGTGGGCTGGCAGTCAGTGTCTGGGCTGGCTGAGCCAGACCGCCCTGACCCTGGTGGGCTGGCAGTCAGTGTCTGGGCTGGCTGAGCCAGACCGCCCTGACCCCAGTGGGCTGGCAGTCAGTCTGGGCTGGCTGAGCCAGACCGCCCTGACCCCGGTGGGAAGTCTCACCTCCTTCATGGTGCGGATGAGTTTCTCCTGACTCTCCTGTTTGTCTTTGGCTTTCTGCAGCTGCTCGCTCAGGCTTGTCACCTGTGCTGCTACCCGCTTGGCTTCCGCACACCTGGCCCACATCATCAGTCAACATGTCAGCCATGCACAATCAACAGGTCAGCCATGCACTATCAACAGGTCAGCCATGCACTATCAACAGGTCAGCCATGCAAAATCGGCTGATGCCAGGATCAGTTTACACTTCCATGCAAAATCACACAACCCATGCAAAATCATTCAACTCATGCACAAAAAGCACTCAACTATGCAAAATCAATCAATCACAAGCAACAAACTATCCTATCAGCTCCTGTAAAACCTTTCACAGTCTGGGCAAACAAGGGCTGATGTTAAACAAACAGTACAGCATAATCACTTGGAATGAATACACTGGTCTGACACAAAGTGTACAGCATCATCATTTGGCCTGAATACACTGGTCTGACACAAAGTGTACAGCATCATCATTTGGCCTGAACACACTGGTCTGACACAAAGTGTACAGCATCATCATTTGGCCTGAATACACTGGTCTGACACAAAGTGTAAAGCATCATCATTTGGCCTGAACACACTGGTCTGACACAAAGTGTACAGCATCATCATTTGGCCTGAATACACTGGTCTGACACAAAGCGTAAAGCATCATCATTTAGCCTGAATACACTAGTCTGACACAAAGTGTACAGCATCATGACCACAACAAAATTGCCCCTTGTGGGATGATTAAAGTTTTTTTTTTATTGAATATTTTTGAATTGATCATTATTTGGAATGAAGACACTGGTCTGGACACAAACTGTATAGCATCATCATTTGGCCTAAAGACACTGATCTGGACACAAACTGTATAGCATCATCATTTGGAATGAAGACACTGATCCAGACTTTTTCCAGTCCCAACTTCAGCACATTGTCTAATCCTCAGACTCCACTCACTGCTTTTCTTGATAAAAGTTACCTCCCCCTCCCCCTTCCAATGCAGCACAGCCCTCCAATGCAGGAAGCGGACTACAATACAAATGAAGATGCTCTCCCTTACTGTACTCAGGCAGTCAGAAGAGAACAGGAAGAACGAGACTGGGAGCTCCGGGCAAGCGGAACAATGACTCACTCCTTGCGACTCGTCTCCAGCTTTGAGCGCAGCTGAGCCAGCTCATCCTGCGTTCGCTGAGCGGTGTCGTCCGAGCGCTTCTTGCTGCCCTCCATCAGGTTGAGCTGACCGTTGATCAGCTGGACCTGCTTCTGCAGGGCGTCACGCTCCTTGCGCACCTTCTGCAGCTCTGTGGGCATAAGAGGGAAAGCACAGCCATCCGGTCACTGCCTTTCACTAATGCAGCTCTGTGGGCACACCAGGGAAAGCACAGCCATCCGGTCACGGCCTTTCACTAATGCAGCTCTGTGGGCACACCAGGGAAAGCACAGCCATCCGGTCATTTTGCCTTCCACAGCTAGTGCAGCCCGGGGGTAAGACAGTACTTGCTCAGTGAACGCTGAATGCTCCACCTGTTTAATCAGTTGTGGTGCTTTATGGACATGGCTTGATCACTGCCACAGTTCCCTCAGGATTTACAAGGACAGCTGCTCCAATTGGATTCTGACACCTGCTGCATGACTACAAGATGAAATGTCTATATACACCTGTCTTTGCCTTAGCCTTGCTCCATGAGGCGAGCTGTTTGTCCTATAGAGGACAAACAACTCACCTCATGGAGCAAAGCAAAATCAATTACTCACCTCCATGAAGAATGTCTTACCACTTCTTCACTCTGGAAGAAGTATGTCATGTGCTATGCTGGCATGCAGTCAACAGATCTGTTTGATCTTTTTCAAATCAAAGTCTCGTTGACTTGATTACAGAATGATAAATCAGCTTCTGTCAGACAAAGCACTTAAACTATTCATTATTATTATCAGTAAGCACTCAAAGCATTCATTATTATTATTATCAATTGGCTGGCCTATAAACCCAGTACAGGATCTGGGTCATGCTAAGACACAACGCTTGTTTCCATCACTGCAGACAATAACAGAAGAAATGGTGGGGAAGGCTGTCTTCAAAATGTCCAGCATAAGCTGAAACACACCCTACCTTTGCCAGATGACTCTGTCTCTTTACAGGTTTCAGCTATGTAGTCTTGGTTTTCCTTCCGTAGTCTGTTTGACTCTTCCAATAGTCGCGTGTTCTCCTCTCGCAACCTGTGGAAAAAAAGAGAGAGAAAAAAAAAACATAAACACTGAACATATTTTTAATTTATTACAAAATCTGTTGATGTGACAAAGGCATTTTTGATCATGAGAGAGAGACTGACAGACAGAGACAGACAGAGAAAGAGAGACAGACAGACTGACAGAGAGATTCACATAACAAACAATGAATCACTTGGAAATATGATTCTGCCATATCATTATTCACTAAACATATAGCAGCATTTTGAGATTTCAGTGGTGTTTGCCTCTGCAACCTGACCAGTACCATGTAGTCCATATCAACAAATGTTTCTCACCTTTTCAAATCTTCTTTTGAAGACCCATCACTCATGGCATGTTTCAACCTCAGGTTTTCCTGTTGAAGAAACAACAATACCGCTGTTTTTAATTAACCACTCCAATGGATGTCTAGGTATGCACCCTTGCACAGTAAATATGAACTGTGAACTCAAAGCAGAAGAAAAAAAAGATTTTAAAAAAATCTGGAAAATAATCATGTACTTGATGCTGACAATGACCTTCAATTTGATGAGTACTGCAAATGTCCATAGCAAAACTATGCTCATTGCACATTCTGGGGTAAATATGTTACTGAAATATGACAGACCAAGTAAAAAAATATTTTTAAAAAGGGGGGGGGGGGGGGGGAATTAAAGAGAGAATGTACACAAACAATCTGAAAACTTGCACAAACTGATCAGAAAGTTCTTTGAAACATCTCTGACACATGCCCACAGCTGGCCCACAAGGCAGGGGTAAACTGGGGTCAGCCCCATGCCCATAGCTGGCCCACAAGGCAGGGGTAAACTGGGGTCAGCCCCATGCCCATAGCTGGCCCACAAGGCAGGGGTAAACTGGGTTCAGCCCCATGCCCACAGCTGGTCCACAAGGCAGGGGTAAACTGGGGTCAGCCCCATGCCCATAGCTGGCCCACAAGCCAGGGGTAAACTGGGTTCAGCCCCATGCCCACAGCTGGTCCACAAGGCAGGGGTAAACTGGGGTCAGCCCCATGCCCATAGCTGGCCCACAAGGCAGGGGTAAACTGGGGTCAGCCCCATGCCCACAGCTGGCCCACAAGGCATGGGTAAACTGGGGTCAGCCCCATGCCAACAGCTAGCCCACAAGGCAGGGGTAAACTGGGGTCAGCCCAATGCCCACAGCTAGCCCACAAGGCAGGGGTAAACTGGGGTCAGCCCCATGCCCACAGCTGGCCCACAAGGCAGGGGTAAACTGGGGTCAGCCCAATGCCCATAGCTGGCCCACAAGGCAGGGGTAAACTGGGGTCAGCCCAATGCCCACAGCTAGCCCACAAGGCAGGGGTAAACTGGGGTCAGCCTAATGCCCACAGCTGGTCCACAAGGCAGGGGTAAACTGGGGTCAGCCTAATGCCCATAGCTGGCCCATAATGCCTATAATGGCCCATAGCTGGCCCACAAGGCAGGGTAAACTGGGGTCAGCCCCATGCCCACAGCTGGCCCACAAGGCAGGGGTAAACTGGGGTGATAACAGAAGTCAGTGGGTAAACTGGGGTGATAACAGAAGTCAGTGGGTAAACTGGGGTGATAACAGAAGTCAGTGGGTAAACTGGGGTGATAACAGAAGTCAGTGGGTAAACTGGGGTGATAACAAAAAGTCAGGTGAAAAACTGGGGTGACAACAAAAAGTCAGGGGGTAAACTGGGGTGACAACAAAAGGTCAGCGGAAAATGGGTACTGAGCATACTGCAGGAGAGTTGGAAACCAACCACAAGGACCAACATGCCCATCTTACCTGTTCAACAATCTGCAGTTTGCTAGACATGACTTCATTGATGTCTCTGAGTTGTTTGTTGGCTTCTCGCAGTTCTTCCATCTTGCCTTCCAGCTCCTCAAGCCCCTGACTCTTGTAGACCAGCTCACTGTTAGCCTGATGCAAACACACATCACAGGCAGTCAGGTCCCTGACTAACACACATCACAGGCAGTCAGGTCTCTAACACACATCACAGGCAGTCAGGTCTCTGACTAACACACATCACAGGCAGTCAGGTCTCTGACTAACACACAGCACAGGCAGTCAGGTCTCTAACACACATCACAGGCAGTCAGGTCCCTGACTAACACACATCACAGGCAGTCAGGTCTCTAACACACATCACAGGCAGTCAGGTCTCTGACTAACACACATCACAGGCAGTCAGGTCTCTGACTAACACACATCACAGGCAGTCAGGTCCCTAACACACATCACATGCAGTCACATCCCTAACACACATCACATATAGTCAAGTTCCTGACTAACACACATCACATATAGTCAAGTTCCTGACTAACACACATCACATATAGTCAAGTTCCTGACTAACACACATCACATGCAGTCACATCCCTGACTAACACACATCACATATAGTCAAGTCTTGGAAAAGCAGTCACACACACATATGGCATCTCTCTCTCTCTCTCTCTCTCTCTCTCTCTCTCTCTCTCTCTCTCTCTCTCTCTCTACCCCCCTCTTTTTCTCCCTCCCTCTGTCCTCTCTCCCTCTCTCTCCTTCTCTCTCTCCCCCCCCCCCCTCTTCCCCTCTCTCTCTCTGCCTCCCTCTCTCGCCATATCTCACCAATAACTCCTCCTTCTGTTTGACGAGGTTGTCACGGACCTTCTCTAGCTCGGATATCCTTTGTCTGAAAAACACACACAATAACACTCCTTTCACGCCACAGTTTGTAAATTCCAGAAAAGGACAGGTGCATTTAGCATGTGTGCGTGCGTGCGTGTGTGTGTGTGCGCGTGTGTGCATGTGTTGGGGTGGGGGTGGGGTGGTGGGGGGATTAAAGAGAGATGACATGTACTCCTGGCCAGCGCTGCTCAGCTTAATAACCAATTAATAAACACATTATTATTGACGTGCATGGGTCAGCTTGAAATGAATCAGTTAGCACGCCATCACTATCCACCGCATGGGTCAGCTTGAAATGAATCAGCATGCCATCACTATCCACCGCATGGGTCAGCTTGAAATGAATCAGTTAGCACACCATCACTATCCACCGCATGGGTCAGCTTGAAATGAATCAGTTAGCACGCCATCACTATCCACCGCATGGGTCAGCTTGAAATGAATCAGCATGCCATCACTATCCACCGCATGGGTCAGCTTGAAATGAATCAGTTAGCACGCCATCACTATCCACCGCATGGGTCAGCTTGAAATGAATCAGCATGCCATCAGTATCCACCGCATGGGTCAGCTTGAAATGAATCAGTTAGCACGCCATCACTATCCACCGCATGGGTCAGCTTGAAATGAATCAGTTAGCACGCCATCACTATCCACCGCATGGGTCAGCTTGAAATGAATCAGCACGCCATCACTATCCACCGCATGGGTCAGCTTGAAATGAATCAGTTAGCACGCCATCACTACCCACCGCATGTGTCAGCTTGAAATGAGTCAGTTAGCACGCCATCACTACCCACCGCATGGGTCAGCTTGAAATGAACCAGTTAGCACGCCATCACTATCCACCGCATGGGTCAGCTTGAAATGAACCAGTTAGCACGCCATCACTACCCACCGCATGTGTCAGCTTGAAATGAGTCAGTTAGCACGCCATCACTATCCACCGCATGGGTCAGCTTGAAATGAGTCAGTTAGCACGCCATCACTATCCACCGCATGGGTCAGCTTGAAATGAATCAGTTAGCACGCCATCACTATCCACCGCATGGGTCAGCTTGAAATGAATCAGTTAGCACGCCATCACTATCCACCGCATGGGTCAGCTTGAAATGAATCAGTTAGCACGCCATCACTACCCGCCGCATGGGTCAGCTTGAAATGAATCAGTTAGCACGCCATCACTACCCGCCGCATGGGTCAGCTTGAAATGAATCAGTTAGCACGCCATCACTACCCGCCGCATGGGTCAGCTTGAAATGAATCAGTTAGCACGCCATCACTACCCGCCGCATGGGTCAGCTTGAAATGAATCAGTTAGCACGCCATCACTACCCGCCGCATGGGTCAGCTTGAAATGAATCAGTTAGCACGCCATCACTACCCGCCGCATGGGTCAGCTTGAAATGAATCAGTTAGCACGCCATCACTATCCACCGCATGGGTCAGCTTGAAATGAATCAGTTAGCACGCCATCACTATCCACCGCATGGGTCAGCTTGAAATGAACCAGTTAGCACGCCATCACTACCCACCGCATGTGTCAGCTTGAAATGAGTCAGTTAGCACGCCATCACTATCCACCGCATGGGTCAGCTTGAAATGAGTCAGTTAGCACGCCATCACTATCCACCGCATGGGTCAGCTTGAAATGAATCAGTTAGCACGCCATCACTATCCACCGCATGGGTCAGCTTGAAATGAATCAGTTAGCACGCCATCACTATCCACCGCATGGGTCAGCTTGAAATGAATCAGTTAGCACGCCATCACTATCCACCGCATGGGTCAGCTTGAAATGAATCAGTTAGCACGCCATCACTATCCACCGCATGGGTCAGCTTGAAATGAATCAGTTAGCACGCCATCACTATCCACCGCATGGGTCAGCTTGAAATGAATCAGTTAGCACGCCATCACTATCCACCGCATGGGTCAGCTTGAAATGAATCAGTTAGCACGCCATCACTATCCACCGCATGGGTCAGCTTGAAATGAATCAGTTAGCACGCCATCACTACCCACCGCATGGGTCAGCTTGAAATGAATCAGTTAGCACGCCATCACTATCCACCGCATGGGTCAGCTTGAAATGAGTCAGTTAGCACGCCATCACTATCCACCGCATGGGTCAGCTTGAAATGAATCAGTTAGCACGCCATCACTACCCACCGCATGGGTCAGCTTGAAATGAACCAGTTAGCACGCCATCACTACCCACCGCATGTGTCAGCTTGAAATGAGTCAGTTAGCACGCCATCACTATCCACCGCATGGGTCAGCTTGAAATGAGTCAGTTAGCACGCCATCACTATCCACCGCATGGGTCAGCTTGAAATGAATCAGTTAGCACGCCATCACTATCCACCGCATGGGTCAGCTTGAAATGAATCAGTTAGCACGCCATCACTATCCACCGCATGGGTCAGCTTGAAATGAATCAGTTAGCACGCCATCACTATCCACCGCATGGGTCAGCTTGAAATGAATCAGTTAGCACGCCATCACTATCCACCGCATGGGTCAGCTTGAAATGAATCAGTTAGCACGCCATCACTATCCACCGCATGGGTCAGCTTGAAATGAATCAGTTAGCACGCCATCACTATCCACCGCATGGGTCAGCTTGAAATGAATCAGTTAGCACGCCATCACTATCCACCGCATGGGTCAGCTTGAAATGAATCAGTTAGCACGCCATCACTATCCACCGCATGGGTCAGCTTGAAATGAGTCAGTTAGCACGCCATCACTACCCACCGCATGGTTCAGCTTGAAAGGAATCAGTTAGCACGCCATCACTATCCACCGCATGGGTCAGCTTGAAATGAATCAGTTAGCACGCCATCACTATCCACCGCATGGGTCAGCTTGAAATGAGTCAGTTAGCACGCCATCACTATCCACCGCATGGGTCAGCTTGAAATGAATCAGTTAGCACGCCATCACTATCCACCGCATGGGTCAGCTTGAAATGAGTCAGTTAGCACGCCATCACTATCCACCGCATGGGTCAGCTTGAAATGAATCAGTTAGCACGCCATCACTATCCACCGCATGGGTCAGCTTGAAATGAGTCAGTTAGCACGCCATCACTATCCACCGCATGGGTCAGCTTGAAATGAATCAGTTAGCACGCCATCACTATCCACCGCATGGGTCAGCTTGAAATGAGTCAGTTAGCACGCCATCACTATCCACCGCACTGCGATGGAAGAAGGAATGGGGTCTGGGCATGTGTACACCTAGCAATATATGAACTGAAATATTTACCAAACACAGTGTTTGTGAGATAAATAAGATCATTGACCTACCTGAGCAGTTCGTTTTCGTTCCTCATCTGATCAACCTTGCCGCTGAGTTGTTCCACGTCCTGCAGCTTGCTGAGACTGCTCTCCGTCTGTTGAGTACATGCAACACACCGCCTCATGCAACACACCGCCTCATGCAACACACCGCTTCATGCAACACACCACCTCATGCAACATGTTGACTACCATGTGATTCATCCATGATGCACAAAGAGTTTTAACATATTACGCTCTCATTTACACACATATGCATGCACATAGACATATATGCCCACTCACACATCTACATGCCCACTCACACATCTACATGCCCACTCACACATCTACATGCCCATTCACACATCTACATGCCCACTCACACATCTACATGCACACTCACACATCTACATGCCCACTCACACATCTACATGCACACTCACACATCTACATGCACACTCACACACACAGAGACACACATATGCATGCCCTCCCCCTCCCCCCATGCAAACACACACATACATACACACACACACCAAAAAATTAAACCCTCTAAAACACCAGACAGAAGAAAAAACGCCCCAGTTCCTGACTGCCAAATCCCTAGCCCTCATCACTCCTACTTAACTAAAGGTACTCCAACCCTCATGACCACTACCTAAATAAGGGTACTCTAGCCTCATCACTCCTACTTAACTAAAGGTACTCTAGCCTCATCACTCCTGTCCTACTTAACTAAAGGTACTCTAGCCTCATCACTCCTGTCCTACTTAACTAAAGGTACTCTAGCCTCATCACTCCTGTCCTACTTAACTAAAGGTATTCTAGCCTCATCACTCCTGTCCTACTTAACTAAAGGTACTCCAGCCTTCACCACTCCTGTCCTACTTAAATAAAGGTACTCTAGCTTCATCACTCCTGTCCTGCTTAACTAAAGGTACTGTAGCCCTCATCACTCCAACTTAACTAAATGTACTCTAGCCTCATCACTCCTGTCCTACTTAAATCAATGTACTCTAGCCTCATCACTCCTGTCCTACTTAACTAAAGGTACTCTAGCCTCATCACTCCTGTCCTACTTAACTAAAGGTACTCTAGCCTCATCACTCCTGTCCTACTTAACTAAAGGTACTCTAGCCTCATCACTCCTGTCCTACTTAACTAAAGGTACTCTAGCCTCATCACTCCTGTCCTACTTAACTAAAGGTACTCTAGCCTCATCACTCCTGTCCTACTTAACTAAAGGTACTCTAGCCTCATCACTCCTGTCCTACTTAAATAAAGGTACTCCAGCCTTAACCACTCCTACGTAATTAAACAAAGGTAACGAAAAGACTTACTCGTCTTCTAGAAACTTAGAAAATCTCTCTCTGAAAGTCAGAACAACAGGGAAAAGATTTATATTCTGCATCACAACTGTTGGAGTGAACTACTCTCCCAGCAATAATATATAACAGTAACTGTATCCACTCTGCTGGTATTTGTGGGTAACTGAACCACGCAGAATATGCTACGTGCACTACACACACCACCAGAACAAGATTAGCACAGTGTACAGCATGCCTCTGAGGTATGCATCACATCCCAAGTTTCCACATTACAACATCATTAATAAGGCAAACTTCACTTTATGCCATCAATGACTTTATTTATCTACAACCAGATACATAATTTCATACAGATCCTCTCACGTAACTGAAAACAAAACAGGAAAAGAAAGAAAATACCCAGAAGCAAATAAATATCAGGTTTGCTGTATTTTCACTTTCCTAAATACATCATCTGAGAACTCCAAATCTGGAACTGTCTGGCAATGTCTGAGTAAAGACCCCCCCCCCCCCCCCCCCCCCCCCCCCCCCATATTCAAAACTGACAAATCTGTGTGGATGAGACTAAGTACAACCCTCCATGGACTAAAACCAAACCTGGAACTGTCTGGCACAGTCTGAGTAAAGAACAGACCTTCTGAACAGCAGCATTAACAGTGTGAAATCCTGACCAGATGAAAGTAAAATAATGGCACTGTCCACAGACCAAAGCCAGACCAGTTTGGTGGAATGTGAGTCAGGAACAGATGGTTCAGACAAGTGGTGTTCAGAGTGGAGTGGGTGGAGGGGGTGGAGTGGGTGGAGGGGGTGGGGGTGAGCTGATGTAGTCAGGATCCAGGTGGGTTCTTACACTCTTGGTCAGCACGTCTCGCTGAGTCTCCAGCAGCTGCAGCATCTGCTCATTCTCCGCCTTCTCCTGAAGCAAGCGTCGGTTCTCATCACGCAACCTGTAACACAGAAGTCACGCCATCACTAATAGGCAATGCTTTCTTCACCAAACTGCATCACAACTCTTCACAAAACTATCACTCCGCTCATTGTATATGCACACTTCATTCCCCAGCTCAGACTTCAGACGGATGTGTAACTCAACACATCATCACCGCTTCACCATGGGGATACATCGTTTTACTCTGACAAGGTCCATTACTTCTTGTCTCTGTTCAAAGAATGTTCCCTACCTCCCTGCTTGCCAGTCACTCTCTCTGTACCCCCTCTCCTCCCCACTTCCTTCCACCCATCATCTCCCCCTCTCCACCCCTCCACCCCCAACCCCTTCTTTCTTTCCCTCTCTTTCTTTTTCTTCTTCTCTTTCTCTCTCCCCATCTCCTCAACAGTGTCCATTGCTGACCTTTCCAGTTCCTCTTTCACACTGGTGGAGATCTCTTCATTTTCCCTGGAGTGCCTCAAGTCTTCACGCACCCTGGACAGCTGCAACAGTCAATGTATCACAGTATACCAACACTATAGCCATGCCCTGAACAGCTGCAACAGTCAATACACCAACACTATCACCAGACCCTGAACAGCTGCAACAGTCAATACACCAACACTATCACCAGACCCTGAACAGCTGCAACAGTCAATACACCAACACTATCACCAGACCCTGGACAGCTGCAACAGTCAATACACCAACACTATCACCAGACCCTGAACAGCTGCAACAGTCAATACACCAACACTATCACCAGACCCTGGACAGCTAAACAGTCAAATACATAAAACAATGCTGGTTGATTTTACAAAATTAAAATGGTAGATTTTACAAATGCTGCTGGTGGATTTTTCTGCCACTGACTGGAGGTGAGGAAGACAGCCAGTCTGCAGGGTACTGTACAGTCAGCTATGGACACTGTCCTCTGTCCAGGTTCCTGCCTGCCCTAACAGTGAAAACTCTCTCTCTCTCTCTCTCTCTCTCTCTCTCTCTCTCTGTGTGTGTGTGTGTGTGTGTGTGTGTGTGTGTGTGTGTGTGTGTGTGTGTGCATGTGCACATTTTTTACACATGTCCTGTAAAATGATTCTCAAGTGAAAAAAAAAAGAAGAGGCTTTTTCCTTTTTAAAGAATTACCTGATTTTCCAAGTCATGGCACTTGTCTGACAAATTCTGCAGCTCCGTCTCCTTGCGGGCAACGGAGGCGGTCAGTCTGTCGCAAGTTGTCTTCCATGTCTCCAGGTCTTCATGTTGTTTGCCTAGCCCTCCGCGAATCTCATCGTTCGCTTTCCGTAATTTCTGTTTTGGAATGGGATTTTTTAAGTTATGAGCTGCCCTGGATACATGGCCACCAAACAACAAAACAAAACATTCAAGACAAACAACAGTCAATGGAAAGAAGAAAATACAAAACCAAATGCAAAACCATTTATCAAACTGGGAGCAAAATATGAAAGAAAATGTTTGTCTTGATTCATTATGCATCTGTATTGAATCTGTTGTAAAGTATCACAAAATATTCACAGGGAGACGCATAATTTCACATCAGAAACACATAATCTCATAGTTTGCAGTGATGTATGGAGAACTGCTTACAGCACAGTTCAAAAATCCTATTATTATGCTGATCATAACTGTAAGTCAAATCATCAGAATACCATTCACAGGTCAAATTATTACACTACCATTTATACATATACACAAGTCAAATCATCACAATCTCAAAAGTTGTTGATTTCACTTCTAAGCAGATACTCACAGCTTCCAACTCATGACATTTGTTGGCGAGGTGCTCCTTGTCATATTTGACATCTTTGAGTTCACTCTGGAGCCGCCAGGCAAGCAAAGACAGAGGCCAGAATGAGAAGACAGAGAGGTCAAGTACCAACCCCAGACAGGCACAAAACAAATACGCCACCATTACCAGAGACAAACACAAGATGGCATCATTATTAGAGACAAACACAAGATGGCACCATTACCAGAGACAGAAAAGACAGGTAGAAGAGATCAAAAACAAAATGGAAAACTTAGTCATTAGGTCAGCATGAACAATGGTAACAGAGATCAAAAACAAAATGGAAAACTTAGTCACTAGGTCAGCATGAACAATGGTAACAGAGATCAAAAACAAAATGGAAAACTTAGTCACTAGGTCAGCATGAACAATGGTAACAGAGATCAAAAACAAAATGGAAAACCTAGTCACTAGGTCAGCATGAACAATGGTAACAGGGATCAAAAACAAAATGGAAAACTTAGTCACTAGGTCAGCATGAACAATGTTAACAGGGATCAAAAACAAAATGGAAAACCTAGTCACTAGGTCAGCATGAACAATGGTAACAGGGATCAAAAACAAAATGAAAAACCTAGTCACTAGGTCAGCATGAACAATGGTAACAGGGATCAAAAACAAAATGGAAAACCTAGTCACTAGGTCAGCATGAACAGTGTGAATCTCCAATGTGAAAGCCTTTGGATGTCAATGATGAATTCAATCAAATCTACTGTAATACAACTTTTTTTAAATTATAAATGTATATTTTTTCCCAATCAGAGTAAAGTTTTGACTTTTGAACTCTGTCTCCAGGTCTCCTTTTTGTGCCCTAAACCAGAAATTTAATACGCCTTTAAAAATTGCACTGCAAATGCAGATGTTCTAAATGATGGTCAAATTCACCCGAAATATGTGTTCAATGAAGTGATCAAATTCAGCACCCGAACAACCACAAAGCATGTCAGTAAGGTAAGTGAACAGTGAAACAAAACGATGGAGATGGTTGCTAAATGAATCAATACAAAAGTACAGTTTCAACTACTAATACTACTAAATGAAATTGGACTGCACATTCTTTAAAAGCATTTTCTCCACAATGTGACTAATACATCTGACCTGATTCCCTCAACCCAACAGCAGTAACTGACAGTACTTGCTTAGTTGTCACATTACTACACTATGTCAGTGATTGCTCTACATTTTTCAAAGCAGTGTGCCATCTACAAGGTAGCAAAAGTGGTTCATGGGAACTAGTCAGTCATTGTAGCCAGTCAGATACACTGCCATCTCTATCTACAGCTACTAGAGCTCCGCTAGCAAATGCCTGTTGCTTTCCCAGTCTAGAACACACACACACACACACACACACACACACTCTCTCTCTCTCTCTCTCTCTCTCTCTCTCTCTCTCTCTCTCTCTCTCTCTCTCACACACACACACACACACACACACACACACACACACACTCTCTCTCTCTCTCTCTCTCTCTTTCTCTCTGTAATTTGATATCTATTCATCAGTAGCTAATTAGCAAGGACTAGTTGTTAGACAGGTTTTTGACTGAACCTAAACTACAATCCTTGTAAAATAAAGTTTTTGAGTTTGAGTTCAAGTTTGAGCTCTCTCTCTCTCTCTCTCTCTCTCTCTCTCTCTCTCTCTCTCTCTCTCTCTCTCTCTCTCTCTCTGTGCTGAGTTGTTGTTATTTATTGAGAGCCGGTCAAGCAAAATAACAGTACATACATATGACTGACTGTTGATTTTGTTTCGGGTACTTGCTGATCATACCAGGTAAAATACCAAAAACTGCCTGTTAATGCAAACCTTGTATTGTGTAGTAATCTGACAACTAAGCAAGTACTGTACGTACATCTCCCTGAGATAAACTGTTACACAGAAGTGTACAAATGTATATGTGGCAATTTGCCTGTTAGATATCTACAGAAGAACGTAACCAGCTGAATCTCAGAGAAAAATTGACAGACAGACAGCTGAACAGAGACAGAGCAAAATGTAGTCATACAACCACTCAAATGTTAGAGTAATATGCACAAGTAGTGAAATTTGCCCACTACATCCCAATGACTGTGACCAGCTGTTACAAAGCTATACATGAAGATCAGAAAGTTGCCACAAAGTGTGGCAGGATGTGGACTAACCCTCATTTTGAGAATGGTGTCCTCCAGGTGTTGTCTCTCATCTCTGTCATCTCGATGTCGGCCATCAAGTATCTGCAAAAGGGCATGTCTCTCATCAGTGCATTCTGCACTTTGTTATCCGATCTCTCATCAGTGCATTCTGCACTTTGTTATCTGATCTTTCATCAATGCATTCCACACTTTCACTGTCGTTTGAGGACACTTCAGTTTCTATTTCATGATGATGATTTGGTTTTGCTTCAGTGTATTTCTTAACTATTTGTACTGAGCACATCATGCTGGAACCTCTTTACGCAAACTCCTATCAGATACAAAGTGATTAAGGTCTCCATGCTGTAGCCTTCCCCAGTATCACTGCTCTTTGACAGTAAATATTTGTATTGCGCATATCATGCTGTAGCCTTCCCCAGTATCACTGCTCTTTGACAGTAAATATTTGTATTGTGCATAACACTGCTCTTTGACAATAAATATCTGTCAGGAAGAAAAACATCCTGTGGCACCACTTAAGTAGGGAAAGCACCATGAACAAAACTACTGGGTAAACCCAAAAGTCAGTTAACAAACTGACATATTTAGTATTCACCCCCACCCCTACATACAAACACACACACACATGCACGCACGCAATCATGCACACATGCACACACACACACACACACACACACACACACACACACACACACACACACACACACACACACACAATCACACACACACACACACATTACAGTACACTACACAAACACACACCTACATGCACACTCACCCCCCCACCCCCCTCCCCTCACCCCAGCACCGCCCCCCCCCAACCCCCCCCCCCTCCCCCCAGGTGCTGTACCTGTGCTAAGCGATCCACCTCACGCTGCAGTCTCTTCCTCTCCTGTTCAGCCAGCTGCACCTGCTGCTCCTGAAGCTTCTTGCTGTTCTCCGCCAGACTCAGCTGCTCCAGGGCGCGCTCGTAGAAAGCTTTGACCGATGCCAGCTCCGTGGACAGGTCCTCACTCACCTGGTGACAGCAGGCAGCGCTCACCATCAACAACTATGTACCATATGTAATCATGTAACCAAAATGTATGTAATCGTGTAACCAAAATGTATGTAATCATGTAACCAAAATGTACGTAATCATTACACCCTGACTGCTCACACGCACATCAATTTGAAGGAGGCTAATTCGGCTGACAGCAGCATGAACACCAGAACAACAACAGCAGCAGCAGCAGCAAGAACAGCATGAAGAAGAACAACAGCAGCAGAAAAAGAAGACGAGTTGATTAGTTCCTTACAGCAGCTGGAGTTTAATGCTGTGACAGCTGCAAAGGGTCATCGCAGGAAACGAGAAGAAGAAGATAAGAAAGAAAGAATAGGAGAAGTTGACAAAGATGGGCTGACTCAAGGGATTCTTGACATTTAACATCCTAGGCCTATAAACTGCGAAGGTCAGGAGATGGGCAGGTCATCAAATTCCAAGTAAAGACTAATTCACTGTTCACATCGTACATCAGCAAAACCACCACCTACTCTTTTGACAGCGGAGAGCTCTTCCTCCAGGTGTTTCTTGTAGTTGTCGTGGTGTGAGTTGGAGAAGTGAGTCTTCTCCAGGGCTTTGTGCTGGTCCTCCAACTGCTCCTCCAGCACCATCTGGGACTGCAGGTCAACACTCAACATGACTCTACAGGTCAACACTCAACATAACCCTGCAGGTCAACACTCAACATGACAGCAGGTCACCACTCAACATGACAGCAGGTCAACACTCAACATGACTCTGCAGGTCAACACTCAACATGACAGCAGGTCACCACTCAACATGACAGCAGGTCAACACTCAACATGACAGCAGGTCAACACTCAACATGACAGCAGGTCACCACTTGACATGACAGCAGGTCAACACTCAACATGACAGCAGGTCACCACTCAACATGACAGCAGGTCAACACTCAACATGACAGCAGGTCAACACTCGACATGACTCAGCAGGTCAACACTTGACATGACAGCAGGTCAACACTCAACATGACTGTGCAGGTCAACACTTGACATGACAGCAGGTCAACACTCAACACTACCTTGCAGGTCAACCCTTAACATGACTGTGCAGGTCAACACTCAGCATTACCTTGCAGGTCAACACTCAACATTCAGGTTACTTTGCAGTCCAACACTCAATTACTTTGCAGTGTCAACACTAAAGATTACTTTATAGTTCAACACTAAAGATTATTTTGCAATTCAAGACTCAGTAAAGCTTTGCAGCTCAACATCCAAGATTGCTTTGCCATTCAACAATCAAGATAACTCTGCAGTTCACCACACTAACAATGATAACAATGGCATACTTACACTACACCCACCCTACAGCCCTATGTGCTAACCTTTATTACTATTATTACTGATCACTTTTATACAGCGCTAGTCTCCACTCTTGACCATACTCACTGCACTTTTTTCACATATAGCTGCTTTTTCTTTTTTTCATATTTTTGTCTTGGGGTAATGTTTATTTTTTAAGACAGACTGGGTTATTTGTTTCCATGATCCGAAAAACTCTGACAGGGATTACAGTATTTTTCACCTGTGGTTGTGATTGTTTTGCATGTGTAATAATTATAGACATAATACACTTTCAGCAACTATGCCTTCAGCACAATGAGCTGCAGTAATCTGCAGCCAGGCAAGCAGTGCATCATGACCCAGCCAGGCAAGCAGTGCATCATGACCCAGCCAGGCAAGCAGTGCATCATGACCCAGCCAGGCAAGCAGTGCATCATGACCCAGCCAGGCAAGCAGTGCATCATGACCCAGCCACAGGATCATTTCACCTGCCATGCCATGCCCTCTGTCTGACCTTCAGCAACTGTTCCTTCTCCAGGATGAGCTGCTGCACTTTGTGGTTCAGATCCAGCCTTTCCTGGAACAGCCGGTCCTTGTCAGCCACAGCGGCTGCCAGCCGAGACTTGAGGTCAGCTAGCGTGTCCTGGTAGCCTTCCATCTGTCTGGATGCCCGGTGCTTGTCCTGCACAGCACGCAGTTAACTCTTTACCTCCCACCTCACTCCCCAACTCTCCTCCTCCAAAATCTTGTAGACACATCTTCCCTTTAGTGTGGCCTTCAGTATGCATCTTTCAACTCAAGGTTCAGGTACTCTCACACAGAAGTTTGAGAACAGCACATACAGAATTCACATGGGTAAACACCACACAGAATTCTCACAGGGAACAGCACACACAGAATTCACATAGGTAAACAACACATACAAAATTCTCATATGGAACAACACACACAGTATTCTCATAGGGAACAACAAACACATAATTCTCATAGGGAACAGCACACACACAATTCACATACTCATAGGTAAACAACAGACACAGCATTATCATAGGGAACAACACACGCAGAATTCACATAGGTAAACAACACACACACACACTGATTTCACGTGGGTAAACAACACACACACACACACACACAGACACACACAGACACACAGACACACACACACACACACACACACACACACACACTGAACTGACATAGGTAAACAACACACACCCATACCCACACACGCACACACACATACACACACACACACACAGAATTCACACAGGGAACAGCACACATATAATTCACATATATGTAAACAACACTCATGCACAGAATTCAAATGCATAAACAACAAAAACAGAATTCAGACAGGCAAACACACAGTATTAACAGAGGTAAACACCACACACTGGCAGAAGAATGGAAGCAGCAAGAATGGAAAAGCAGCTTTTATACTGATTTCACCTCCCTACACCCCGCCCCTCTCCCCCTGCAAAATATATATATTATAGAAAAAAAATTATGTCCGAAAAGTATAGCACATATGTAAATATAGCACATTTGTGGCAGAATCCCATGCATGTACTGAAAGGAAAGATGAAGGTGCGTGACAGTATACCTTTCTCATCCCAAGACAGGTCTGCAAACACCACCCAGCTACCTTCCTCAATACTCAACTGGTTGGCCCTTTGGCCACTGCTAACATGGGGTGCAGAAGGAGGGGAGACAGGAAGTGGGAGAAAGACTGGGACAGAAGCTGGAGACAGAGGTTTGAGGGGAAAGAGAAAGAACAGAAGGAATGAACACTCCTCCTCTGGATACGAGGCCAGCTCTAAGTCTGATTAATAATAAATTATGTTGACAAAATAACGTTGCTCTAAGTCTGATTAATAATAAATTATGTTGACAGAATAATGATCTCACATCACTGGCACTTTGCCATGAGCTGGAAAGTCGTTCATTGTCATCTTTGACTGCCTGAAGCAGGCTGCGTAGTTCCATCATCTGACCCGCCATCTCATGCACCCGCTTGTTCAAACTCAGGTTCTCCTGCAAAGAACTTGGCGTATCAATGGTTTCCTTCTCCTCTGATACATTATGCAAAGACCAGCAACACAGTGCAACCAGGGAAGTGACATGCACAAAGCAGTCAGTTCAGATGGAATGACATCATTAACAGCTACTGTCATCTTTCATTTAATTGTTCATAATCTTTCTCAATACATCATGTGTACACTCACTTCTCGTAATCTTTCTCATTACATCATGCGCACACTCACCTCTCTTAATCTCTCTGTTTCATTCTTCTGTGATTTGTAGTCGCCCTCCAGTGACTCAAACCTGCTCTTGGACAACTGGAAGGCCTCCTTCATCAGCCCCATCTCTTCCCTCAGCTTGTCGCGGTCCTTAGAGAACAGACACAGAACATTTGTGTGATTAGTTCACTGACAGTGCATGGTCCTTCACATGATTAGTTCACTGACAGTGCATGGGACCATTATTTATGACTGTCACAGTCTTTAGAGAACAGAAAGACAACATGTGTGTGATTAGTTCACTGACAGTGCATGGTCCTTCACATGATTAGTTCACTGACAGTGCATGGGACCATTATTTATGACTGTCACAGTCTTTAGAGAACAGAAAGACAACATGTGTGTGATTAGTTCACTGACAGTGCATGGTCCTTCACATGATTAGTTCACTGACAGTGCATGGGACCATTATTTATGACTGTCACAGTCTTTAGAGAACAGAAAGAGAACATGCATGTGATTAGTTCACTGACAGTGCATGGGACCATTATTTATGACTGTCACAGTCTTTAGAGAACAGAAAGAGAACATGCGTGTGATTAGTTCACTGACAGTGCATGGGACCATTATTTATGACTGTCACAGTCTTTAGAGAACAGAAAGAGAACATGTGTGTGATTAGTTCACTGACAGTGCATGGGACCATTTTTTATGACTGTTGTGGTCCTTAGAGAACAGACACAGAACATGCGTGTGATTAGTTCACTAACAGTGCATGGCACCATTCTTTATGACCACCCTGCACATCAAGTCAACATGGCCCCAACAAAGGAATGGGAGTTGTTCAGGGGTTCATGTGCAGATGGAAACAGGAACAAGTCAAATTTTAGACAGAGTGCTTGGTCTTGCCTAAGGGGTGGTCTTTCATCAGAGGGTACACTAAAGGGACTTTCAACCACAGTAAGCTAATGACAGAAAAACAACAACAAGGTGTGGAAGAAAGAGATGAACTAGGTTTGATTGATAACCTCAACAATCACCAATGATACACCACCCTGCTCTCCAACTGAGTATGAGAAATGTGCCCACTGTCAGCTTTGGGTTTTGTTCAGGTTTCTTCTTCATCCTACTTTTACTTCATCATTCAGTGGGTTACAGATCTGGTGTTTCAAATTCAGTGCTGATACACAGTCAGCACTGTGAACTTTAATTCTATTTATGAACGCATTCACACACATGCATGCATGCATGCATGCACACACACACACACACACACTCACACACACACACACACACACACACACACACACACCACACACACACCACACACACACACACCCACACACACCCCCACACCACACACACACACACACACACACACACACACACACACACAGACTGACCTGCTGCAGCTTGGTGTTCTCCTCCTCCAGCAGACAGAGGGCAGTGGTGGTCTGGTCCAGCAGACCGGTGCGCCGCTCGTTCTCCTCCTCCGTCGACTGGTGCTGGCTCTTCAGCGTCTTCAGCTGGTAGTCCAGGCACTCGATTCTGTGGCACACAACACAAATACTGCATGACAGTGTCGTGAGCGTAACAATAACAATAATCAGGTATGAGAACTCCCTCTCTAAACAACAGATGAAAGAAAGAGCGGGGTGGGGAAGGGGGAGTGGGGGGGGGGGGAGGGGGGTAAACAGGGAAAGCAGGGCTAGGGGGCAGGGGAGGGGGGGTGCAGGGCGGGGATAAGCAGGAAATGCAGGGCTAGGGGGCAGGGGAGGGGGGGGTGCAGGGTGGGGGTAAGCAGGAAAAGCAGGGCTAGGGGGCAGGGGAGGGCAGAGGAGGGCAGGGTGCAGGGCGGGGGTAAGCAGGAAAAGCAGGGCTAGGGGGCAGGGGAGGGCAGAGGAGGGCAGGGTGCAGGGCGGGGGTAAGCAGGAAAAGCAGGGCTAGGGGGCAGGGGAGGGCAGTGGCCATACAGTGTATAGTCTGTCAAAACATCACAGGACCACAAACTGTAAACTTTGCACTGGCTGCCATGTATCCAAATTTCATACACTAATGTGTTTACACTGCAATACATACATTTTCTTCACTTCAGTGGAAGCAAGCTTCTCTTCTCTTGGCAGAACACAGGCACCTTTGCAGCAGAGTTTCGCTATTCATCTAACAATTCTCACGCTCATTCAAAGAAATGTATGTATTCACTAATCGTAAACAAACCAGGTGTGCATTACCTGTCCTGCATTTCTTCACGTAGGCGGCTGTTCTCCAGCTGCAGCATCTGTTTTTCTTCTTCCACAGCCTGAAGCTGGGCGATCTTCTTCCTGTATTCCTGTGACAAAGACACACTCACCATAGCAACAGTGTCATGCAGTCAGTATCAGTGACACAGACACGCTCACCATAGCAACAGTGTCATGCAGTCAGTACCAGTGACACAGACACGCTCACCATAACAACAGTGTCATGCAATCAGTACCAGTGACACAGACATGCTCACCATAGCAACAGTGTCATGCAGTCAGTATCAGTGACACAGACACGCTCACCATAGCAACAGTGTCATGCAGTCAGTACCAGTGACACAGACACGCTCACCATAGCAACAGTGTCATGCAGTCAGTATCAGTGACACAGACACGCTCACCATAGCAACAGTGTCATGCAGTCAGTATCAGTGACACAGACACGCTCACCATAGCAACAGTGTCATGCAATCAGTATCTTTCACACAGATACGCTCACCATAGCAACAGTGTCATGTGGTCAGTATCTGTGACACACACACTCACCATAGCAACAGTGTCATCTATGTGACACAGACACACCCACCATAAGAACAGTGAGATGCACTCAGTCTCCACAGCAAAACACACGTAAGCTGACAAAATGAATGCATTTCTGAAAACAGAACAATGGGGAAAGGGGGAGGGGGCAAAATGTCTTTGATCAAATGCCACTTTAATTACACTGATTTTTGTACAGCACTGTTCTCTGCTCTTGAACAGTTTCATTGCATGCGTGTTATTAGCAGGTTATTTCAATCTGTATAATCTACCAAGCTCTGGTATGAACTTTAATTTCTATGTGGATGTCATCTTTTCCACTGTGGGCACAAAACCCCACAAACAGTCATTTTGTGTGAAACACAACTGACAGAGCTGGTCAGACTTCACGCTTTGACTGGAGAACACTGATCTTCCTACTGCGTACACATACCCTCTCTTTGAATTTCAGGTCTTCCACTAATGTTGTGTTGTCTTTGGCAGAATTTTCAATCTTGGACAGCCGGTCATTTTGAAGCTGCAAACAAACAGTCGATGAGAATTTTGATCTAACATAACCAACTTACCACACATGCATGCACGCACACACACACACACACACACACACACACACACACACACACACACACACACACACACACACATGTATGCAGAAACATACACACACATACCTCCACACCACACAACTACACAGAGGGTATTTCACATGAAAATCATTCTGATAGACAATTTATGGATATTTGCACAAACTTGGGCTGCAAGCTCAGGTCCACCAAGGTGATAATCTTACCTCAAACACTGACATACTTCATTCAAGTGTTGACAAACTTACCTGAATGGTTAATGCATCCACCGCAAGCACTGACAATGTTTACCTCCGGCGTTGGCACACTGAGCTCAAGCATGAACTTGCCTCAAGCAATGGCACACCTAAATGTACATTATTATTACCTCATGCATTGACTCACTTACCTCAAGTACTGACACACTGACCTCAAGTGTTGACACACCTACCCCAAGCTTTGAGGCACCTACCTCACGCCTTGAAGAACTTACCTTAAGCACTGACACCCCTATCTCAAGCAGTGGCACTTACACCAAGCACTGACACACTTGCCTCAAGCACTGACAACTGCGTTAAACGGTGACACACTCACCACAAGCACTGACACACTGACATCAAGCACCGACACACTGACATCAAGCACTGACACACTGACATCAAGCACTGACACACTCACCACAAGCACTGACACACTGACATCAAGCACCGACACACTGACCTCAAGCACTGACACACTGACCTCCAGCACTGACACACTCACCACAAGCACTGACACACTGACATCAAGCACCGACACACTGACCTCAAGCACTGACACACTGACCTCCAGCACTGATGCACCAACATCAAGCACTGACACACTGACATCAAGCACCGACACACTGACCTCAAGCACTGACACACTGACCTCCAGCACTGATGCACCAACATCAAGCACTGATACACCAACATCAAGCACTGACACACTGACCTCAAGCACTGACACACTGACCTCCAGCGTGGCCTGGGCCTCCTTCAGCTTGCTCATGAGAACAGTCCTCCTGGCCTCGCTGTCCTCCAGCTGAGTCTGTATGTGGCGCACCGGTTTCTCCTGCATCACCTCCGATATCTCCTGCGTTGTCAACCCGTTCAAGCGGGACAGCGAGCGCGATCGAGGCAGGCGAGTCAGAGTGGGGGAGAAGTCCTCCATAACACGGCTCCTGGACTTGTAGGAGCTGCAGAGAACAATAACAATATTGAAAATAATGAACAGCACAATAAAACTTCCCTGCTTAACTACACATACTGTTAATCACACTTTATGGGGTCAGTGGTCAGACATGGTGCGTAAGCACGGACCATGGTTGTCCAAATAGCAGAAGGCCACAATACACTGTCAAAGAGTTGCAGCCACCACTGACTGTACCCGAGACTTTAATAGTCACACACACACACACACACACACACACACATGCGCGTGTGCATGCATGCATGTACACATGTATACACACACACACACACACACACACACACACACACACACTGACCCAAAGCCACTGTCGGTGTCAGGAAACATGATGGACAGGTCATGCACTGCCTTGACGGGAGCGCGGGGACTGGCCCGGCCCGGGGAGAAGTCGTAGTCAATGAGGCCCGAGTGATGCATGGTGCCTAGGTCACCATTCACCTGCTCACCCAGCGACAGGCCCTCCACCTGCAAGACAAGCAGTCACCCATGTCATCACTGTCCACTCGGGTAGGACACGCAATTGCCAACTCATCAGGTAGGTACTTCACCTACAATCACCAACATCATTACCACTCATCAGGTAGGTACTTCACCTACAATCACCAACATCATTACCACTCATCAGGTAGGTACTTCACCTACAATCACCAACATCATTACCACTCATCAGGTAGGTACTTCACCTACAATCACCAACATCATTACCACTCATCAGGTAGGTACTTCATGTACAATCACTAACATCATTACCACTCATCTGGTAGGTACTTCACCTACAATCACCAACATCATTACCACTCATCAGGTAGGTACTTCATGTACAATCACTAACATCATTACCAGTCATCTGGTAGGTACTTCACCTACAATCACCAACATCAAAATCACTCATCAGGTAGGTACTTCACCTACAATCATCAACTTCAGGTAGGACCTACAATCACTGGTATTCTCATCAGCCAATCAGGTATGACCACGTACCACCAAATTCATTTCTAATTCACCAAATCCCTAGAGCTATGACTATACATGTGTGAGGCTGAAGGCACTTCAAAGTGATTGAAAAGAAGGTGAAATTGCTGGCAGCAGGCACTGAGCCGCTTACAGAGCAAGTGGTGTGAAAAGAGGGCACCAGCAGCTCTCTCATCCAGTGTCCAGCACTCTCCAAGCCTCGCTGTCCACCACCCTTCCTCCAAACTCTGCCACAACTGGTTAGTCCACTGAAGTAGCACTTGTTATAATATTGCACCTGTCTCCACAAATGGCCCCCATGACCAGTCTCACACTGTCAGTGCCCTCATGAAATGTGCAAAAGGTTTGCGGACTAAGACTGTGGAAGCAACAATGAATTGGAGCACACAGGTAAACATCAGGCACACCCACTCAGGCTAAAAATATTACTTCCATCTTCATCCAAACAATTTTGTTTTATTTGTGGTGGCAGAAGCATTGCGAGTGGTTGTGACTAACAAGAGAAACACAGCCTGATATAATCTGAGAGATATACATATATAATATTATAAGACTGTGTCTGTGCGGTTCAATTCCACAAACGTAATGCCATCAGAGCACCAACTGGAGGAAGGGCACTGTAAAGGGGTGCTTGGAGTCCGGGTGCCCAGCTTTCTTCAGGGGTTCCAGTGTGACGCTAAATCAGTGCAACAAAGCAGGTCAGTGACAGCTCTCAGTACACAGCAGGGCCAGGCTGACCTGTGCTGGACTGGCCATTGGCATTGCCGCAGTTGACAGAAGACCGTTGACAGAAGACCGGCAACAATACAGCACTCAATACACAGCAGGGCCAGGCTGACCTGTGCTGGACTGGCCATTGGCATTGCCGCAGTTGACAGAAGACCGGCAACAATACAGCACTCAATACACAGCAGGGCCAGGCTGACCTGTGCTGGACTGGCCATTGGCATTGCCGCAGTTGACAGAAGACGGCAACAATACAGCACTCAATACACAGCAGGACCAGGCTGACCTGTGCTGGACTGGCCATTGGCATTGCCGCAGTTGACAGAAGACGGCAACAATACAGCACTCAATACACAGCAGGGCCAGGCTGACCTGTGCTGGACTGGCCATTGGCATTGCCGCAGTTGACAGAAGACGGCAACAATACAGCACTCAATACACAGCAGGGCCAGGCTGACCTGTGCTGGACTGGCCATTGGCATTGCTGCAGTTGACAGAAGACGGCAACAATACAGCACTCAATGCGCAGCAGGGCCAGGCTGGCCTGTGCTGGACTGGCCATTGGCATTGCCGCAGTTGACAGAAGACGGCAACAATACAGCACTCAATACACAGCAGGGCCAGGCTGACCTGTGCTGGACTGGCCATTGGCATTGCCGCAGTTGACAGAAGACGGCAACAATACAGCACTCAATACACAGCAGGGCCAGGCTGACCTGTGCTGGACTGGCCATTGGCATTGCCGCAGTTGACAGAGACCGGCAACAATACAGCACTCAATACACAGCAGGGCCAGGCTGACCTGTGCTGGACTGGCCATTGGCATTGCCGCAGTTGACAGAAGACGGCAACAATACAGCACTCAATACACAGCAGGGCCAGGCTGACCTGTGCTGGACTGGCCATTGGCATTGCCGCAGTTGACAGAAGACGGCAACAATACAGCACTCAATACACAGCAGGACCAGGCTGACCTGTGCTGGACTGGCCATTGGCATTGCCGCAGTTGACAGAAGACCGGCAACAATACAGCACTCAATGCACAGCAGGGCCAGGCTGACCTGTGCTGGACTGGTCATTGCCGGCAGTTGACATGACTGGCCACAACAGACACAGCAGCACAAAGCTCTGGAGCCATTAAGGGCGCCCTGAAAGCCTCACCACCAGCTAGACCGTAGCTGTGAATATCTCTAGGGTGGATTAGTCCACCCCTTTCAAACAACAGGGCCCATTGAGGACAAGGAAGTGAGACACAGCACTCCAGGTACTCACTGTATTTGCAGACCACTGTGTAAAAACAAGATCCCCAATAACTTGGGAACTGGGTGTTAAGCTATAGATAAGAATGCAGGCCTTAGCGTCAGTGAAAGTGAATGGAGAGAATTTGCTGGTAAAACAGGTAGGCATGGGTCTGGCACATGAAATCCTCTGCCAGAGCTGGGGTAATAGACGCAGGATAAAACAGGGTAGACAATGACAGGAGTTAAGTCCCCTCAGCACTGTACTCAACAGGGAACGTCAGCCCAAACACTCAAACGAAGGGATTCCTGCGGTGCAGCACAAGCTCTACACTACTCAAAGCTCAATACAAAGACCACATGCAAACAACTGTAATACCACAGCTATGCAGGAAACTACAAACAGATTTATTTAATCCATACATATGCAAAATATTTTACCCACTTCCACAATCCTTACTTAAGACTAAGTGGCAGTAGTTTATATCTCCTGCTTTTATTAATACAATAATAGTATAATACATAGTTGTAAAAGCGTAATATAGCACAATAACATGCAAAGTGATCATCTTAAGCAATGCCCAGATATAAATTATTGATGTATGCAAAGGGGACCAATACATTTGATGTATGTGAGTGTGGGTGTGTGTGTGCATGTGTGTGGAGGGGGATATTACAAGAATTGGTACGAAGATCAGATACATCTCCAACCAAGCAAATATTCTGGATGTCTGTGTATATATGTGAACAAGTGTGAGTTATACACAATAATGTGCATGCAAACACACACACACACACACACACACACACACACACACACACACACACACACACACACTCACTCACTCACTCACTCACTCACTCACTCACGCACGCACGCACGCACGCATGCACACACACACACACACACACACACACACACACACACACACACACACACACACACACACCGGCTAATCACCACCACTGACACAGCCAACACACAGAAGCCGTAGAAAGCGAGCAGCACCACCTAGTACCGCGGCACGTCCCACAGTGAAGACAGCAGTCAATACACGGCACAGTGTGAGAGAACCCTCAGTCCTAAATAATAACCTCCATCAACCACATCCTGCTCACTAGCACCCACCACAAAGCCGGCAGGGTACCCACAGCACTGGGCGCTGGCTGATCGTCCCGGCAGATAGCGGCACACCCTGATACGTGATCAACCCCCAGCTGATCAAAGCCCCATAACCTCCAGCTCCCCGCAAACCCCCACACCCCCGGCTCCCAACAACTCCGGGACGCGGCCTCCGAACTCCACAGCTACCCCGGGTGGAGGTGTCAACAGCCCGATAAGAAAAGGCACCAAAGGCAAAATCCGACTTGACCAAGATAAGATCCTGACTGTGACACAAGACGGCGCTGTCGGAACCGGAGGGGCCGAGGCCGTCACAGAACTCCTATCAGCGCTGCTGTACCACAGGCACACGAAGTCTGACAACTTTTCTGTTCCAATGACTGGTCTGTAACAGTACCGTATAGCGAGTTTCGTTCGCCTCAAACATATCTTCTTTTTACACAACCATCGGTCAAAGAGTCATCGGCCCCACTCTCATTTGCGGGAAGCATAAAAACAAAACAAGCTAAAATAAAGATGAGAGAGAGAGAGAGAATTTCGTGGACGAATTTTCCTCTTCTTCACTAAAGTACGGAGTTAATCCACGGCTGAAGAGGTTTGGAAACAAGTCAACTGGACCATCAACGACAGTCACTTACATTCCATACACATTCCGTACATATATAGTCAAGCACGCATCCCAGCAAAGCAGCAGCTGCGTTTTAACACCTGATTATTATCACGGCTAAGCCGGGGCGGGGGGTAGTTGCCAAACATGCTGACAGAGTTGACGGTCAGAGTGGATTTCTCATACTAGTTCCACGACGCCTCCGGAGAAGAAGAAAACCCGTCAGTTGGACCGAACAACAGTTGAGTGTGTGTCGACAGCCTATCAAACTGAGGCAGCAGTATCACGCAAGCCCAGACTGTGTGGAACTTGACAGAGACCTGGTAAGATCGAAACGGCTGTCCACACAATGGGCGCCCGCAGACCGACACAACAGCACACCACAGTTACGCGCCACACAGGCGCAAGAGTTTGCAATCCACAATTCAATGACTGTGGTCTGTGTCGTTGTCTGCCCACACCACACCGTACACATGAACCTGTGAACGGGTGAAGTTCACACACATAGCATGCCTTCCACATCGCGTCCCTTTCCTGTTGTCCAACTTGTTTAACGCAAAACTGTCTCCGGAGAGGCACCGGCGGGAACCGAGATCCCAGGTGTGGGCGGGTTGATGTTGAAGTGTTGCACATAAACCGTAGGTTTATTTGGGATGGGAGCCTCCACCTCCACTTTTACACAGCTCCTGAGCTCTGTGTGGGCGGGAAAACGATACTGAGTGAGAGGCAGACCTGTCCCAGAACGCTGCACAGCCACCAGCGCTGAGCAGTTCCACTGACTGAGTTCACAGGACGGTGTCCATAATTACAGCCTACATGAGGAAGGACAGTCCACGCGGACAGGAAGTGTCCCTTTCATTTTTTTATTTAATTTTTTTTATATATGCAGATATATATATTTTTTTTTAATGGGGTTGGTGGGGTGGGGGGCGGCGAATGCTATCAAATGAGACGCCACAACGGAGCAGGCGCGAATTCCAAGTCAGTAATACGGTCAAGGACAGCAATAGTAGTGGTGATAACAGTCTTAGTACAAGAAGAAGAACTGTGTTGCGATTGTGTTGTTTGACTGTCACAATCAAGGACAGGTGGTGATCACAGTGGTGGTGCTTAGGTGGTTTCTGTTAATGTCACTGTATTCCCACACAAAGCCTCTCTCTCTCTCTCTCTCTCTCTCTCTCTCTCTCTCTCTCTCTCTCTCTCTCTCTCTCTCTCTCTCATGGGCAAGCTGAGACTGTGCAACAAAACCGTCACTGCAATACAGACTGCATGTGTGCCTCACTTTGCCGGGAAAATAAAAGGCATTGTGTTACAGCCACAAAAATAAAATAAATAAAACCATGCCTGAATTTTGCCGGATACGTCCAGCTGACCACTGCTGTTTTCTGTGCTGATGGGTCCGGCCAAGCGAACCAATCGCCGACACAGCGCCTGCCAGCCAGGGCCGGAGGGCATAAGGCCGCTGTGGTACAAGGACGTTTTCTTCTCTTTCCACCGCCGCTGGTCCTAATCCTGCCAAGCCCTTCTGGGCATCAGTACAGGGCCCTGGGCCGGATTATGCCCCCTGACTGCACCCACACCCACTGCCACCCGCTCCCTGATTGCACCCACACCCACTGCCACCCGCTCCCTGACTGCACCCACACCCACTGTCACCCGCTCCCTGACTGCAGCCACACCCACTCACCCGCTGCCTGACTGCGCACACCCACTGTCACCCGCTCCCTGACTGCACACACCCACTGTCACCCGCCCCCTGATTGCACACACCCACTGTCACCCGCTCCCTGACTGCACATACCCACTGTCACCCGCCCCCTGATTGCACCCACCCACTGTCACCCGCCCCCTGATTGCACACACCCACTGCCATCCGCCCCATGACTGCACACACACATGCCACCCGCCCCCTGACTGCACACACCCAATGCCACCCGCCCCCTGACTGCACACACCCACTGCCACCCGCCCCCTGACTGTACCCCCCCCACCCCCACAACTGTACTCGCTCCCTAACTGCACACACCCACTGCCTCGTGCTCCCTAACTGCACACACCCACTGCCTCATGCTCCTTAACTGCACACACCCAATGCCACCCGCCCCCTGACTGCACACACCCACTGCCACCCGCCCCATGACTGCACCCCCCCCCCCCCCGTCACCCGCTCCAGAACTGCACACACCCACTGCCACCCGCCCCATGACTGCACACACCCAATGCCACCCGCCCCCTGACTGCACCCCCCCCTCCCACTATCACCCGCTCCCTAACTGCACGCACCCACTGCCTCATGCTCCCTAACAGCACGCACCCACTGCCTCATGCTCCCTAACTGCACGCACCCACTGCCTCATGCTCCCTAACTGCACGCACCCACTGCCTCATGCTCCCTAACTGCACGCACCCACTGCCTCATGCTCCCTAACTGCACGCACCCACTGCCTCATGCTCCCTAACTGCACGCACATTCACCGCCCTGGGCCACAGCCAGCACGCAGTCAGATGTGAAGATCCCCTTTGCAAACAGCCCAGAAATGATCAGTGAAGCCCCCCAGCCCCCTTCAGCACAAAGCGCAGAAACTACCAACTGTTCACTGTGCAAACACGGGACTGGGTCAGAATGAGGGTCTGGAGGCTCACCCAAAGCACACAATTCTTCCGTCCTCAGCGGTGTCTGCCTGCCCGGTTCATTCGCCTTCATTTTCCCCCATCCTCTTCAAACTCGGAGTCAGACCCACCACCCCAGTGTGGGCACGAGTACAACAGGGGAAGCCCCACAAGAGGCCAGCAAGGCGGACGCTGGGGCGGTTGAGCGGGAAGCACCCCGTGCCTGCCCACAGCTGGCGGTGGAAAGAAACCGTGCTGGAACAGCTCGCCTCGGGCCGGAGCTCCGGCAGTGCCGCCACAGCAAGGAGCTGCACGTGGAGGTCGGTGCGCGCCCACAGAAACAGATACCTTACAACAGTCACCGCCACAGCAGGCTGCCGCTTCCCGTCC
Source organism: Alviniconcha strummeri (assembly GCA_963584105.1). Lineage (NCBI taxonomy): Eukaryota > Metazoa > Mollusca > Gastropoda > Provannidae > Alviniconcha > Alviniconcha strummeri. Next base: position 1,107,447 of record OY757550.1, read on the forward strand.
CTAACAAAGTGCCGTACATACCACGCAAGTCCACGCAATAGACCGTCCGAGGTTTGTGTGGACGAAGCCCCGTGAAAACAAAGCCGCTGCACAGGTAGGTCAGTGGCCGCTGACAGACAACTAGGCAGACCCCGCAACAGTCAGGCGGGTTCACGGAGTGACTGGCACCGCCCTCACCGCCGCCACCCTTCTCGCAGCCACCCGGCCTGCAGCACGCACCACTGCACACAGTCTGTCATCCACACATGACCGGAGCCAAAGCTCCTTTCCCCCACTCTAATTTCATGTTCCCTAAAAGCAGACAATGCAGCAATAACATATCATTTTGCAGTTCCATTTCAAGCGACAAAGTCCACGGTACAGCAGACAGCCGCCCTGGCGCTGCTAACGCATTGTGCTGTCAGCTTTGTACTCCAGCCCGCCATGGAACACACTGCGGTCTACGGCACTGTCTCATCAGTGCAATTTCCATGCCACTGTCAGAGCATATAAAGTTGGAGGTCGAAACGTACAAAACAAAAAATCGACATTAGCGAAAACGGAAGATTAATCCCCACGGTACAATCGTTTGGGTGTGTCCGGAGAGGGCTAAGTGCCCTGAAGTTCCGAATGCGCAAAGTCTGCTGATGTCACAACCAAAAACTTACAACACGAAGCGCAACATCGTCCTAGCTTAAAGTTAGAACACACACAAAAACATTCTATTCCCTTTGGCCAAACCTGAATCGGACGGCAAAATGCTTGATACGGGTAACGGTTTTCCGGACACTGCAGAAACACAGTGACGGGGAGCCGCTGAGGCAGGGGTTTCGTAACGACTATCGTCAGGCGCATCAACCAAGACCCAAAGCTGACAGAAAATGAGACTAAAGACAGTTTGAATCTTCCATGGGGAAGCTTGGAGCGGATCCTCCGCCATCAGCTGGTTGTTAAGAGGCGTTGCGCCTGTTGGGTGCCCCACCAGCTGACTGAAGAGCGCGCGCGGTGGGGGGGGGGGGGGGAGATAACATTGTGTCGTCACATGCTTCAAAAAATGGACGGGTCAGATCGGGTCCGGAACATCGCCACGGGTGACGAGACTTTGTATGATCGGTATGACACGGAAAGCAAGTAGCAGTCTTCAGTGTGACTTTTCCCAGCCCACCTGTAAAATTCAAGAGATGGAGAAACACTTCCAGACAGATGACCTCGGTCTTCTTCGGTAAACCCCTTCATGTGACTTCCGTAACGCTACAGACCGGAAGCCGGTAAGGCCGAGTGGCACGGCAACACCTGTCTGTCTGCCCAACGTCTTCCAGGCTTGGAGCGCACGCCGTCCAAGAAAACAGCGCAGTAACCATTTCCGTGGATATTCAGAACGAGTCGCTCATTCAGTCGCTTATGACTAGAGCGCAGTTGGTCTGCTCAGAAGTGGAGAACAGCGCTATAGTTGCCACCAAGTGTTCAAATAAATAAATTAAAAAAACTCATAAAATTACGGTCACGCTCGAACGAATAATTATATGATGCAGCGCAGCAAAAAGCTCGTCTGACACTAACGTGCATTTAACAATGGGCCACTCGGTGTACGAACGCACCGGGGAATGCATGTAATAAACATAGTGAACGTAAGTATACTTGAGGATACAGGAACTGTCGTAACAAACGGAAACACATAAATGATGACACCATAACTGACACCGCCTAAACTCAGCTTCTTTTGGGGTACCGCCAAGTTGACGAGACACTTTCGACTGACCTAATTTCACCCCACCGGCCATCTTAACGGCCACACCCAGCCCTGCCACCTCTCTGTCCACGTCATGGCGCCTGCCCACGTAAAGCGATACAAACCGTTGCTCACCCAGTCACTAATGGGTCACCTACAGTTCTCAGCCATACTTTACCCACAGGAAAGGGGGACAGTGACAACGCAGGCCCAGCTGAGCTCCGTGCTGACGAGGTGATAAGAAATCGGCTTGCACGCATCCTACTGTCCATGCACCAACACAGCGCCCTCACCGTTCATCTGAGTCAGGCCAGTTGTAACATGACCGTGACGATACGCGTAACCATGGGGACACCGACACGCACCCAAGCCGTTCCATCCTTTGCCTCTTCCCTTTGGCGTCCGCACCACGAGCTGTCCACCACTCCTGTGCTCCTGGCTACCCAACTGTAAGTTGCATTAATGTCACGCTTGCAAACTAGTCTTGACACCCACGTCTAGAATCGACGGCATAGAAACACATGGGTGCATAAACACAGCACCTGAGTACAGGCCAGAGTTAGGCAGTGACCGCCTGTCATACACATCACTGATAATTGACTTCGCGAAACAAATTTCATTTTCCTCGGTAAGTAAGCACAAATTTCACACTGAAAACAGATCTGATCGAAAATATAAATGAATTGTTGGGAATAGTAAGGGCCTTTCCAACAGCAGACGTTATATAAACAATTATACTGCTTGTACAACGTCCAGTGCAACATGCAAAGGAAGCTGCACTTAAGCGGAATGCATGCATGAATGAATGCCGAAGTCACACAGTTCAAACCAAATCAATGGAATGGCTTGAGTCACACAATGCATGCCACACACAAGGACCGGCTGAAGTCACACAATGCATGCCACACACAAGGACCGGCTGAAGTCACACAGTCTATGGCCAACTAAAGGACCGGCTGAAGTCACACAATGCATGCCACACACAAGGACCGGCTGAAGTCACACAGTGCATGCCACACACAAGGACCGGCTGAAGTCACACAGTCTATGGCCAACTAAAGGACCGGCTGAAGTCACACAATGCATGCCACACACAAGGACCGGCTGAAGTCACACAGTGCATGCCACACACAAGGACCGGCTGAAGTCACACAGTCTATGGCCAACTAAAGGACCGGCTGAAGTCACACAATGCATGCCACACACAAGGAACGGCTGAAGTCACACAGTGCATGCCACACACAAGGACCGGCTGAAGTCACACAATGCATGCCACACAAAAGGACCGGCTGAAGTCACACAGTGCATGCCACACACAAGGAACGGCTGAAGTCACACAATGCATGCCACACACAAGGAACGGCTGAAGTCACACAATGCATGCCACACACAAGGACCGGCTGAAGTCACACAATGCATGCCACACAAGAAACGGCTGAAGTCACAGAGTGCACGGCCCATTAAAGGAGAAATGACGGGTTCCAGTGGCAGTGGAGAGGCGTGTAAAGTCGACTTGGGTAGCTGGCGGCCCGCGATCAGCGCTACTTCAGCAGTAATCCTGCAGTCATCATAACGATTTATTGCCGTCATTATCTGAAAGACAAATACAATAGCCACCACTTGCAGGCCAACACCCACCGCCTGACGGTTTGTTTGCCGACCGAAGGTACACCGGGTGGACTGAGGCACACTATATATACGTACCCTGTTCACTGACTATATACCCCATTTAAGTGCCTGCCAGGCTTTTAGGTGTGTGACTATAGCGTATGGTCGGAGAACCATCACACACTACACGTGTACAATCGTACTGTGAGTGTAAATGACTGCTCCCCCTGACAGGGTAGTACACAGGCCACTGGCACTTTCCCACTCACAGCGTTCAAAACCAAACAAAATAGACAAAACGACAATTCTCTTTTTTAGCCCAAACAAAACAGATAAAAAGACAATTCTCTTTTCTAGGCCTTTGTACAAACTCCCTCACAGTATTAGACATTTGTCTACTTTAAAGAGTCTTCTCAAATCTCATTTCTTTAAGAAACAACATATAAGGGAGCCAATCAGCGCTCGAAATACGTAACACAAGTACAACGACAAAGACCTGAGTCTCCATCGGTAACACTCACCAGGTATGTGTGTAAATACAAGGTACGTAAACTCCATCCGCTGTACATACTTTAAGCTAAAACGCCCTTCTACAGAATTGTACTCTAAACAGCAAAGCCAGATCTTCGTGTGTGTGTGTGTGTGTGTGTGTGTGTGTGTGTGTGTGTGTGTGTGTGTGTGTGTGTGTGTGTGTGTGTGTGTGAGAGAGAGAGAGAGAGAGAGAGAGAGAGAGAGAGACAGAGACAGAGACAGAGACAGAGACAGAGACAAAGAGACAGAGACAGAGAGAGACAGAGACAGAGAAAGAGACAGAGAGTGAGAGTGAGAGAACACAGTAGTTTTGCTCTAGTAGTTATCTACTTGTATTTTGAACGTAAGCGCCTTGTGCTCAGTGAGGAGCGGCGCAGATCAATATGGATTATTATTATTATTGTTGTTGTTGTTGTTGTTGTTGTTAAGTTTCAGTAAGTGCTGCACTAAAAAAAAAAAAAAAAAAAAGTGGGGGGGGGGGGGCCTGGGAAGGGGGGCGGACCCGGTACCTTACACCGTCAGTGTTCACACTCCAAGCTAGGCTGGAAGGCCCATCGCGTGGTGCACACCGTGAAGCGGTCTAGCCTCCAGGAAGCAAGCACGTGTAGGTCCGGTGGTGGAAGGTACGAGTGGAAGGCGGCGGATCTGCCCACTGTGGGCCCCACTCTCACCATGGGCTGTAGTGAGAACTTGTATCCACTTAGTCATCTGACCACTTTCAAGATGCGGATGACTGACAGTCTTCTTGTGATTCTGCCTTCCACAAGTACACCTGCCTCTCTGCCATTATAGCATACGGTACATGCACCAAAACAACAGCATATGATTCAAATTTCATTCTGCTTATCATCCGCTCCCGTCCTGAGCTAACCATAATTATACTCTCCACAGGTTGTTAAAATTCTGTATCTGCCTACGTCAATGAACAGTACAATTTCCAAGCCACTGATTTTTACTACTGGTTTACTCTTTATCTGCCTACGTCAATGAACAGTACAATTCCGAAGCCCCTGATTTTTACTACTGGTTTACTGTTTACCTGCCTACGTCAATGAACATTACAATTCCGAAGCCACTGATTTTTACTAGTGGTTTACTTCTATCATTGAATAGTATGGCAATGTTGTGTCCGTTTTTGTCCTCCAGTGAAGCTTCAACATTTAATGTCGCTTTCAGTGCTGTGTGTTTCTGTCCTCTTGTGAGGCTTCAACATTTAATATCGCTTTCAGTCGTCTGATGTGTATTCCAAGCACCAAAACACGAAAGAAAAGTCAAGATGTTTGATGGCAGCAGTATCATGTGAAGCGTGCCTGACTATTCTTCCACACCTGAAATCGATACCATATACGATATATGCTCCAAATTTTCCAGTTAGGGGGGTCGCAGGCATCGAGGGACATAATAATTTTCCGTTATCGCGACCGTTTTCCTTCGCGTGCTCTCAGCTCGGGCCAGAAGACAGTGGAGCTGTTTGCACAGGGCTCCATCGCCAGACATACCGCACGACACGAACAAAGGGCCTAGATCGGTGGGCGGTGGGCGCGGGGGGGAGGGAGGGAGGAGGGGGGTGTCCTGACATGGTGCACCGACCTGGCCAGGACGATCCCGCGGTCACCACTGTATCAACGTTAGTCGCTGATCCCACAAGGACTCACGCACACTGTTGCAAAATCAACGTTAGTCGCTGATCCCACATGGATTCACGCACACTGCTGCAAAATCAACGTTAGTCGCCGATCCCACAAGGACTCACGCACACTGCTGCAAAATCAACGTTAGTCGCCGATCCCACTAGGACTCACGCACACTGCTGCAAAATCAACGTTAGTCGCCGATCCCACTAGGACTCACGCACACTGCTGCAAAATCAACGTTAGTCGCCGATCCCACTAGGACTCACGCACACTGCTGCAAAATCAACGTTAGTCGCCGATCCCACTAGGACTC
>OY757550.1:1115740-1129646 GCA_963584105.1 Alviniconcha strummeri
AGTACTAACTTTCAATTTCGGAGGGGGAAAAGCTTCCGCTGTGGCGTTAAGGAAAAGACCCTGACGAACAAGGCTGGAAATCAGTCATGTAAAGCCACTTACACTGTGAAGTCACTCTACCCACCTGCACAATTCAATTTGACAGGCAGAAGCAGTAATGGTGCCCTCTCCCCAACCCCCAACCGTTTTGTCCTACTGGCGAGAAGAAAGACCCTTCCCCCCCCCCGCCCCCTCTTAGCACTGCCCCACCCCAAAACCCATTCACACACAAACTATCTTTCTTGTCAACATTTACGATTTGACGTCCGGACGTTTTGGGGGTGTTGACACATCCAACAGAAGACGCTTCGAACGGCTATTTGCCCATCAGGCCGTGTGATCCGTTGGGCCAGCGGCAGTTAACACCAAGCACACAGCTCTGATTCACTCTCCACTGCCGGACAGCCCTCCAGTCTCTGTGTTAGCCGCTCTTGATTGGCTTACGAGTGGAGTGTCGGTCAGATTAATTGGCATCGGGGATCGCTGACACCCTTCTGGGCGAGCCTTAAAGAAAACAAAACTGTTCCAGTCAAACTACTTTGTTCGCATTTGCAGCGAAGGCAAACGACGAAAGCCTTGCCCAATACACACAATTATAAAGCCAACAGTGGTGTCCCCATAGGTCACTGTAACCAACCAACGACGAAGGAGCTCTAAGCAAGGCAACCAAATCCAGTACACCATGTCACTGCAATCAGCCACCCAGGTCAGGACATGCAAGGAAAAAGAAGTGGCATGGGACCATCGACATATAAAGAGTTCTGAAATGCCAAGCACACTCGAGCAGCTTCAGCAAATTAGAAAATCACAACAACAAAAATAATCCGCGCGAAAAGCCCAAAGAGTGGCCGGTATGTTTATGTTTATATGTTTATAGGTGGGTAGAGTGACTTCAAATGGTAACGCATAGCAACAGAGCGACTGACTGGTGAGTTCCGACAAAACCTTCATACTATGTAATGGCATACGTTCGCCGGTGACGACAGACTGATATGAAGATAGATCTCAAATGAGGCAATTAACTGCAGTCATCTGAAGGATGCATTGAGACAACAGTCAACGTGCAGTCCACCGGCAGCATCAGGGACCAGCAGGCGGCCAGACGGAAAGCTTGTGGGTAGGTCAGTATGGGAGGTGGGGCTTGTGGGTAGGTCAGTATGGGAGGTGAGGCTTGTGGGTAGGTCAGTATGGGAGGTGGGGCTTGTGGGTAGGTCAGTATGGGAGGTGGGGCTTGTGGGTAGGTCAGTATGGGAGGTGGGGCTTGTGGATAGGTCAGTATGGGAGGTGGGGCTTGTGGGTAGGTCAGTATGGGAGGTGGGGCTTGTGGATAGGTCACTATGGGAGGTGGGGCTTGTGGGTAGGTCAGTATGGGAGGTGGGGCTTGTGGGTAGGTCAGTATGGGAGGTGGGGCTTGTGGGTAGGTCAGTATGGGAGGTGGGGCTTGTGGATAGGTCACTATGGGAGGTGGGGACTCGGACTCGGATGGAAAACTTGTGCAAAGCCTCCACTAGACCGGCATATGCCGGTTTTTACCTGTTATTGTTCCTTTTATACCGGTAAAGAATAATAAAGCCGCCGGTGACTAAACAAGATCAATTCCGGTGTTGATCAGCAAGCAAAACTGCCACACCAGACGCCGTACGCGCCAATTGCTAGAAAACTAATACAGGCTACAGATCTATATAAACTTTCACTGCAAGATCATACTCTCCCTTCAGTGTCTGCCGCCGTGTACACCCTTCATATGCAAGGAAGGGAGTCGGCCTGAACCAACAAACAAAATAAACACCACACTTGACCAGCCGCCCTGCAAACTGCCACACACTAACGAGTAGGGAGGTCAGAACGCCCCGTCCAACTGGTCCCAAAGTTGCCACCGACGCCAGGAGTTTGTCCACTGTTGAGACACTCTCATGGGAAAGAGGCCCAGGCTACTTCCAACGTTTCTTCCTCTCACCTTCCTCTTCCACTTCGCTACTAGACTAGCAACACCGACTCCACAGTGGGCGACCGCGGATGCAGATATTAAGGCCCCCTCTATTCTGTACCTAGAACTGTCAAAGGTTATTTAAAGCCTCGAACTGGTTAGAATATAGCCAGAATATAGCCGTGCATGCTTCGTCCACTGCCAGGAATTTTCTCCTTTCCTAATTTCGACCATCCCCATCCATTCAACTTCATTTCTTCCCGACCTTGTCTCGTCGTTCCTTGTGTCACGTGTGCACACGGCTGTTGCAGGTTCCCTTGTGGGCGGCGGAATGCAGCAGCTGGTTCACCCTGCTCGTCGTCACAAAGCTGCTCTTCTGCAGTGGAGTGATCGCGGAACAGGCTCCAAAACACGTCTTAACGTGTATCACAACAGTGAACCAACATGCATACTTGTAATTTAATAATTATGGCCTCGCATCCACTAAATGCTAACAAAAAACATTGTTTGGGAACGCCAGCTAGGAAGAGATACATACTTCCGTCAGTTGTGCAAAGTGATATGTAAATACAGAGATGTTTATTGCTGACCGTGTTGACTGTGTTGTGTGTGCTGTGGACTGTGTTGTTTCCTGTTGACCGTGTTGTGTCTGCTGTTGACTGTGTTCTACTTGCTGTTGACGGTGTTGTGTTTGCTGTTGACGGTGCTGTGTTTGCTGTTGTACTTGCTGTTGACGGTGTTGTGTTTCCTGTTGACAGTGTTGTGTTTGCTATTGACTGTGTTTTTCCAGAACCGCCACCCAGCTTTTCACCATGGATTTGCTGACCTGTGTCTGCAACTGGTGCAGATAAATTTTCAGTGAGTGATTCGTCCCAAGGTGATCCTCTGCGGCTGACGGGACATTAAAATCCAAGTCAGCCAACTAAACCTCCTTCTCGCTCTCTTCGCTCAGTCTTAGAGAGGTCCGTTCAACACATCGGATCTGCGATTTGGAACTCTCTTCCTCTCTCTGTTATTTGCTTTCACTCTCTTCTTTCAAGTCAATACTGAAAACCCATCTCTTCTCCTACCAGTATTGCATGAATTTGTTGCGCGCGCGTGTGTGTGTGCGTGCGTGCGTGCGTGCGTGCGTGCGTGCGTGCGTGCGTGCGTGCGTGCGTGCGTGACGAAATTAGAGTATTATTTTGTCTTTGTAAGCGCTGCGGGCTCTTACGAGATGGGGCGCCGTAATTATTCTATTACTGTTATATTAAATTATTAATATTCCGATGGCGAAACAAAAGTCGTCAGAACAGTCTGATTCGCTGTTCAGGGCACACACTGATTTCTGCCGGACGAGAAGTGAGGAAAAGGACTGGGCGCTGGAAGGCGTGCAGTGGTTGAGGAGAGTTCCTGCCACAGGGAGAAGCGTGCAGACCTACATGTTGACCTGCTCCAGGCTTGCAACGCATTCTGTCACAGCTGTACAGTCTCACCCCACGGGAACCTTCACAGCTGGGTTCCCCCACCTGTTGTCCAACACACACACACACACACACTCCACACACACACACACACACACACACACACACACACACACACACACACACACACACACACACACACAACACACACACAGATTTCGACTGCCCAAACCTCACAGCTCTCCAGAAACAACTGGGCGGTGAAGCGGTGTAAGAACAACAAAACCCATGTTTAGAGTCCAGCTAACGCGAGTCCTAGCTATAAAACACACGGCGTCCAGTCGTCGGAGCAGTCGTAGAGATTCAGGACAGAAGAGAATTGGGAAGAAGTCGACCGTCAGACCCGTAAGCTCGTAACAACCTTTGTTCCACGGTGGGCCCGTTAGGAGGGCGTAAAAAAACGATCTCTTTGTCCGGAACTTCACCACCGGCTAAGAACTTGAGCGGATTCACAGGATAATAGTAGGAACGCGTTTCCCTCAGATTTAATACAATCTGCTGACCCGTAAGAAATGTTTCTTTCGGACGGCAAACGTTTTTATTTCTATTGGAAGTAGCCAAGAATTGTAGCGAAATGACCAAAATAAATAGTGAAGTAAGCTGGAGGGCCGAGCGGGACCGTGATGCCATAAACACGGCGAAGAGCCCGACGTCACTGGGGAGAACTGTTTCAGACCAGAGATTAAGCGGTAAATGGGGGCCCCAAATGTCACTTCAGAGAAACCTGTACTAGTACATAACATTGCTGATTTTTTGTATTGCGCGCTTCGAGCTCCCTTTAGGTGCAAGCGCTTTAGAAATACTCTATTGCACTACATTACTTGTGCATGTCGCGAGAGCATTGCTGACAAGCACATGCACGTGATACTGTAAGGTAGATCTGAGTGTGTTAATGAGGTTGTCCTAAGCATATCGGAGGTGTATGCAAGTGTTCTCTACGTGTATGCGTAAATGTGCGAACGACAGGCAGGCCGGCAGACGGAGAGGCAGACAATGGGAGATAGACGGAGACGCAGATATTCACTTGTGCTCTAAAAGAAGCCAACGCACGAAGATCAGCAACACCCCTTAACGATAAAATAAGCCATCGCACGAAGATCCGCAACACCCTTAAAGGACAAGTCCAAGGTTAGGGGTGATTTTTGACACGATTTCCGTTAAAGCTCGCTGAGAACGATGATGTAGGTGAAACTGTGATCTGAGGGTTATAAATGCACGGAAAAAAAAGCCATTTTCTGTCGTACCGAAAGCGTCGCCATGACGCCCAAATCACGTCTCCATATGCCTACTACGTCACTCTGGGGAGTCGCTGCAAAATGGCCAACTCCAGCTCCGAAGACGAAACTGATACTTTGCCCGAGAGACCCACAAGGATACAGCCGTATCAGTTTGAGCCTGTCAAGCAGGATTTTGAAAGAGTACCGGAACATCGTGTCAGCTTCAACATGCGGTATTCCATGGGGTTTGCGAAATCGCACTCACTGAAGTGCTCGCTACAGTGGGCGTGATGCGGCGCAGCAAGAAAGTCAGCTCGTTTGAATTGTATAAACTTAATCCACTTTCGCCTCACTGCGGGTCGATTGCGCGGGAGCTCGTGCATTGTTATACCTGGGGTCGTCTGCGAATTGTTACAGTTCGCGGCAACACAGTGGGCCGGCACAGTTAACTTTTTTGTCGACCACACGCATACACAGTTTACTGAAGAATCTAACATGGCAACCGCACTGACTCTCCAGACTGACGTCACTTCCGGTGAAGCCTACATAAAATAAAATCGATTAAAAACCCAATTAAACATTTATTTTTATTTATTTCATTAAATCTGAAACTAGTGAGTCATTTGTCAATCATTTCGATGGTCATTTTGCATACTTAAAAACCTTGGACTTTTACTTTAACCGAGTTGCAGGGTGCCTCGAACTGCAGTCCAATGGGCCATCCACTTTTTCCCACAGCAACAATCCAATCTTACGATACTGGATCCACTTTTTCCCACGGCAACAATCCAATCTTACGATACAGGATCCACTTTCTCCCACAGCAACAATCCAGTTTTACGATACAGCAAGCGACCACAGGTTAAACACAGACACCCCATGGGCATGGACTCCACCTACACGCTAACGGCCGTGTCGACACCCAGTCGATGGACTACCTGGCCACTCTTATCTCAGCCGCAACTCCGCCGGCCCTTCTGGACGCCGCTACAAAGCTCTGGTAATGCCCAGCCACTCACGACAACAGCGGGGATGGTGGGTCGGTAACTGGACACCCGCCTTCTGACACAATCATTTCACAAGCACCGGGTCCGCCACACGCGGGCGGAGAGCCGGAGCAGACGCCGCTTGCCGTAGAATCCCGGGGCTGGAGGGCGAGACTGGAGTTCCATGCTGGTGGCGATCAGCAGCCCGTCAGGCCGACTGACGAGCGCAGCCGTGTCCGCCGTCACAACGATCGGGGTGTTGGGTGTAATTAACCGATAAGGCCAAGAGATACAATTGTCTCCCTTCTTACGGGTGATGGACAGGTGGGTTCGCAGCAGGAGAGTTAATAGAATACTCCATGCCACCGTACCGTCACACACGCTGGGTGGATCAGTGTCCACATTCAGGAATGCCTGCATACCTTGGTAAGAACTGCGGCTGTGTTAATGAGTAAGGTAGACCGCAGCATACACCAGTCCCCGAGTTAATGGCATTCTAGACCCGAACAGTGTTTATATAACTCGTTATTTTTTATTATTTTTTGTTTATAGTAAAACCCTACCCCACCCCCTTACATCCCCCGGATACACTGCAGTTTAATCGCTCTTTTTTCCACAGAGGGGAGCTTCGTTTCTGCTTCAGCAATACCCATCACTGGAGTCAGCTGCTGACGAATGGGAAAATGCCTGAAACCGGGGACAAGACCTGTATGCATAGTCAACTGAACAACACTGCATGCCCGGAATATAACTCAAGTCTTGTTGTTTTTCTTTTTCTTCCTGGCACACGGAACAAGACGCCAGCTGTTTACCGTTACTACGCCACGTCGGGTACCAGCCTGAACTGACGGAGTTTCCCATCAAGACCGCTCTGCGCACCTTCACCGACTCACAAGCCAGGGCGGCCGCCCACTCCTGATCTGTTTCTTGTTCAAATACAGGCAAGGAATGACGCCAGTAATGGCTGATAAGATCGCAGCTGACTACAAAGGAAGCCGAAAGGTCTAAGCCAGGGGCAAGCGTAGATATGCTGATTAGGGGTTCAAAGCCCATGTCTCTCGCGGAATGCCGGGCACTGCCAGGTTAGTGTATTCTACTTGAAGGCAAAACACATCGCCCAAACAAGACTGCAACCTCTTCCAACAGAGACAACTACCGATTTACTACCTGATAATAAATAAATACCTTTCAACGACACCTACGTGGAATCTAGGTCAACCCAACCATCCGTACAAAATCGGCCAGAAAAAGACAGTCGATGCAACCCGTCTAAAATTAGCTTCCCGCTGACCACTCGCTGAACGTTGAGTCACCTCCGGAGTTCACTGTGCTGGCGGGGACCCGCAGAAGGTGTACGAGGGTTCCGGGGAGGGGGGGGGAACAATACCTATGTAACCATGCACTGTCACCACCACGACCGTTCTGCATTAAGAAGGGCAGCAGTGTCCATAAGCCACAACATCTGAAGAGAAAGGACAGCCGAAGCGGACTCGAACCGACTCTGCCAGCTTACCAGCCTAACGCCTTACCGCTGGGCCAAACCGACTCTCTGCTTACCAGCCTAACGCCTTACCGCTGGCCAAACCGACTCTCTACTTACCAGCCTAACGCCTTACGGCTGGCCAAACCGACTCTCTGCTTACAAGCCTAACGCCTTACCGCTGGGCCAAACCGACCCTCTCTCTCTGAACACTGGTACTTCACTGCTATATGACGTGTGCTGCCAGAGGGGGAAAAGCCCGACGCGCTCTGACCACTGCTATATCCATGGACCTATATATATACATGGTCCATGGCTATATCACTATCATAGTTCAGGAGCTGTGTGAGAGTCGAGGTGGACGTCCTGTGCTGTCCGTCCTAACGAGCCTTCTGGTTTCCGTGGACGTAAAGATTTATTGCACCGTGCTTCGGCATTGGTCACAACTTGTCCCTAATATGTCTCATGACATCTGAGGACATTAAGCATCAATTCATCATCATCATATATCACTATTACTGACGTGTGCTGCCGTAGGGAAAAGGGCCGACGCACTGCGGTCTGGCCCTGTACGACATACAAGTACTTCGGTGACTACCACTGCAATGCTCATGCGTGCGTGAATGGTTTCGGTAATCGACAGGAACATTTTTAGGACACCATACTCAATGTCTGATCACAATAAATTCATATAACACACCTTGTGCGAATGTCAGTGTACTTCTATGAATGTTACTGTTTTTCTTTAAAGCAACTACACACACACACGCGCGCGCGCGCGCGCGGGCACACACACACACACACACACACACACACACACACACACACACACGCAGGAGGCGGGGGGGGGGGGGACTAGCATTAAAAACAGACCCTTTCTGCCTGAATTTCAGACTGGCCATTACTCTACCACTGCTTACCTCCTAACATTACCTACGTGCTTGGTAACGCACAAAACCGATCAGAGTCAATTACTTTCTGTGAATTTGCATCACCGTGTGGTGCTCCAATGGTGTTTTGTCCTTCCTATTCTGAAGTCAATGACCGTGCACAGCATGAATTCCACCAAAGAAAACTTGCCCACAAAAATGCAGCTTTCAGTACCGCAATCTGGACACAATCTCAACGTATATATTGTATCTGAGGTCAAAGTCAGCGAAATGACACGAAGGGGTTGATCTCCGCAAAAATGATCCAGTTTAACAGTGTTCCAGAAAAAAGCAACGTCGTCATTGTCGCCATGGCAGAAAACTCAGTTTTACCTCCCTTGAGTACATGCCCAAGTGACAATCGGGCTTAATATGAGCGTCTTGTCAACAAAGAATTAATAACAAATGTAGCTCGAACTCGCTCGGATAACAAACTACTGAAAAATACAACTCTCCGCAAATGTTTGATAAGCCCTTGGCCTTCAAACAATGTAGAGGTCATTTAAACCAGTATGAACGAAAAAAATCTCATAGATACGTACTACCATTATCCACTGGGCAAATTATAAGAATGATGAAAATTAAAGTGTGCAAAACTGTGTACAGTGGTTAGGGTATGTGCCTCTGGTGAATCTATGTACCCTGTATTTACTCGCGCGCCAGGTAAGGGCTACCGCTGGCGATTAGGTCTGTGTTGTTGTGTTCGTGTGACGTCTTTCGAGCGCTATTAACTCCCTTTGTTTGTTGATGTTCCAGCGCGCAAACAAATCCCCACGCTATGGCCTTGTCAAGGCCGGTGGACGACCGAACACTGATCGTTTCCACAGACTCACAGTCTTCCAGGGGAGTAAAAACACCTTCAACTTAGACACCTTCAACCTGGGCGTAAAACACCAGGTTACTTACTTATTTACTAGCCACAAATTGACAATCACGCACATCGAGCATTCCCAGTGCCGTAGGGTCACATGATGACAGCAGACTTTGAGGGGAAACGGCCAAATAACCGCCCGTTCTGTCAACAGGACCATAAATCCTCGCCCGAAACGACCGACGTTCGTGTGCCGAGACACATTCAGCTCTTGGTGTCGTTCCTCTAAAGCCTGAGAAATAATAAGCACGGCTTGGCAAAGCTTCGACAAATCTTATGATGGCTGTAAATCAAGTGTTGTAATCAACCATGAATCTGTTGATAACAGGACACCCTCACTCTGGACAGACCTCTCTCTCTCTCTCTCTCTCTCTCTCTCTCTCTCTCTCTCTCTCTCTCTCTCTCCGAAACATTAAGCAGACTGAAGTACTCAGTGGCGCAGGTCACCATAGAACAGCAGTCAAAATCCACGCATCGCTGAGGAAAGAACTGAACCCTTTAGGTTTGTCGTTCCACGTCGATCCGAAGAAAGCCAGCAGAGCAAGCGGTCAATGGTTTACAGGCCACAAAAGGCGGCTCCCAGCTCCACTAGGAACGCAAGCGGCGAGAAGCGCGACACATAATACTCATCAGCACAACGCAATGTTCAATGCTCAATGTTTGACTGACCGGTCGATGCTACCTCAATATTGATCTCAGGCAGCGAAATATCAAGCAAATCACATTCTTTGACTCACTGAAAATACCCGCAATGACTGGTGTGGCCTTGCGGTATTATGTGCCAGGCAAACAATTAAAAAAGCAGCCATACATTGAAGGCATGCAAACAGACAGACCTGGTCAAGCAGACGGACAAAGATCTGGCCAAACAGATGGACGGACAAAGACCTGGTCATGCAGACTGACAAAGACCTGGTCATGCAGACTGACAAAGACCTGGTCATGCAGACTGACAAAGACCTGGTCATGCAGACTGACAAAGACCTGGTCATGCAGACGGACAAAGACCTGGTCATGCAGACGGACAGACTAAGACCTGGCCATACAGATGGACGGACAAAGACCTGGTCATGCAGACTGACAAAGACCTGGTCATGCAGACTGACAAAGACCTGGTCATGCAGACTGACAAAGACCTGGTCATGCAGACGGACAAAGACCTGGTCATGCAGACGGACAGACTAAGACCTGGCCATACAGACGGACGGACAAAGACCTGGTCATGCAGACGGACAAAGACCTGGTCATACAGACGGACAGACTAAGACCTGGCCATACAGACGGACGGACAAAGACCTGGTCATGCAGACGGACAAAGGCCTGGTCATACAGACGGACAAAGGCCTGGTCATACAGACAGACAGACTAAGACCCGGCCATGCAGACTGACAGACGCGGGCGTTAAGGAAACCGGCCCTACCTGTCTGGCAGACAGCACCTCTCTGACGTGCAGGATGAAGTCCCCACGAAGCATAGTGCCGGTCCGGGCTGTTAGGTCGGACATCGAGTGCTCTTCACCTCAACACGGCCACTATCTTGAAACTGTACGCTCTTCACCTCAATACAGCCACTATCTACACACTGTATATTTACGCTCTTCACCTCAATATAGCCACTATCTACACACTGTATATTTACGCTCTTCACTTCAATACAGCCACTATCTACACACTGTATATTTACGCTCTTCATCTCAGTACGGCCACTATCTATACGCTGTACGTTGAGCGTGTTCAGCACTCTGCAGTTTTAGAGGGCAGGAAATTCTCAACCTGCCCATCCACCCGAAGTCAGCGAGCGGCATTGCAGACAGCACAACACACACTACCACACATCCACGTGGACGACATCTCAGGAGTCTGGTGGTGGCGCCTTCTTTTAATTCTGCTTCACATGTCTGTGATAGCTTAGTGGTCCTCCGCTTCACTTCAACCTCTTCACGTCGTCTCACGACTGGCAAAGCGATTGTCTTTTTCATCGATCTCCCGCACAATAACGGCCTGGTCTTTGGTTTTTTGCACTGGCAGAATCGATTTCAGCTGACAATTTATACAGGACATTACCGTGCCCTTTCAAAAAGTGTTTGTTCCTGATCTCTTGCATGATGTGAAGTCAACTGGCAGACCAAGTCCAAGTGGTACCGCCACTCACAGGAAAGCCCACAACTGACCACTGCGCACCGGCCAGCCTCTTGTACAGTAAAACCTTTCGGGCTACGTCAAGTGTTGATCATTAAAGAATGAGAAGATCATGGACTTTGCTGACGTGACAGCGATCGAACACCTGACCACCCTGCACGTTCCAGCAGACACTGCACGCACTGAGCAAGCACAGCTTCCATAATTATTTGTTCACAGCCTGAAGGAACGAGAGATGGGTCGACAAAAACGTCAACAATCTTCAGGCATTCCCAAATGCTAGCGGATCCAGACAGCAACTGAATGCTACTCCAAAGAACTCGGTGGGCTACGAAGGTAAGAAAAGCGAAGCAAAGCTCAAGCCCCTGACACACGCTCTGTCCCCCCTCGGTGAACGGCATGAAAGAACTCCGGCGTTCATTTGCAAAGGGTGGCCAGACCCAATAGTCTGACTGCAACGTGTGTGACAGCCCAACAGTAGCAGGCTTATCTCTGTCAGTTTTCAAAAAGCCCATTTCAGGCCATTAGTGAAGTAACCGACTCATGTATAATGCAGTGTGAAGGAACAGTAGGCCTGGAGAACGTGTGTGTGTGTGTGTGTGTGTGTGTGTGTGTGTGTGTGACAGTATGTGTGCATGCGCGCATGAGTGTATGTGCGGGCGCGCGTGAGGGCGGTGGGGAGTGGGGGTTAAGGTTAAGGGTTAGGGTTAAGAGTTAAGGGTTGATGTGTTAGTCTGGAAGCATTTGTGCGTGCACGCGTACGTGTGACAGACGGACTCTCTCTCTCTCCCTCCCCCGCTTATTTTTATGTGACATGAACGTCAGTGTCAGCCTGTGTTAAAAAAAAAAAAAATGTTTAATAGTTTTTGTACCTTGTAATATATATATATGTTCAGTGCTCGCTCCCCCCCCCCCCCCCCCTCTTTTTTTTTTTTTTAATGTGTAGCTTAGGAAAGCCTAGTTGTTAGACATGTCTTAATTTTGTTGTTGCTTTGTTTGTTCGATTTTCCCCCACTTTTCGCCCTAAATGTATATGAACTAATATCCTGTACCCTTTCGATGTATTTTTTAGTTTTGTTGTATCTGAAATACGTGTGTATGTGTAGTATTAGTAGAATTAGTCCCTCATGGGCGAGGGCTGGATGTAAAAAGACCCTGTGTCTACTCCACTACCCTCGTAAAATAAAGTTCATTCATTCATTCATTCATTCTCTCTCTCTCTCTCTCTCTCTCTCTCTCTCTCTCTCTCTCTCTCTCTCTCTCTCTCTCACACACACACACACACACACACACACACACACACACACACACACACACACACACACACTTACCTAACAATCCTACGGGAGTCCCTCCCTCAACGCCACCTCTGAGTGTCTCACATTGACAGATCCGACAAAACCATTCAACACACCACCTGGCTCACACTTTCCCTGTGAACACGACGACCGCCGAAAGCACAAAGAGCCTTTGAACGTCGCACAAGACAAGCGCCGATTCACAACGTGTCTATTCCACGCGACCGAAACGACTGCCGGGCCGGCACAGGTCGGTGTGTCTGGCTGCCAAAAGCAGGCACCGTGCGCTGAAAGCCGGAAAATGTCGCCTTTGCTAGGGGGAGGGCGGAGCAAGACTGAACACGCTCCACGCGCGGATCAGTCCCCCCCCCCCCCCCCCACCCCCTTCCCGACGACACGGCCGGGGATGGTGGGAAGGGGGTGGGGGGTGGGGCGGGGAGGGGACATACCTGGCTGTCCATTCTGTTTCAGCCAGGTGTGTGTGTGGGGGGAGGGGGTTCCAGTCTTTGCCATACGGAATGAAATGGGGAAAGTGAGAACGGAGTTCTGTTGCGGGTTGATTTAAACAATACCTGGGACTGTCCACAAAAATGAGTAGACATTTTCATGTGAATGTACCTGCGTGCAGTAATTTTGCCTTTTCTGTGCGCGTGTCGCTAGCATCAGACAACACCAGTCCGACCTGAGAGGGAGACCAACGGTCGGTTCCTCGTTGACAGAAACACAGCCATAAGCCCTGCTGGACACTCCACCGGTGGATATGAAAACTACACCAAAAACTCTGTTAAGCGGTCGTCATTTACACAAACACGCTGTCAACCACTAGTCACGACAAATTTAAGTCTTCATGTTTCACCCACCAAAGGAACATTTTAATACGGTCTTTTCTTCCTTCTTTTTAACACAGTGTGTAACTGTGCCAGCAACGCCCCTGACACCCCTCCCGTCCCGCAAGAAATTACCCACACAGAGGGAAAAATCAATAGGCCTAATCCTCGGGCCCCAAGTGGCTACGGGGGGACTGGTGCTGCAGCGGCCACGGATCAATGACTCGCTGACCACCTCCCCGGCCTTTCACTGGGTCGGGGGATTCAGACCGCCAACAAATCAACATGTTTTCCTCAATCAAGCGTGAACTCGTCGAACTCTTTCTAATGTATGCTGGCGATAATTGGGGTCCTTTCCACACGATAAAAGCAGAAAACAGCGGCGTCTTCGATACTTACGTGTTTATATAGCCGAAAGAATGTGAACTGCAATAACCCATGTAAATCAGACCATGCGCTGTGTGGTTTCACACACACACACACACACACACACACACACACACACACACACACACACACACACACACACACACACACGTGCTTCAACATGAAAGAGTAAGAAGTAAAGCGTGTGAAAAGAGCACTATAAGTAAAAGTAAGTGAAGAAGACCGGGTGGCAGTAACAAGACCGGGTGGCAGTGACGGCAAGTGAACAAGACCGGGTGGCAGTAACAAGAAGCGAAGCGTGTGAAAAGAGCATGATAAGTAAAAGTGAACAAGACTGGGTGGCA
>OY757550.1:1129846-1144846 GCA_963584105.1 Alviniconcha strummeri
AATCGCTGATCGTACAATGTGTGTGTGTGTGTGTGTGTTTGTGTGTGAGAGAGAGAGAGAATTTACGAGAGGAATATTTTTGTGTTTGTTTGTTTGTTTTGTTGTTTGTTGTTGGTGGTGGTGTTGTTTGGGGGGAGTGATTTGTTTGTTTGTTTGTTTACATCAGTGTTCATCCAAACGAGGGACTATTCTAGGTCTAGTTATACATGTTCACATATTCATAAGCTACTACATACCGATGCACACTCGGAATAAGTGAGGTTTAGACATCAAACATCATCCTCTCCCCTCTCTCTCTCTCTCTCTCTCTCTCTCTCTCTCTCTCTCTCTCTCTCTCTCTCTCTCTCTCTAAAACAAAAACTATCTCCACCGATCTGAACGATTACCGCCCTATCTCGATCCTGTCTGTTCTCACAAAGCCAATAGAAAGACACATTCATAAACATTTGACAAACGTTTTAGAAACACACCAGCTTTTCCATTCCTTCAGTCTGGCTTCCGATGTGGACATTCTTGTCAAACGGCAGTTACCCGTTAACTGAAATTTGGCTCTCAGCTTTCAACAACCGTCAAATGTCAGGCGCTGTATTTCTCGATTTTCGCAAGGCTTTTGACCTGGTTCATCACAATATTTTACTGAAAAAAATATCCACCTACAACTTAAGCATCGCAAGTATAGCTTTCTTAAGATCTTATTTACAGGATCGTATACAATGCGTGCTTGTAAATGGCACATACTCTCAAGAAACGTCTACAACAAGTGGAGTGCCTCAAGGGTCGATCCTAGGCCCACTTCTGTTTGCATCTTTATTAATGACTTGCCCCTGTGTCTTACACGTGCGTCAGTCCAATGTGATTTATTTGCTGATGATGGTACCCTTAATACAGCTAATGACAACATAGATATATACGTAGGGATTTACAACAAAGTCTATATGATGTCTCTGGATGGTGTTGTAGAAATCGGATGGCACTGAATCCGACGAAAACAAAATGCATGTTGATGCGACGAGACAAAAACACCAGAAAAAACAGCTCCCTTTAATCTAAAGTTCGAGACCAGCCAATAGAGCAAGTTTCAAAGCATCGCCTACTTGGAGTGACTGTAGACGAACAGCTAAAGTGGCAAGCACATATTAACAACATGTGCAAACCGTTTCTAGAAATATTTTTCTTCTTCGAAACTGAGCCAAAAATCCAAACTAGCATTCTTCTTCGCACACATAATGTCACATATGAACTAGTTTCAAATGCATGGGATGGTGTGCCGGTGTGCACATGAAGCAGCTGTATTCTCTCCACAAACGTGCCGTAAAATTCTTGATGCCAATTCTAATTTAGACTACAAACAAAAGTGCTGTGCTCTCAAACTACTCCCTTTAGACAAACAACTATTGCTCAACAAATGTGTTCTAATGCAAAAGGTTCACGGCAAAGCCCCGCAGTATCTGAAAGATCTCATGATTCCAGCTGAACGTCTTCATGTTCATGGGAATAACAGCTTTTGCCCAGAACAAGGATTGATATCTTTAAACGAGTTCTCCTTTCAGGCTCCTTCAGCGTGGAATAGTTTAGCTCATCATCTCAGATACCCCATGGAATGAAAAACGTTCAAAAGGAAGCATTTCAGGCACTTTCTAAGCCACCTTGAATACTTCGTTTACTTTTTTCTTTTCTTTTTTCTTTTTTTCTTCTCGCGCGTCAGACAGCTGACACGAAATGTATAGAATGTTGTTATTGTTTTCCCTTCCTTGCTCTTGTAAAGTTTTAGATTTGTGTGTGTGTGTGTGTGTGTGTGTGTGTGTGTGTGTGTGTGTGTGTGTGTGTGTGTGTGTGTGTGTGTGTGTGTGTGCGTGTGTGGTATTTCATGAAATATTTACCTTTGTTTTCCTTCTGGTCATTCCCCCCCCCCCCCCCCTCAAATTTAATGTTTGCATATATGATTGTGGGTGTATGTGATGTGCTTTGATTTTGGTTAGGTGTGTATAATGCATCATCGCTTAGCTTCCAATCCTGTTAGATGTGATCTTGTCCTTATTCGAAGATAGTGAGATAGTCATTATTCTGTCGTTTTCTTTTATTCGTTAATATGTTTTTTGTAACTCTCTCTCTCTCCTAAAAAAAATACATTGTATTGGTCTTTGCTTTATTATTGCTCTGTTCGTATGATGTGATGTTTTAGACAGAAATTAGTTTGTTTTCTTTTTAAGTCGTTTTATCTCTAGAGTATTTAAGTGAATTTTGTTTGATGTATTGAGTGTTGCTGTGTTTGTCATCAGGGACAGATTTGCAAAAAGCCGACACGTGCTTAATCTTTATCCCTGTGTAATAAGTATTATCTTATCTTATCTTATCTATCTTATCTTCTCTCTCTCTCTCTCTCTCTCTCCTCTCTCTCTCTCTCTCTCTCTCTCTCTCTCTCTCTCTCTCTCTCTTATATATATATATAAGAGAAGAGATTTTGCCATAAAGGCCAGGTAGAGTATACCAGAACGATCAAACAGACGTAACACTAACAGCCCTTTATACGCCGGTCCGCGGGGTCAGATCGTGGTGAGTTAAAATGCGTCTGGTTATAGTTAAGTGAAAAGCTGATTCTCTTTTCACGTAACCGTCGGTTCATATTCTTCAGTTTGCAGACACTGACGTCAAGCTGTCGGTAACGGCACTTATTTCACTCTGTGTGCGTCATGCGGTAGGTACCAGAAAGAAACAAAATGAAACAAAGCTTCTTGTTTTTGAACCACAACAAATAAATAAAACCAAAAGAAGACATTAATTAATTTTCAGGTATCCGACGAGGCCAGTCTGACTGCCGTAGCTGTCTCGGGGACAAGGCCTCGACCGGCAGCATAGCTTTAGTCATGGCATCCACCCGTCCTTAGTTCACCAAAGACCTGGATTAGAGCGAACGTAGTGAGTTGAGCGGTGCAAGAGGGTTGAGAACAAAACGAAGTTGAATGAACCTGGAAGGCAGAAGTTAGACACACGGACCGCTGAGCTGACAGAGGACGAGGCTGAACGTATTATAGGACAGTACGGCTAGTGACAGTATCCAACATAGTGCTGCTTCCTGTCTGTCTGAAGCGTTAGTCGTTGGCTATCATCATTCAGCGTTAAGCTTTGCTATCTTCCGGCCCCCTCGACCCGTGCACCTTATCCCGCACTCCCACCATTCAAGCTCACGTTGCTTCCTGCAGGGTCTACAGGGTGGGGGTACCCTGCGTTGCTGAAGTTGAGGTCTCCAGGGTGGGAGTACCCTGCATGCTGACGTTAAAGTCTCCAGGGTGGGGGTACCCTGCATGCTGACGTTGAGGTCACCAGGGTACCCCGCATGCTGACACTGTGGTCACCAAGGTACCCCGCATGCTGACGTTGAGGTCACCAAGGTACCCCGCATGCTGACGTTGAGGTCACCAGGGTACCCCGCATGCTGACGTTGAGGTGTCCTTTGCTGAGGTTGGAGGTTGTGCAGCTGCAGCAGACCCACTGCGCTCTAGTCGCCTGCGTATGTGAATAGGTGACTGCATGTCGCTTCTCACAGCGCGTTTTGAACTGTGAATGGGTGACTGCATGTCGCTTCACACAGCGCGTTTTGAACTGTGAATGGGTGACTGCATGTCGCTTCACACAGCGCGTTTTGAACTGTGAATGGGTGACTGCATGTCGCTTCACACAGCGCGTTTTGAACAGCCACTGAAGTGGGTACAGCGCTGTTTGCTTGTTACATGGCATGGTGCCACGTGAAACTGCTCCTATATCGGCCCACTTCTGTGTACACCATACAGTCATGCTTACAGAGCCCAAGCAAACTGAGAAGTGGGGAAATTACACACGTAGATTGCGGAACCTCTACGAAGACACTTCTGCCAGACAGCTTGGGAAGGCATTGTCGAGAATGGCCAGCAAGCAAAACGGATTCAGAGATCACGCTTTTCATTACAAAAACAAAACAAAACAGAAAAAATGCAAGCCACAGGATCTCATAAAGTGCGCTGATGGCTGAGAAGTCAACAGAGACCAGTCATAGAGAAGCTTCACTGTTAAGCAAAGTGCGATCACAAACCCGGTCTCAGCATCCAACGTCTTTGATGTGTTGGGGAAAAAGAAGAAGCAGTAAAGCTAGGTTAGCTACGAAGTGAGTAATTCTTTGAACTTTGGAATCACTAGAATTCGCTCGCATTTAGATTACTTCTGTTTACCATAAGTAGTAAATGGCAGCATTTGAGGATAAACATGACGTCATTTTACCTTCCTTCAGGACTTCCGGCTATGGAGCAGACACTGCTGACGTCGCGTTCTTGTTGGACATTACACGGACCGAGCACGAGCAGGCTCTTCACGCTATGACCGCGTTCCTTGCCAGCTTCGTCAGAAGACTTCAGGTAGGTGATAGCATCTCTGGTGGATTCGTTCCTTTGCCAGCTTCGTCAGAAGACTTCAGGTAGGTGATAGCATCTTCAGGTAGGTGATAACATCTCTGGTGGATTCGTTCCTTTGCCAGCTTTGTCAGAAGACTTCAGGTAGGTGATAGCATCTCTGGTGGATTCGTTCCTTTGTATAATCAGTATACCAAAGAATATTTTCTCGGTTTATTTACGTATTCATTAAATTAGAATTGAATCAGCAAACGTTTTGCTCCATTGAAACGTTCTACAATAATTATTTATAATGAAAAGGAAATCCAAGCTGACTGCCAGCGTTCAGAAACAAGATCGAAACACACAAAAGTTTAACTACAACGCTTATTTTAACTAGACATTTTTTGTGTAAAACAAATGTCAAGGAATAAACGGAGAGAAAATACAATAACAAACCAACAATATTCTTTATTCATCCCAACAGGAAATTAAAGTGGTAGCACGACATAACGCAAATAAAAACAGAAAACCAAAAGAATTAATTTAAATAATCTCTTAATAATTCAAGGTCATCACACACACACACACACACACACACACACACACACACACACACACACACAGTCACGTGTTGCAGTTTGCAGTGTAAGTGATGTTCCCACAGGCCCAGCAGCTACAGACAGCCGGTGTCTCACTCCTCGTCCTGAGTGTCGGACACCACACTGACCTCGCAGGGCTGGGGCAACTGGCAACGAACAGGTCCTTTATACTGACAACCCCCCGGCCTGGACTCCTTGCCTGACCTCTCTGAGGGCCTGCAGGAACTGCTCATGCAGTTGGCGCATGAAGGTTATTACAGTGCACGTGCGTCTGATTGTTTTCCTTGTTGTTTTTGCTTTGCGTTGTTGTTGTTTTAGTTGTTACTGTTGCTTTTATTTTACTTTTTTTTCTTTTCTTTTTTTTTCTTTTCTTATTTTTTCTTTTCGAACTCGGAAACCTTATTTTAAAAGGATTGTAGTTTAGGTCCAGTCAAAACATGTCTAACTAGTCCTTGCTAAGCCACTGCTGAGTACAAATAGTATTACAGTGCAGCATTTATCTGTAAGCGTGAACGAGTAAGTGGAATTTATACATGAAAATTTATACATGGAGCATAAGAACTTCCACACAAACGTATAGCGTGTTCATAGCGCCAGATGCACACATGCAGACATCACTCAGTTATGCATAAATTATGTGAGCATACAACCAGCAGAAAAACAACAAGAAGGAAGAGGGGAAAGGCACTCGAACAAGCAATCGGCAGGACTGGGCGGAACTGAATGGGTGAGGAAACTAGGTCTCAGATTAGCTATCGTTGCAATGGCAATCACTGGGGGGGGGGGGGGGGGGGGGGGGACTTCTCTCTCTCTCTCTCTCTCTCTCTCTCTCTCTCTCTCTCTCTCTCTCTCTCTCTCTCTCTCTCTCTCTCTCTCTCTCTCTCTCTCTCTCTCTAGCAGTTTATTTGTGGTCACAATCCATTCTTTGTAACTGCTTCAAGGAGAGAGAGAGAGGGGGGGAGGCAGTCAGACAGACAAACAGACAGGCAGACAAATAAATTGGTAAAAGGAAGAAATAATTTGATTTAACATTAATATTATTTAGTCAGCCTCGTAGGTGATATCAGGGCGAAACACATTTTATCAATAGCAAACATTCCTTGGAAATAAAGAAAGACAGGAAAGAAAGAAGAACCGTAGCTTTACCAAGCTCTCGGGAAAATTGTGCTGTTTTTCCTCAACAGAAGGAAACTCAACGAAAGCTGCCGGAGCTGCTCTCAGCCGACAAAAGCGATCCTGCCCTGGTTCCTACCATACTGCCCCACAGGGCCGGGACTGTGTGCCTGCCTATGTAGTGTACGGCAATCTGCTCGGGTGTGTATTCTGCTAAATATTTGACGTGTCCATTTTGCAAAACATGATTTTTTTCGCCATGGGTTTTGTCACAACTATGCCACTATGAGTGCATGGATCCACCAATATGATCGGGACGCGGATGACAGCGCACATTGATCAACAGTCGTAAAGATCCGAATGAATGTGCCCCGGCTTCTTGCTTTGCCCAGTAAATGTGCAAGTCAAGCGAGCATGCGCACGGGAACACACACACACACACACACACACACACACACACACACACACACACACACACACACACACACACACACACACACACACACACACACACACAAACACTCGATGGGGGCAGGGAGGGGAGAGAGAGAGAGAGAGAGAGATGTCTCTCATTACCCGCTGTGGCATTGTTGACGCTTTGGCCAGTATAGTGCACGGTACAGCTGTGACTGAGAGTTGTGTTGAAAGACGGCTTGCATGTATCCTTGCTTACCCGTTTGACTGGTCTGTGGCCGGGTTGGTATGCTTTGAGTGAGAGGATTGACTACATGACTGTGTGATTAGCTAATATATTCGCTGATTGATTTGATTTGACTGATGTACGTTCCTTGTCAGGATCTCTTTTAGTGGTCCCTTTGGTTTACAGCGAGTTCGGAAGCATTGAGTGTTTTGGCGAGGGGTGGCGGAGTGTGGGAGGATGCCGCTTCCATGTGACAGGTAAGGACTGCCTTTTGGTGGATCCCAAAGTCACTTGCTCATTCACATAACACGGAAAGGCACAACAGGAAATCAACAAACAAAAATGATTTTGCTTTGCAAATCACTAGTGAATATGAACGACATATTCTATCCTGTCTTGTCTAACCCTTCAGTTCAGTGTTCTCGTTCAATAGATTGTTTTTGCGCACACGGAGGGACGGACACACACACACACACACACACACACACACACACACACACACACACACACACACACACACACACACACACACACACACACACACACACACACACACACACACACACACACGTCCAGTAGAGGACAATGGTGTACTGTAAGTCAGCAGTGAAAAAACGAGCCACATGAAACGAAAAGAAAGGGGTTTCTTAAAACTCTACAGTGAAGAAACGTACAGTCAGGTGTGTGTGTGTGTGTGTGTGTGTGTGTGTGTGTGTGTGTGTGTGTGTGTGTGTGTGTGTGTGTGTGTGTGTGTGTGTGTGTGTGTACACGCGCGCGGGCATCCTGGCTGTACCTTACCGCACCGTGGGGTTTTAGGAAACGCTTTCTTATTGTTTCATGTGGCTTGTTTCTTCACTGCTGACTTACAGTATACCATTGTCTTTTACTGCCCTCAGTACACCGTCGTCCTTTACTGCCCTACAGTACACCGTTGTCCTTATTTACTGCCCTACAGTACACCGTTGTTTTTCTTTACTGCCCTACAGTACACCGTTGATTTTCTCTACTGCCCAGTGGTACCCCGTTGTTGTTTCTTACTGCCCTACAGTACACCGTTGTCCCTTTTTACTGCCCTACAGTACACCGTTGTTTTTTGTTTACTACCCTACGGTACACTCTTGTCCTATACTGCCATACAGTTAACTGTTGGTTTTCTTTACTGCCCTACAGTACACTGTTGTCTTTTACTGCCCTACAGTACACCGTTGTTTTTCTTTACCGCCCTACAGTACACCGTTGTCCTTTACTGCCTTACGGTATACCGTTTTGCTTTACTGTCCTACAGTACATCGTTGTTTTTCTTTACTGCCCTCAGTACACCGTTGTCCATTACTGCCCTACAGTACACCGTTGTCCTTATTTACTGCCCTACAGTACACCGTTGTCCTTCTTTGCCTCCGTACCACAACGGACGCCGGCTGTGCAAGTACCGGGACTACCGACTGTGGGGGACGACATGTCGGCACCACTGTGACGACGGCTACAGACTGCTGCCCGGTGCCGTGACCATAGAGTGTCAGCGACTGTCGGGGTCAACGGCCTGGTCCAGCACTCCGTCCACGTGTCACGGTCAGTCCTGTGCACGCTTGTCTCTGTCACGTGTCACGGTCAGTCCTGTGCACGCTTGTCTCTGTCACGTGTCACGGTCAGTCCTGTGCACGGTTGTCTCTGTCACGTGTCACGGTCAGTCCTGTGCACGCTTGTCTCTGTTACGTGTCACGGTCAGTCCTGTGCACGCTTGTCTCTCTCATGTGTCACGGTCAGTCCTGTGCACGCTTGTCTCTGTCACGAGTCACGGTCAGTCCTGTGCACGCTTGTCTCTGTCACGTGTCACGGTCAGTCCTGTGCACGCTTGTCTCTGTCACGTGTCACGGTCAGTCCTGTGCACGCTTGTCTCTGTCACGTGTCACGGTCAGTCCTGTGCACGCTCGTCTCTGTCACGTGTCACGGTCAGTCCTGTGCACGCTTGTCTCTGTCACGTGTCACGGTCAGTCCTGTGCACGCTTGTCTCTGTCACGTGTCACGGTCAGTCCTGTGCACGCTTGTCTCTGTCACGTGTCACGGTCAGTCCTGTGCACGCTTGTCTCTGTCACGTGTCACGGTCAGTCCTGTGCACGCTTGTCTCTGTCACGTGTCACGGTCTGTCCTGTGCACGCTTGTCTCTGTCACGTGTCACGGTCAGTCCTGTGCACGCTTGTCTCTGTCACGTGTCACGGTCTGTCCTGTGCACGCTTGTCTCTGTCACGTGTCACGGTCAGTCCTGTGCACGCTTGTCTCTGTCACGTGTCACGGTCAGTCCTGTGCACGCTTGTCTCTCTGTCCGTCTCCTCATCGTCACACTGCTTCGTGCTGACGGTCTTGGCTGTGGCTGGGACTGTTGTTGTTGTTGATGATGGCATTCGTTGTTGTTGATGATGATGATGTTCGTGATTATGACAGCCATGATTATGACAGTCGTGATCATGACGATGGTTGGAGTTTGGTTTCTGAGCTGTGTATGTGTAGACAGACCACCAATGTGTGTGACCGTGATATTTCAGAGCTGTGTACGTGTGTAGACAGAAAACGGGTGTGGGTGTACATAGACCACCAACGTGTGTGACTGTGTTTCAGTGACGTGCATGTGTGTTGATGACAACTAAAGTGTTTCAGAGCTGTGCACGTGTTTAGATAGACAACCAGTGTGTATCATTGAGTTTCATCAGAGTTGTGCACGTGTTTAGATAGACAACCAACGTGTATCATTGTGTTTCAGAGCTGTGCGCGTGTGTAAATAGACCACCAATGTGGGTGTAGATAGACCACCAGTGTGTGTGTGTGTGTGTGTGTGTGTGTGTGTGTGTGTGTGTGTGTGTGTGTGTGTGTGTGTGTGTGTGTGTGTGTGTATAGACAGACTACCTGTGTGTGACCGTGACGTTCCAGAGCTGTGCACGTGTGTAGACAGACCACAGTGTGTGTGTACATAGACTACCTGTGTGTGACCGTGATGTTCCAGAGCTGTGCACTTGTGTAGATAGACCACCAGTGTGTGTGTAGATAGACCACCAGTGTGTGTAGATAGACCACCAGTGTGTGTGTGTGTGTGTGTGTGTGTGTGTGTGTGTGTGTGTGTGTGTGTGTAGATAGACCACCAGTGTGTGTTTATAGACCACCAGTGTGTGTGTGTGTGTGTGTGTGTGTGTGTGTGTGTGTGTGTGTGTGTGTGTGTGTGTGTGTGTGTGGATAGACCACCAGTGTGTGTGTGTGTGTGTGTGTAGATAGACCACCAGTGTGTGTAGATAGACCACCAGTGTGTGTGTGTGGATAGACCACCAGTGTGTGTGTGTGTGTGTGTGTGTGTGTGTGTGTGTGTGTGTGTGTGTGTGTGTGGATAGACCAGCAATGTGTGTGTAGATAGACCACCAATGTGTGTGTAGATAGACCACCAATGTGTGTGTAGATAGACCACCAGTGTGTGACCGTGATGTTTCAGAGCTGTGCACGTGGCGGAACAGCCACTGCTGGCCGGGGGACTGTGGCAGTGACCTGTCCGCCAACTGTCGGTGTAGACCGGGCTTCAGCAGAAAGGGCACGGGCAGCGCGGCGCTCTGTCAACGTACGTGCACTCTCTACACTGTAGGCTGTACACTGTAGGCTGTACACTGTAGGCTGTACACTGTGGACTGTAGACTGTGGACTGTAGGCTGTGGACTGTAGACTGTGGACTGTAGGCTGTGGACTGTAGACTGTGGACTGTGGACTGTAGGCTGTAGACTGTGGACTGTAGACTGCAGACTCTGGACTGTGGACTGTAGGCTGTAGACTGTAGACTGTAGACTGTGGACTGTGGACTGTAGACTGTAGACTGTGGACTGTGGGCTGTAGACTGTGGACTGTAGACTGCAGACTCTGGACTGTGGGCTGTAGGCTGTAGACTGTAGACTGTAGACTGTGGACTGTGGACTGTAGACTGTAGACTGTGGACTGTGGGCTGTAGGCTGTGAACTGTAGACTGTGGAATGTAGGCTGTGGACTGTGGAATGTAGGCTGTGGACTGTAGGCTGAGGACTGTGGACTGTGGACTGTAGGCTGTGGACTGTAGACTGTGGACTGTGGACTGTAGACTGCAGACTCTGGACTGTGGGCTGTAGGCTGTAGACTGTAGACTGTGGACTGTAGACTGTGGACTGTAGACTGTAGACTGTGGACTGTGGGCTGTAGGCTATGAACTGTAGACTGTGGAATGTAGGCTGTGGACTGTGGAATGTAGGCTGTGGACTGTAGGCTGAGGACTGTGGACTGTGGACTGTAGGCTGTGGACTATAGGCTGAGGACTGTGGACTGTAGACTGTGGACTGTAGACTGTAGGCTGTAGACTGTGGACTGTAGACTGTGGACTGTAGACTGTAGGCTGTAGACTGTGGACTGTGGACTGTAGACTGTGGAATGTGGAATGTGGACTGTAGACTGTGGACTGTAGGCTGTAGGCTGTAGACTGTAGACTGTGGACTGTGGACTGTAGACTGTGGACTGTAGACTGTAGACTGTATACTGTGGACTGTGGACTGTAGACTGTGGACTGTGTGGACTGTAGACTGTAGGCTGTAGACTGTAGGCTGTAGACTGTAGGCTGTAGACTGTATGCTGTAGATTGTGGGCTGTAGACTGTAGACTGTAGACTGTAAGACTGTAGACTGTAGACTGTGGACTGTAGACTGTACACTGTGGACTGTAGACTGTACACTGTGGACTGTACACTGTAAGCTGTAGGCTGTATATTGTAGGCTGTACACATCAGGCTGTTGATTGTAGGCTGTACACACTGTAGGATGTAGACTGTAGGCTGTGGACTGTGAAAAGTAGACAGTGGACTGTAGACTGTGGAATGCAGACAGTGGACTGTAGACTGTGGACTGTAGACTGTAGACTGTGGACTGTAGACTGTGGACTGTAGACTGTGGACTGTAGACTGTAGGCTGTGGACTGTGGACTATAGACTGTGGACTGTGGACTGTGGACTGTAGACTGTGGACTGTAGACTGTAGGCTGTGGACTGTGGACTGTAGACTGTAGACTGTGGACTGTGGGCTGTAGGCTGTGAACTGTAGACTGTGGAATGTAGGCTGTGGACTGTGGAATGTAGGCTGTGGACTGTAGGCTGAGGACTGTGGACTGTGGACTGTAGGCTGTGGACTGTAGACTGTGGACTGTGGACTGTAGACTGCAGACTGTGGACTGTGGGCTGTAGGCTGTAGACTGTAGACTGTGGACTGTGGACTGTAGACTGTGGACTGTAGACTGTAGACTGTGGACTGTGGGCTGTAGGCTATGAACTGTAGACTGTGGAATGTAGGCTGTGGACTGTGGAATGTAGGCTGTGGACTGTAGGCTGAGGACTGTGGACTGTGGACTGTAGGCTGTGGACTATAGGCTGAGGACTGTGGACTGTAGACTGTGGACTGTAGACTGTAGGCTGTAGACTGTGGACTGTAGACTGTAGACTGTAGGCTGTAGACTGTGGACTGTGGACTGTAGACTGTGGAATGTGGAATGTGGACTGTAGACTGTGGACTGTAGGCTGTAGGCTGTAGACTGTAGACTGTGGACTGTGGACTGTAGACTGTGGACTGTAGACTGTAGACTGTATACTGTGGACTGTGGACTGTGGACTGTAGACTGTGGACTGTGTGGACTGTAGACTGTAGGCTGTAGACTGTAGGCTGTAGACTGTAGGCTGTAGACTGTATGCTGTAGATTGTGGGCTGTAGACTGTAGACTGTAGACTGTAAGACTGTAGACTGTAGACTGTGGACTGTAGACTGTACACTGTGGACTGTAGACTGTAGACTGTACACTGTACACTGTGGACTGTACACTGTAGGCTGTAGGCTGTATATTGTAGGCTGTACACATCAGGCTGTTGATTGTAGGCTGTACACACTGTAGGATGTAGACTGTAGGCTGTGGACTGTGAAAAGTAGACAGTGGACTGTAGACTGTGGAATGCAGACAGTGGACTGTAGACTGTGGACTGTAGACTGTAGACTGTGGACTGTAGACTGTGGACTGTAGACTGTGGACTGTAGACTGTAGACTGTAGGCTGTGGACTGTGGACTATAGACTGTGGACTGTGGACTGTGGACTGTAGACTGTGGACTGTAGACTGTAGGCTGTAGACTGTAGAATGTGGACTGTAGACTGTGGACTGTAGGCTGTAGACTGTAGAATGTGGACTGTAGACTGTAGGCTGTAGGCTGTAGGCTGTAGAATGTGGACTGTGAAAAGTAGACTGTGGACTGTAGACTGTGGACTGTAGACTGTGGACTGCAGACTGTGGACTGTAGACTGTAGGCTGTAGACTGTGGATTGTAGACTGTAGGCTGTAGACTGTGGACTGTAGACTGTGGATTGTAGACTGTAGGCTGTAGACTGTGGACTGTAGACTGTAGACTGTAGACTGTGGACTGTAGACTGTGGACTGTAGACTGTAGGCTGCAGACTGTGGACTGTAGACTGTGGACTGTAGACTGTAGGCTGCAGACTGTGGACTGTAGACTGTAGGCTGCAGACTGTGGAATGTAGGCTGCCAGAATAGGGAGCTGTTTGCTGCTGATGGGTATACTGCTGGACACTGTAGGTTGCCAGCATAGGAAATGATGCCAGGTTTCTGCAAGACATGCCTTTGCTGCTGATGGGCGTACTGCTGGACTTTAGCAGTTGGGTAGTCTGGCATGAACATAAGACCTATTTTAGTCCTGGGCGTGCAAATATTTCTGGCTAGACCCCCACCCCACCGCCCCAAATTCCCCCTCCATATTCTCGAAAAACAAGGAAGGTGGGGGACGGCGGGGGGAGGGGGGAGGTTGCTATGGGGACAGAGGGGGTGGGAGGTTAAATTATGAGTTACAAGTACCGGAAATGCCTGATGGGAGTAAGTTATATCACGATCGAAAATGTGTACAGGAGGAAATCCATTTGAATAATCATAACTGGACACCGGACAGAATTCAAACAAGCTCTGACACCTTTTACAACTCTTTACGGTTCCTTTACACTCCGTCTTTTTCATCCACCCATCCTTTCCATTGCTGTCAGTGGCCACGCCCCCTGACCTCAGCACGTGCCGCGTGTCCGTCACCGACTCGCAGGGCTCCGTGAAGAACTCCAGCAACGTGGGCAACTCCACCGACTGTGGGAGCCAGCGCGACGAGGGGATTCGAACCCAGCCCACACACCTGTACTTCGCCATCAAGGCAGACCTCGACCTGGATCTGGGAAATCTGGCCTACTACGTCAGCAGGTCCAAAGTCGGCGTTGTTGGTGCTCAGATCGACGTGATCAAGGTTTCCCTGTCGGGTGAGGAAATATCGGACACGTAGAGCTTCAGTATTCATGCAGTGAATCACTGTCAAGTGACAAAACAGTACAATGAAGAATGCAACCTTATTGCAAAGTGTCCATGTAATTGCACAAGAAATATTTTGTGGTGCCAAGTACACTCATCACACATTCACATCAAACATTAAACAACAAATTAAATGACAACAGTAAAATGTGGGTGAAGCGTCATTCATAAATAAATACATGAAAAACCAAACCAAAATCACATCTGTGCATACCAGATCAACATTACCCCTCTCTACCAAGTCCACCTCGTAAATAATTACCCTCCTTCCGAGAGAAACTAGATTTTTATTGATTTTTATTTTTTAATCTCTGGCTCCTATACCTACTAATATAAAGTACTGGAAAATTAGAGTTTTAGTGTTAACGCAGTGATCAAGATGCTTCTGTCAGACGAGAAAACTCTTGCATGCTTAGAGTTCTCGTGTTCATATACGTATACTTGTGCTTTTTCGTTGTTGTTGTTGTTGTTGTTGTTGTTGTTGTTTGTTTGTTTGTTTGTTTGTTTGTTTTTACCGTTACTTCTTCTTCTTTTTCTTCTTTTTCTTCTTCTTCGTCTTCTCTCTCTCTCTCTCTCTCTCTCTCTCTCTCTCTCTCTCTCTCTCTCTCTCTCTCTCTCTCTCTCTCTCTCTCTCTCTCTCTCTCTCTCTCTCATACCATTGGCAACAACTAACCCCACCCCACCCCAACACAAAATTGATAACGTCTTATTACTTTTGTTAAACGTCTGCATATCGGGGTACCGAAATTACTGTAATCTAATACAAAAGGAAATCTACAGGGCTTAAATTCGATCAGCAAAAGGCGTCAATTGGTTATTGTTATTAATTAACAAGAAGAACAGAGGTCATTCCCCAGCGCCGTGTTTGTCACAGCAGCGAGTAACTTTCTGTAAGGTAGATA
>OY757550.1:1152346-1165856 GCA_963584105.1 Alviniconcha strummeri
GGATCATGCTGTACCGGCTGATGCTGGCAGAGCGATGCATGACGGGACCGGAAATGGAAGAAGCGCAAAATGCCACGGAAGTGGAGCAAGGCAATCTAGCAACGATTCGGATTCCACGTGAAGGTTGGATTGTGTTGTGGGAGTCTAGCATTAACACAGAGCAAGTACAGTGAGAGAGAGAAAGAGAGAGAGAGACAGACAGACAGACAGAAACAGAGAGAGAGCGTTGGAGGGAGGGGAGGGGAACAGAACAACTGAACCGCCAAAATGAAACACTCAAAGACAAGGTTTTTTTGGTTGTTTATTTGTTTGTTTTTATTTGTTTCTTTTTACCATATCGGATTCTTTCCAAATTATTATCGTTTCCCTCGAAGAATAGACATGTTTTTCCTTTATTGTGTGTCTTTGTTTCTCGGAATGATAATCTTACAAATGACACTGGTCTAAGCACTGCGATATAACGATTGTAAGAGCTGCGCGACCAACGTTGTGCGAACGGCTGAGAGACTGTAGTGATGGAATCTCTGGCGGTAGTCTTCTCCTTCACATTCAGCACAGATGGCTTCTTGTTCACTATTTTATCCAACACATCACTGTTCTTGTTCGCTATTTTATCCAACACATCACTGTTCTTGTTCACTATTTTATCCAACACATCATTGTTCTTGTTCACTATTTTATCCAACACATCGCTGTTCTTGTTCACTATTTTATCCAACACATCATCATTCTTGTTAACTATTTTATCCAACAGATCACTGTTCTTGTTCTCTATTTTATCCAACACATCACTCTTCTTGTGACGCAGGTCTCTACTTCACCAGCGTGGTGGCTTACAACGGAGCTATGGAGCCCTCCACAGCAGCGTGTTCAGACGGCATTGTTTACGACACTACCCCTCCCACTCTCCTCAATGTTTCCATCACTCATGGCCGCAGCGGGCGGGCAATCGGCTGCACGCAGCCCGGCGTTCCATGGCTGGTTCATAGAAACCTGACCCGGGTTAGACTTGCCAGTACCACAGACTGTTCCAAGCTATGCTCGGACAATTCTTCCTCCTATGACGTGGAACATCTCCGCAGATCGTCGGATCAGATGGTAGAAGAGGAAGTAGCCGACGATGTCTGCCGGAAACTGCCGATGATGGCCGAAGATTCCTTCATCGTGCTGCCATCGGACTATGTGAAAGTGACGTGGGCGGGGGTTGACGACGAAAGCGATATGGAGGAGTATTACGTCGGCATGGGAAGAGATCGGACTACATCCTCAGCTCCAGACCTCCTGCCGTTCACCCCGACACACGCTCATCCGTCATACCACGCGCGTCACTCCGGTCTGGGTCACGGTGACCTCTTCTTCATCTTCCTGCAGGCCGTCAACAAGGCAGGCCTCCACGTTCAACGCGTGCTGGGACCTGTAGTCATTGACGTCACTCCGCCTGACGTCACCCGAGCCTTAGCGGCTGTAGTGAATGGTGACGTCATACTGGTGACGTGGACAGATGACGTGTTTGTGGACCAAGAGCAGCCCAAAGGAGTGGAACTTGATTTCAGCTTTCGTGTCGGTAGGTGCCGTGAATAACTATTAATGACTTGTTTTGTCTCTCGGTTCCTGTTGTGCTGACTTTGAACTTTAGAATAGATTTGTATCTGCCTGCTTGCCTGTCTGCCTGTCTTGCCGTTTGTCTGTCTGTTCACCTCTCTGTGGTCTCGCCTGTCCCCTTTACCATCCATTCGTGTCATTGTGTTTAAATGTTTATTGTCAGTTCAGTAATGATAGCTACGTAGAGGTTATTGTCAGTTCAATAATAATATTTACGTAGAAGTTGTTGTCAGTTCAATAGTGATAGCTACGTAGAGGTTATTGTCAGTTCAGTAATGATGGGTACGTAGAGGTTATTGTCAGTTCAGTAATGATAGCTACGTAGAGGTTATTGTCAGTACAGTAATGATAGGTACGTAGAGGTTATTGTCAGTACAGTAATGATAGGTACGTAGAGGTTATTGTCAGTACAGTAATGATAGGTACGTAGAAGTAAGGGACCACAAAATCCAGCGAGCGGACACAGATTTTATTTAAGCCCTAGACACCACGCCTAAGAGAGAATACAAGGAGGAGAATTCCTAACAATAAAACTTCGTTGCTCTCCGGCAGGTTACGAAGACGCGTTCGTCACGCCCTTCCTGTCCCTGCCGGACTCTGCTCTAAGACGTTGCCGGAAGTACAACGTCAGCAGATGTGCCCGCTATCCAATCAGCGCTCTGCACGCACACGACAGTGAAGCCGGCCGCTCCTTCTTTTTCCAACTGCACGTGACGAACGCCGCTGGCCACGTGACGTCGGTCAACACGTCGTCGGTTGGTCTGCCCGCCCACTTCGCTCCCAGCCGGGCCGTGGTGATGGACGTGGTCAGGAAGGAAGTCGGCCTGGCAACTGGGGCACCGAATTCCGCTGACGGCTCCACAGAGACTCCAGCCAGCTCCACAGAGACTCCAGCCGGCTCCACAGAGACTCCAGCCGGCTCCACAGCAGGCCTGAACCAGTCGACCGCCGCATCGCCAGTGCACGAAGAAACTGGAAGCGGAGACTCTCGGCGGACATCTCGGGCCGATTTTTCTCAAGACGTTGACGCCGTTGTGGAAAGAGACGAGGTCTGCGTGGCGTGGAGCGGGATTTTCCGCGCGGAGGAGGTGACCGTGGAAGTGGGGATAGGCACAAGACCGGACCAGGATGACGTGCTGTCCTTTTCCGTTGTCGACCATCGCCGTCCCGCTTGCTTCAACCTTACCTCAGCTCCTGTCTACAGGAAGTTGTTCAGCGTCGTCAGGGCAACCAACTCGGGCGGAACGTCTCTGTCTTCGTCGGACGGGTTCGTCATGATCCCTGAAAGTGACGTCACGAAGAACGTGAGGGTTTTCGTCGGAAAGGTCTGTACCGCCGCAGATGTCGTTGGGGAGGTTGCTATCAACGAGAGCCTCACAGCGCTGGCCTTGAGTTCCTTCATCTCCAGTGTGGCTGTGAGCACGGGTGATCAGCTCTTCCTGCGCTTCTCGCCGTTCGTCTCTAACGTCACTTTCGCTGATGCCGTTCTTCTGCAGACCACGTTGACCGGCTACCAGATTGTCGCCACCTCGCCGTCAGTGACAGCTTACCTCCCTTCTTTCGCGTCAGGAAATACCTCCGTACAGGTCATGGGCTGCCTCAAGGACGCCATCTTGATCCGCGCCTCACCGCAGAACCACGTGACAGTCACGTGGGAAACGCTGGGTGAGTGGACGCGTCACGTGAAATCCTTGAAGGTGGAGGTGGTAGATAACACGTGCCTCACGACGCTACCGAAGAAGCAGAAGTACAGGCAGCACCGGTGTGTCGTCGTTAGCCAACGCCTCAGCAAGGCGGAGAGGGCACTGAGAGTGGCCGCCAGGGACTTGGTCAGCGGACACACCTACTTCGCGACCTTGTCTCCAAGCTTTGACGACGGATACTTACCCCCTGTTCCTTCTCGCTACTTCACGTACGACCACGCTCACAGAAAGCTCATCTTCCAGCGTGCCGCCATCACCTCCACAGCCTCGCAGAGCCCGCAGGTTGAAGTCGAGGTTCTGGTCCAGCCCAGCATGGGGGCCGTGGTGGCCAGCGGTCAGGGGCCTTGCTTGCTGAAGTGGGCGGTGGCCAGAGACAGGTTTGCTTCCACCTTGCTGGCTGACTGGGTCATTGCAGAGTCTGCAAGCTGCGCTCTGGTGGAGGTGAAGTATGACTGTACACACACACACACACACACACACACACACACACACACACACACACACACACACACACACACACACACCACACACACACACACACACACACACACACACACACACACACACACACACACACACACACACAAACACACACAAACACACAAACACACACACGCACGCACGCACGCACATAATTATACACACATTGACAGAGAATTAAGATCCACACGTCCATTGCACGTTCTGTACAGATCACGACCTGCCTCAAGGGGTCCATCTTGCTTCGCGTGGCACACATAACGTGACGGTCATGTGAGAGACGCTGAATGACTGAGTGTGCATAATGGGTTTACAAGGCTTTCATTTAAGTATGAACCAAATCGTATACAAGCACTAGCGCTTAACACAATGTGCCTCTCGCCAGTAATAACTGACAGTGGTGATGGGTGGTGGCCAGGTGACAAATGGTACAGGTCCGTTCTGATGATTTTGATGTTTTGTGTGCACTGTCCTCACTCCGTTTGGCAGATACAGGAAACAGTGGCGCACAGCAGCACGCCGCGCGGCAGTCTCTACGTCTGCCTGCAGGCCGTGTTCCCCTGGAAAGCCAACAGCCCCTCCTGTCAACGGCTGCACCGTCCCGCCCACCTGCAGCAGGTGGAGGCTCTGCACCTCATCGAGCTGTCCCACCGCACCTTCCGACAGACCGACCTTGACCTCTACCTGCACAGTCACCAGCTGGGCAGCAGGCTGCACGACCTCTATGACCTCGACCTCGATTTTGCGGAAAGTGACGTCATGTTGGCTGCCGTGCTGACGTTCAGCGAAGGAAGAAGCGTCACGTGGTTTCTGATGACGAGCCCCGACGTGCCTCAGGATGGTGTCTGCGCTGGTGACGCGAGATGTGTGACGTCACAGAGTTCCGATACGGGGCGTGTCGTTTTTCCACGTCATCACTCTCACCTCCAAGACGGCGGCGTGTATTACGTGTGCGCCCAGCTGACGTCATCTACTGTGTGCGGGGATGGTGTCGTCATTGATGACTCTTCGCCTGTGGCTGGTACTGTTTCCATTGGTAACGCAGCCAACGGATATCTCGATGACAATGGTCACGTGTTAGTCACGTGGACTGGTTTTTCTGACGTCGAGACTAAAGCGCGTCATCTGCCTAATGACGTGACTTTGAACTACTCAGTTTCTCTTGGTACGTAATTTCTCAGGTGGCTCTTTCTTTTCTTCTTCTTCTTCTTCTTCTTCTTCTTCTTCTTCTTCTTCTTCATTCTTGTGATTTCAGTTTCATATTCTCCTTGTCTTCAAATATGCTAATTCTACAGGCAAACAGCAACATCTGCTAACACCCTAACTGTAACCATATCCTGAGGTAAGATCATCATATCGGTGCATCTTAATGTTGTTTAATCTTATCTGATAAAAGTGTGCTGTCCGAGATTATTGCGAATGCTGATACTTTGTTAACTTCTTTCGGTTTACGGGCAGATGGTGGGGGAGTGGTGATGGCGGGGTTTGAGGAGGAGGGGGGTGAGTTAACGGAAAAAGAATTATATAGACGACTCCCTAAAATCGTAACCAGCTAGTCAGCCACCGAGGACAGGGGCTGGACACAATCCACTCCACACACAATCAAACCATACAGGAAATGGATATAGCAGACTCGTCATTATTGTATAAAACAGGAAATGGATATAGCAGACTGGACATTATTGTATAAAATTTATACAATAATGACCAGTCTGCTATATCCATTTCCTGTATGGTTTGATTGTGTGTGGAGTGGATTGTGTCCAGCCCCTGTCCTCGGTGGCTGACTAGCTGGTTACGATTTTAGGGAGTCGTCCTTTCTCTCGGTGGCTGTGTAGCTGAGTGGATGTTGTGCTCTGTCTGCAGGGAGCTACCCGCAGTGGGAGGACATAGCCGTGCGAGTGGCGGTTGGCCGGAGGACGACGTGGACCTTTGACCTGGCAGACCTGGCGCCAGGACTTAGCTGTGTGGCCACAGTCACGGGTCAGCTGAGGGTCACAGCTTCTGTCGTTACACTGCACTCACTGCAAACAACGCGCTGCTTAGATTTGGACTCTTTTAATGCAGTTCTGTTTTACTTCAGCCGGAGTAGTCTACCGTGAAATATTTATGTGTAGTGGGAGTGCAGGATGCCAGACTCAATTTTCTTTATACAGTTGTATCATTTGTATCCGACGCACATTACAAGACAAGGTAAGACCATAGAACTGTAGGGCTGATATAATATAAGAGCTACTGACTAGCTGATGTATATCTAAATACTTCATGCTGTGAAACCTTCGTGTGTCGTCAACAGCTTTCTTTTGTTTTCTTTGTGATACGAATTACTAATAAGGTAGTAACTGCTCCATTCTCTCTCTCTCTCTCTCTCTCTCTCTCTCTCTCTCTCTCTCTCTCTCTCTCTCTCTCTCTCTCTCTCTCTCTCTAAAGTATGCATCTGTCATTGTTGTTTTGCGAGTCATTTCTCTGATCGTCAATCTGTGCTGAACTTTCAGCCCAAGACCGCGTTGGCCACGTGACCTCGGCTTGGTCACAACCCATAATCATTGACACAACGCCCCCTACTGTCGGTCACGTGGCAGCAGGGGAAATCACCCAGGAAAGGTTCGTGTCCGGTCCACAATTGTCTGTGCGTTGGAAGGGCGTGGAGGACAGAGAGAGTGGCATCAAGCTGCAGCAGGTCAGTGACTGTAACTATAGGTTTTCACCACAGCAGCGTCCCAGCCATCCTCGCTTCTCTCCCTTCACTCCCCCTCCCAGCATCTCACTCAACCTGAACCCCAACTTCTAACTCCATCCCCAACTTCTCACCCCGACACACCTAATCCCTCCTCCAATTTCATACCCCACCTCCATCTTCTCACCCCACCAAACTTCTCACCCAAACACCCAACGTCTCACCCAAGCACCCAGCTTCTCACCCAAACACACAACTTCTCACCCCACGCAACGTCTCACCTAGACCCCCCTCCCCCCCCCCCCAACATCTCACCCGCCACCCTACCTCCAACTGTTCAAAACACACTCCTTATAACTTCGTTTTAATTAAGCTGGTGATCTGAAAATGCGAACAGGTGGCAGTGACAACTGTAAGCGGAAGTGACGTCATCCCCTTTGAAGAGTACGAAGGGTCCTCGGCTGTACTGACGGATGTGTCGTCACTGGTGGACGGCCATGCCTACATTGTCCTGCTCAAGGTAGAGAAGTTAGTTTCAGTGACAAAACGATGTCGTGTGCAACGCTGTACGTGTTTATATGACTATGGATCAGCTGATATGGCTATGGATCAGCTGATATGGCTATGGATCAGCTGAATGCAATAGTTTCCGTTCTCTGAGCACATGCCACACCTATAAGGTTGCTGGGGAGGACTGGAGTTACAGCTTTGCTATAAAAACCAGAAACATGAGACCCTGCAATTGGGATGAATACTGTGCGTTGTGATCATAGAATTGGAAATCGCATGAACACGAAAACATTTAGATTAAGTAGGGTTCTTGCAATACGACTGGAGACACCACAGTTTCTGTTTCCCGGAGTGTAACGTCTGTTTATCAACAAGGTCACCAACGGAGCCGGACTGACCACGC
The DNA here is from genome assembly GCA_963584105.1 of Alviniconcha strummeri. Taxonomy (NCBI): domain Eukaryota; kingdom Metazoa; phylum Mollusca; class Gastropoda; family Provannidae; genus Alviniconcha; species Alviniconcha strummeri. The sequence continues at coordinate 1,159,722 of OY757550.1, forward strand.
TGACGTCATCAGAGCCCTTCATTGCGGACAGCTCGCCGCCAGATTCTGGCACAGTGTGGAACTCTGCCTCTGAAAGCAATGTAAGTACCGTAGGGCTTTTCTATCTGATTTAACTCTGCCTCTGACAGCAATGTAAGTACCGTAGGGCTTTTTTACCTGATTTAACTCTGCCTCTGACTGCAGTGTAATTACCGTAGGGATTTTCTACCTGATTTCCTCTGACATTGTGGCATGTGTATTTCATCAGTATTCAACGGAATGTGAGTACGTGAGTGTGTGTGTGTGTGTGTGTGTGTGTGTGTGTGTGTTTATGTCTGCGTGTGCGTGCGTGCGTGGATGCGTGTGCGTTCGTGCTTGCGTGTGTGTGTGTGTGTGTGTGTGTGTGTGTGTGTGTGTGTGTGTGTGTGTGTGTGTGTGTGAATCGGAAGAATCGGAACATTTCCTATCAAAATACTGATGATGGACAAAGACGACAAACGTCGGCTATGGAAGTAGTCAGTTAGACAAAATTCTCATCCTTAATATTGCAACAGCAAAACATAAACAAAACGATGATTACCTGTGCAGAGGGTTGTTGTTTTATTTACTGTGAACATAAACCAGCTAACAAACCGTGGAGCCGAGTGGAAAGCTAGTGTATTTCAGAAGTTATCGTGTTGATTTCTGTTGCCCACAACGAGCACAACTTGTGTAGCACAGACATTATGGCTGCAGTTGCCATTTCCCAAAAGGACTACCAATCGCACGTGCATCACGGAGACCGTTGTATTGTCATCTGTTGTCTAGGAAGATCACCATATGTCGCAGTGATTATTGTGTTGTGATCACCAGAAATATCACCAGTAGTAATAATTAACGTATTTATGCAGCGCAAAATCTAATCCGGAGACAAACGTTTAAGCGCAAACCCACAAACATTAGGCTCTAGCACACACGAGTAGAATTATTGACCACAAACAATTTACAGACAGCTTAGGGCCCGTTTAGACTTTCGTGCAGAACATGAACCACGAGTAGGTCAGTCCTCATTATCGTCAAGAGGCGGCTGTCAGTGGCCAGCCCTGGCCGTCAGCCGATACGTCCTCTGGTCTGTCAGCGGCCAGACGGTAATTTGCTCCATCGGGCAGGTTTCGGGGATTCGGACGCCTTTCCTTTTGGTCGTGCAAAAAATGAAGCATCGACTTTTGACCAATAAAATCCAACATTTAGAAAAACCTATCACTTTGCCCAAGGCTGTAAGTACATACTTGGCTACTTCTTGCACACTATTCAGTAGTTCATTCAAGCAAAAACTACATTCTGCATGTGGTAAGACTCTTTGCATATGTTCAATCCCAAAACAAGCAAACCAATCACGTAAGCACTTGGTCATACCACAATGTTTTGAGTTTCATCTCGTTTTGTTGAAAACATAGGACAGCGATGTTCCGGGACGGACATGAGCCCGATAAGTGTAGGCAGCGACCGGACATGAACGCTGTGGGGGCGGCGATAGCTCAGTGGTTAGAGCGCGGGATTCGTGATCGAAAGGTCGCGGGTTCGAATTCCTGCAGGAGCGGCGGGAGATTTTCTTCTCCAGGGTCAACTTTCTGTGCTGACTGTTATTTCGGTATCCTTTCCACCCTCGTGTTACCGCAGTAGCACGTAAAAGACCCCGATCGTTCTGCCAAAAGTGCAGGTGGCAGGTCACAGCTAAACACGTATACACCTTACGTATGTGGCTTTGCGTGAAGTGACATGGTGCATGGTTGTATGGTGTACACAGAACGCGCCGAGATGGCAGCAGTTTCAGGTGACACCAGCCATGCCAGCGCTGTAAGTACATCACTTCGGTGGATATTCAAAAACGCGCTATAAAAAGCTATTCACTCATGTAGAATCACATGCGAGTGCAGTGAGTCTGCTCGAGAGCGGAGAATAGCGCTATATAAAAGCGATCAATAACGAACGTGATAAGTGTAGACAGCGACCGGACATGAGCCCGACAGGTGTAGACATCGACCGGACATGAGCCCGATAAGTGTAGACATCGACCGGACATGCAGCAGGCAGTGTACATCTGGACAGTGTCAAGCAGGTGGCCGCTTTACATTGCTCGGCCGACTAGTGCACGGTAAGCGTCGACGGGCCCTCAAACAGACAGCAGTGGGCATGTAGCGGGGACGACAGCAGTGTCACAGAGGTCATTGTGTGGTCGTTTGATCCCCAAGACGACAGCAGTGTCACAGAGGTCATTGTGTGGTCGTTTGATCCCCAGGATGACAGCAGTGTCACAGAGGTCATTGCGTGGCCTGGACGACAGCAGTGTCACAGAGGTCATTGTGTGGTCGTTTGATCCCCAAGACGACAGCAGTGTCACAGAGGTCATTGTGTGGTCGTTTGATCCCCAAGACGACAGCAGTGTCACAGAGGTCATTGTGTGGTCGTTTGATCCCCAGGATGACAGCAGTGTCACAGAGGTCATTGCGTGGCCTGGACGACAGCAGTGTCACAGAGGTCGTTGTGTGGTCGTTTGATCCCCAGGACGATCACCAGTCCTACGTGACGGAGGCATCAGAGCTGAAGGTGCGCTGGTCAGGGTTCCAGGACCCCCACTCCGGCCTGACCTACTTCCGGGTGGCGCTGGGCTCCGCACCCGCCCTGGACGACGTCGTGCCCTTCCTGCACGTCGGCCTGCAAACCTGTGAGTGGACCCACTGCCCCCCCCCCCCTTCCCCCGTGCAGTCGTCACCTCCTGAAGTCCACATGCAGCTGCCAGGGCAGTGCCGGTTATGGTAGCTACTTGCCTATGCAGTCTCTTGCGTAGAATGTCCCGTCATGCTTGTTTTGCGGACCTGGGACTTCCTGCAGGTTTTAGCGCAGGGTTTATGCTCAGAACAGCGTTTGACTCAACCTTCATCAAGTTCCGGAACCGAACGGAAACATCCTCCATTGTAGGTGTGTCTTTACAGTTTATGAAAGAACCTGGGACTACAATAACATCAGTTTGCGCCGTGCAGCAGTCCCACCGTCCTCTCGTTACTGGTTAAAACTCATCGATCTAAAGACGTGATCCCAAGATCTGATATTCTTTTTTTATCAAGAAATCTGGTATGACCAGTGTCCTAGCAACTACGATAGTTACGCTGTTACACTACTGTTACTAGAGTTACGCTGGTATCGTTATGTCCCTTTTGTCTGGGTCAAGAGTTCGGCTTGTATCGATGGTTTGCCTTGGTATCGTTATGTCCCTTTTGTCTGGGTCAAGAGTTCGGCTTGTATCGATGGTTTGCCTTGGTATCGTTATGTCCCTTTTGTCTGGGTCAAGAGTTCGGCTTGTATCGATGGTTTGCCTTGGTATCGTTATGTCCCTTTTGTCTGGGTCAAGAGTTCGGCTTGTATCGATGGTTTGCCTTGGTATCGTTATGTCCCTTTTGTCTGGGTCAAGAGTTCGGCTTGTATCGATGGTTTGCCTTGGTATCGTTATGTCCCTTTTGTCTGGGTCAAGAGTTCGGCTTGTATCGATGGTTTGCCTTGGTATCGTTATGTCCCTTTTGTCTGGGTCAAGAGTTCGGCTTGTATCGATGGTTTGCCCTGTTTTCAGCCCACGCGTGGAGGGAGGAGTTTGGACACGACAAAAACTATTACATATGCTATAAACCTAGCTTGTTTCATGCTCATACAATGATTTTGATTGTCCATATTTTCATGACTGTACATAAACTTTGCTTAAACCAAAATGTATTACACCACTGTTTTTTCAGCCCACACGTGGAAAGAGCAGTTTGAACACGGCAAAAAGTACTACAGCACTGTGGAGGCTTGCAATGGTGCCGGTCTGTGTCGCGTCACTTCATCCAGCAGCGTCACATTCGACAACTCTCCGCCAACTTCCGGCCATGTCACTGTTGGTTTTGGCAGTCACCACAGCAAATTCTTAGGTCATAGGTAAGTCTGTGCAGCTCCCACAAATTCTTAGGCGGTAGGTAAGTGTACAGTTCCCACGAATTCTTAGGCCACAGGTAAGTCTGTACAGTTCCCACCAATTCTTAGGCCACAGGTAGGTCTGTACAGTTCCCACCAATTCTTAGGCCACAGGTAGGTCTGTACAGTTCCCACAGATTGTTAGGCCACAGGTAAGTCTGTACAGTTCCCACAAATGCACTTACGATTCATCCTGTCAACCGCACATGGTCACCTCATGAAAGTGGGAGAGAGAGAGATGATTGTCTTGACGCACTCACATATACAAACAGACTCTCTCTCTCTCTCTCTCTCTCTCTCTCTCTCTCTCTCTCTCTCTCTCTCTCTCTCTCTCTCTCTCTCTCTCTCTCTCTCTCTCTCCTCTCTCTCTCTCTCAATGTCAGTGTCAATGCACACTTCCACAGCGCAGTTTAACTCCAGGAAGACAGCCGTATGCTTGTTAATGCTCGTTGTGCTTGGCAAATATGATGGAAAAATGGAGGTGGGAGGGAATGAGTGGGGGGAACTGTGAGAAGAAAGATGCGGGAGGGACTGTAAGACGAAAGATTCGAGAGGTGTGGCAGTGAACACTTATCCACTAGTGTTACTTATTAACTTATCGTCGCGCCCATCACCGCCTACCGACTACGTCAGGCGCCAAACGAGTGTAACGACATGTGAGTGTTAATCTGATGCCCCGCGGGTTTCAGCACTTCACTGCCAGTGCAGTGGACGGGATTCGCTGACCCTCAGACGGGCATCCGAGAGTTTAGCTGGTGCGTGGGATTGGCGCCTGGACGCTGCGATGTGACCAATCAGACGCGCGCCTTGCTGTCACGTGCCGTACACCGGGCGGGGCTCAGCCTGCCTGTAGCCACGCCCCTTTACGTCACAGTGTGGGCGGTGAACGCGGCTGGGCTGGACACGGCCAGTGTGTCCGACAGCTTCACAGGTAGGCCTGTCTCCTGTCGGCGTCACTTAATAAGTTCCACTGGTGCCTACCCGCTAACCCCCCTCCCTCTCCCTCCACACCCACAGACACCCACACCCACACCCCAGTGGCCTGGTTGATTAAAGGATTGGTTGGTTGATTGATTGATTAATTTGTTGACTGATTGTAAAGGACATCAAGTCAAATTCCGATTAACTGTTTACTTGACACATAACCTTATGTGTGAGGATGATGGGGAAAGTGGAGTCGAATGAACCACAAATACAGGAAGTACAGTGATGGCTAGAATTTTTTGCAATAGAAGTATGTTCTTTTTTCTTCTGTAATGGATACTATTGTACAGCTTCCCCTTTTAAACATTTCCATTTACAGTTGACCCAACTCCACCAGAGGTCATCACTCCACCTCATTTCCTGTCGGCACGTGACGGCTCCCCAGCAGTCAGCCAATGGGATCGCTCCGTTCTGCGCGTGGCCTGGGAATTTAGGGACCCGGAGAGCTCAGTGGTGAGCCACGCGGTCTACATACGGAGCAAGGTGACGGGCCGCCTTGTCGTCGACCCTCTGGTGCTTGGGGCCGACACAGAGGTACGGGTTCCCTCCACCGACTGCTGAGTTCACAGCATTAATGACCCCATCATTGTCACCACCACAACCATCACCTCCAACCTCCCCGACGTCGTATGTACAATACGCTTCAGGGTCATCGTCTAGCAGTTCATCAGATCCTGTGCATCCTGATTGTTGAAGCCCATCGTTGTGTCTCTCGCTTTAGAATGAAGCGGACAAGAGTTGAAAAGATATGAGTGCACTCTGTGAAGCCATTTCATCCTTCTTTAAACAGCTGATTCTCGATCACCTTGAACACAACTCAAATAGATAACCACATTCTACATTTTCATTGTTTACGTGTAAAGTAATAGTTCATTGCTCTCCACAAGATAGATCTATTTCTGGCCACACATTTCGCTTATTGTCATCTTGTGTTCATTTTGAACCTGTTGCGTGTTTTGATCTGTTTGTGTTGTACAATGGGGTCACTCTGAACCTGTTGCGTGTTTTGATCTGTTTGTGTGTTGTACAATGGGGTCACTATGAACCTGTTGCGTGTTTTGATCTGTTTGTGTGTTGTACGATGGGGTCACTCTGAACCTGTTGCGTGTTTTGATCTGTTTGTGTGTTGTACGATGGGGTCACTCTGAACCTGTTGCGTTTTTGATCTGTTTGTGTGTTGTACGATGG
>OY757550.1:1166056-1183886 GCA_963584105.1 Alviniconcha strummeri
GTACAGGACTGATAGGTAGGTAGTGGTTTGGTACAGGACTGATAGGTAGGTAGTGATTGGTACAGGACTGATAGGTAGGTAGTGGTGGGTACAGGACTGATAGGTAGTTTGCTAGACTGATAGGTAGTGATTGGTACAGGACTGATAGGTAGGTAGTGGTTGGTATAGGACTGATAGGTTGGTAGTGGTTGGTATAGGACTGATATGTAGGTAGTGGTTGGTACAGGACTGATAGGTAGTGGTTTGGTAGACTGATAGGTAGTGGTTTGGCGCAGGACTGTTAGTAGAGGGTTGGTGCAAGACTATTAGTAGAGGGTTGGTGCAAGACATTTAATAGTGGGTTGGTGCAAGACTAATCGGTACCGGAGATTGGTACAATGTTTACAATGTTGCATCACTGGCGTTGCCTGTAGTTGGGAAATAAATCGGGATGGGTTATGGCATGCATATAATATTCTCTCTCTCTCTCTCTCTCTCTCTCTCTCTCTCTCTCTCTCTCTCTCTCTCTCTCTCTCTCTCCTGGCTGGCTCAGTTTCTCTGTCGGTGACGTGTGGACAACTGCGCCACGAGAGAGAGAGAGAGAGAGAGAGAGAGAGAGAGAGAGAGAGAGAGAGAGAGAGAGAGAGAACTCGAACTCGAACTCGAACTCGAAAACTTTATTTTACAAGGACTGTAGTTTAGGTTCATTCAAAAACCTAACAACTAGTCCTTGCTAAGCTACTGATAACATATATCAAATTACAGGCATTATTTATATACATATAGGCATCAATGAGTGAGTGAAACGTTATACATGAGAATTTCCACACAAAACATAGCGTGCTCACAGCGCCAGATGAACACATGCCATACATCATTCAGTTACATATTATGAGCATACGGTGAGCATATTATGAGCAAATGAAGCAGCAGAACATCAGATCAGTTCATATGACATATCGGAAAAGAAAACAGAAGCAGAGAGAGAGAGTAACTTGGTGTTTACGCCCAGTCAACCATTGCGGTTATGGAGTGGGAAGCACAGAGGGTGGTGGGGGATGGTGTCTGCACCGAACATCGTGTCGGCAAGGGCCAGTTTTCGCTCGTTGAGGACTTTAGCTTGGCGAGTGCCGGGATGGGTGTCCACTTGAAACACGGCTCGTTCCACGTGACACGCAGGGCTCGCCGTGCATGGCGGGAGTCAGTAGTCGGTGGAACTGTCCGCATTCCGTTTCGCCAGGCTTTCTGGGTCAGTGGTTGATGGACTTCACGCCTGACTGCCTGCCTGCCCACTGTGAAACTGCCAGCTGACTGCATTGTAAAACATCTGTCTTCTGTAATACCCGCCCTGTACCATCAGGTCTGTTCAGTAACACCCCGTCCCCACCCATCATGTCCGTCTTCAGTAACACCCCGTCCCCACCCATCATGTCTGTGTTCAGTAACACCCCGTCCCCACCCATCATGTCTGTCTTCAGTAACACCCCGTCCCCACCCATCATGTCTGTCTTCAGTAACACCCCGTCCCCACCCATCATGTCTGTCTTCAGTAACACCCCGTCCCCACCCATCATGTCTGTCTTCAGTAACACCCCGTCCCCACCCATCATGTCTGTCTTCAGTAACACCCCGTCCCCACCCATCATGTCTGTCTTCAGTAACACCCCGTCCCCACCCATCATGTCTGTCTTCAGTAACACCCCGTCCCCACCCATCATGTCTGTCTTCAGTAACACCCCGTCCCCACCCATCATGTCTGTCTTCAGTAACACCCCGTCCCCATCCATCATGTCTGTCTTCAGTAACACTCCATCTCGCTCTATCTGGTCTGTTTTCAGTAACACCCATCCTGTGCCATCAGGTGCATCTTCCAATAACACCGCATTCCCAACACCAACGCATTCCAAGTTGCGACTCCTGGCATACACACCTTGACTTGCCAGCTGAGTGGAATGTAAAAACTACTTCTGCGTTCCAGCTTTTAACCAGTTCCCCGTCCCTTCTTGTTTTGGCAGAAGCGCATGTGACCGTTTTCAGTTTCTGTGCCACTTCGACAGCCACATTCCTGCTCCGCTGGAAAACGGGACAGTTACGGGTCATTTTCTGTTACACTATGTGACGTAAGTAAGCGCGGCAGAGGCTGGGAGCGGATTGCCTGCCACGGGTGCCCCGCCCGCTTGACTGTCTCAGTTACTGCACCGCCATTTGTATGCGTGCGGGGCTGGGGTGGACTGTCACTGTGGTTTGGGTCAAGGCGGTCAGATGAGGTCAGGACCTGTCCTGTCTGGTCATCGGCCACATCTCATCTGTTTGGACGCTGACTCAGTTGACCGACTTGTGCTTTTTATTGTTGTCTTTACGGCGGGCCCTGTTTTGGGTCTTTGCGGCTACTTACTTCACCACCACGATTTTTTTCTTTCTCCCCCTGTCGGTTTTTCTTTTCTGTCTTTCTTCTTGCAGAGAACGATGTGTTGGCAAGACAGGCAACTCCAGTTTCTGTTTCTCTCTCTCTCTCTCTCTCTCTCTCTCTCTCTCTCTCTCTCTCTCTCTCTCTCTCTCTCTCTCTCTCTCTCTCTCTCTCTCCCTCCCTCCCTCCCTCCCTCCCTCTCTCACTCCCCCCACCCCCTCTCACTCTCTTTCACACACACGCACCCCCCCCCCCCCCCCAAACTCTGTTTCTTGCTATTCTCGTATTGTGCCTTTTTGGTAACGTAACAACTGTTGTTTTCAAAACCTTCACTAAAAACTGATAAATACCCGAGTAAATAGAATTTGATTCCTCTCGTCGTTTGTTTGTGTTCACTTTTTGTCTGAGCTTTGATGCTTAAGAAAATGGCCAGAAAATGTGCGTATGTGTTGTGCTACATGTATGGTTATCAGTTCACCCATGCTTTTTAACCTTTCGTGGGCTTTAACCCACTTTCTCGTCTGTCCGTCTGCGTGTGTATCCGTCTGTCAGTGTGTTCTGTCGGTGTGTCCGTCTGTCAGTGTGTTGTTCTGTCGGTGTGTCCGTCTGTCAATGTGTTGTTCTGTCGGTGTGTCCGTCTGTCAGTGGATCGCTCTGTCGGTGTGTCCGTCTGTCAGTGGGTGGTTCTGTCGGTGTGTCCGTCTATCAGTGGGTGGTTCTGTCGGTGTGTGTGTCAGTGGGTGGTTCTGTGTGTCAGTGGGTGGTTCTGTGTGTCAGTGCCAGTTGGTCCTGTTGACGGGCCAGTGGAGAGGCTCACGGGAGCGCGCCGTGCTGATGCATAAAGAGACCTAACGAAGTAAAGAAGGCTCGCTCACCTTCCTGCACACCCGCCTCTTACGCCAAAGTTCCTTGGACTACACAGCACAAGGGAATAGATAATGACCAGTTGTACATACCAGCCCCCCACCCCTCCCACACGCCTCCCCCTCTCCCTCTCCGTCTCCTCCTCCTCTTCACAGCTGCTCTAATGTAGGTAGGTTTTGGTAAGATGGCTGGCTGCGTGCAGACGATAGGTACGCCCGGAATGTGCTGCCCAGTCACTTTGTGCTGTGGCTGTTGCCTTGCCGCCCTTAGCTTGGAGGTGCGCCTTGTGGCCCTTCACCCATGGACTGCGTCTCGGTACAAGCAGATATACAGTCTTTGGTACAAGTCTTCGGGCTGTTGTCGGTATGCCGTTTGTAACAAGGCAGTGAGCAGAGCCCGCAGGGCCACAGCCTGCCGTGCCCAGATGGTCTGTGGCACCGCTCAGTTTGGTCGTCTGTGGCACAGTTCAGTTCTTGGTGACTGGTGCAATCATACCATTGAGACGCAATACTTGCTTCGTAGTGGTAGCAGCAGTAGCTGTGGGGATATTGTTGAGTTGTTAGTTTCGTACAGCTCTTTCTACTGAACAGTAAATCCTCGTACGATCTAGACGTTTGATCCCAAACTATCAAACCGTTTTATTGGACTATTTTAGCATGCTTACCACACACACTGGGGCGCACCTGTGCGCACACCCGCACCTCTCTCTCTCTGTCTGTAAGTAAGTAAACATGGTGCTTAACGTCCACAGAAACCATAAGGCTTATTAGGGACGGGGAGAAGGGGGGGAAGGGGGCCTGGAGGTGGGGGGAGAGGGAGACTATATACCTATCGCTACACTATCACCACCAGAATGACTTGTGCATTAAGATGGGCAGTGATGAGAGCCATTTTAATGTTTCAGTAGGAAGTGATGGACAAAGTCATAAGACAGTGTCCACAAACTACAACCTTTTTGATGAGAAAGGAGAGCCGAAGCGGTATCGAACCGAGGTCCTTCCGCTTACCAGCCTAACGCCTTACCGCTAGGCCACACCGGCTCACAAACTCTGTCTGTCCGTCTCCTCGCCCTGATATAACTGTAATGGTTGACTGGGCGTGAAACACCACGTTCTCTCTCTCTCTCTCTCTCTCTCTCTCTCTCTCTCTCTCTCTCTCTCTCTCTCTCTCTCTCTCTCTCTCTCTCTCTCTCCACTTTACAGCTCAATCACTGCGCATGTGGATATTTCATCTGAAAAGATTTTTTTAACTTTTTCAAAGAAATTAATATTTTTTGAAAATTTGAGATAGTTTTTAGTTATGGTTGTGTTTTCACCTTTTAAGCATGGTTTTAAAACTGTATGTAGACCCATTTTAAGACACACACATTATTTAAAATAAAATATGAGATGTGTATCGCCCTGATATAACCGCTACGGTTGACTGGGCGTAAAACACCGACTTACTCTCTCTCTCTCTCTCTCTCTCTCTCTCTCTCTCTCTCTCTCTCTCTCTCTCTCTCTCTCTCTCTCTCATTAAGCCATTCGACCTGTCCGTAATAATCAGCGGCAATAATCATGGAGTTGTGTGAGAATACCGCGAGTTACAGCGATTTACTGGGGCCAGATTTGAGCGGGGAAGCAAGCGCTGTCACTAGTGAAGTTTTGTTTCTGCCGAGCAATGCCGCACCGTGGCACTAATGACTGAAATGACTCGCAAGTGTTCGTGGGTGTGAATAATGATTAATACCTGTTTACGGGACTGTACTGCCGGCGTGTACTTCCAGTAATCCGTCTACACAAAGGCTTCACTTGCCCAATTAGTCCAAGGTTTCCGTGGCGGTTGGGACTCGCACTGTTCTTGCTAATTACTCACACTCCAGAGATATCAAAGGTCTACTCTGGTTGGGGTGGGGTGGGGTTTGGGTGGTGGTGGTGGTGAGGGTCAGAATATAGCTTTCTTGCTGCGCGCACTGCCAGGAAGTTTGCCCTGTTAGATAACCTGCCTCCAGGCTCATTCAACTGGATTTTTGCCCCGAGCCTCTTCCGACAGCAGTGTTAGTCCTGCGCAGTGAATCAGACTTTCGCTGGTGACTTGATGAATTGTGTGTGACACTGACTTGACCATCGCGTTTGAGTGGGCGCTGAACCTCATTGTAACTAATGAACAATCTAGCGCCGAACCCCATGGTAAGTAATAAATAACCTAGCGCTGAACCTCATGGTAACCAGTCAACAACGTAATGCTGAACCTCACGGTAACTAATCAACCACGTAATGCTGAACCTCACGGTAACCAATCAACCACGTAATGCTGAACCTCACGGTAACCAGTCAACTACGTAATGCTGAACCTCACGGTAACCAATCAACAACCTAGCGCTGAACCCCAGGGTTTCCAGCTTCCCGTCGTTCATTTGCTTGAGGGACCTACCGCATTTCGCCGCTCAGCATATAATGTCGTGAAGGACTATGCAGAACACTATGTAGACTTACTTTTGTCGAAGCCGTGATGATAGTTCTGAACCGGTGCCTTCCACTATTTTGGAGCCTGTTGACAATAGGCCGCCTACTCAGGAAGGTAAACAAAGCAGCCAGGAATCCAGCAGGACCAGAGAAAGGCCCAGATCTAACCAGGCACCAGTGAAAAATGTCGATTGCCACGGGGAGTCCCGAGGCGAGGCCGGTACCGAAAGTAGTACAGATATCCGTCGGGCTTGCACAGAATTGTGCACTGTGTAGGCGCGCGCGCGAGAATATTAGCTGGATAAGTGCAGGGCTCTTTTCTTAAACAAAATCGATGTTAGTTTGTGTAGCGTTATGTTTCGTTGGACCCATTTTCTCTCTCAAGACACTGTGTTTGCTGTATGAAGTTCTAAATAGTGTTTTGCGACGCCAGGAACTTAAACCTAGCACCGAATGTCGGGGTAACTACCCTAACCTCAGGGTAACTACCTTAACCTCAGGGTAACTAACTTACAACCCAGCGCTGAACATCAAGGTAACATAGTCCAACCCAGCGCTCAGTAAACAACTGAGGTAACTACGTCCCAACCCAACATAACAGTCCGCTGTTGCTTATTGCGCTGACAAAATGGCTTACAGTGTGATGCATCTCTGTGGGGAATGTAGACTGGGATATCAAATCCATTTCTCACGTGCATATGAACGGTTCGTTATTACTTCATCTGTGCGAAGTGGTTGTTACTAGTGAACGGGAGATCTGTGTGCAGTTTGGCGGGTACCTTTCATATCAGTTCACTACCGTATTTGCAGGCAATGTGTGCGGAGACGAGGCCGCCAGCAGCGACAAGCCGACATAGTTTAAAAGTGAATGTCCATCTGATTCAGTATCTCAGTGTGCACAGGCTGTGCATCCAGGAGGTCTCAGTGGGGCCTCACGCAGTCCATATTTCTAGATGAAGCCTCAAAGCGGCGACGGCTTTAAGAAATAAATCATCGTGGGAACTTTCGGCTACCTTATTGTCTGTGCATCATAATTATACAGTGCAGTCCTGGAGGCCAGGCAATGTGGAAGCGGTGTTTGAAGGATGGCCGGGTGGTCGAAGCTCTGTGCTAAACGCTGACCGTGACTGATGGCGTGTTGGCCGAACAAGTGGAGCCTTCACTGCACGCTGCATTACTGTCCACTTTGGCGCTGCAGTCGCTTGCATACTTGGCGGCTCGGGGCATGGCGGCTCCGCTCGTCCATCAGTCAAGACGGCGGGCTTTGGACTGACCACCTGCCCATGCGCGTCTCTGTCTCGATCTGAACACGCGTACACGTGCAAAACCCCGGGCAAAGAGCGCTCTGCGTTTTACTGACCAGTGTGAGGGAGCGGTATAAAACGGAACCACCTTCAGCTTCAGGTTGTGGTTGTGGTCGCGTTGCAACCGGCATCTCTGCCTGGTTCTTGTAGCAGGTAAATATCGGGGTTTCGGTGTTGGAAGAAAAATGCGCTGTGAATTCTGCAGCCTAAAATGTTGACGAGAGACAAGAGTTGATGGTGGTGTGTTTGTGTAGGGGTTGGGGGGGGGGGGGGGAGCTGTTCTGTGCGTGTATGGGGGAGGGGGGGGGGAGTTGTGTGTGTGGCGGGGGTGATGGGAGAGGACCAGGTGGCGAGGTCTTGGCTAGGGCCCAGGTAGATTGGCAGACTGACTGCGATGGTGCGGGGTTCAGGTGGCAGCAACACCACCTCTTCTCTTTTCCTCCTGTTTCACTTCACCCGCCGCTACTCCCGCCACCCCCACACCCCACCCCGGCACACACACACACACACACACACACACACGCACACACACACACACACGCACGCACACACACACACACACACACACACACACACACACACACACACACACACACACACACACACACACACACACACACACACACCGCCGCCAGCCAGACACAGGACCCAGCTTCAAGGCGGTGGGGGGCAGACGAACATGCTGCAGTCAATGAACGTAAACGGGATTCGTTGTGCTTATTTTCTCTCGTTTCCTTTTTCTTTCTCTCTCCTTCATCTTCTTTTCTTTCTCCGTGTAATGTTTGTAGAGTTGGATGGGATTTAACTGGCTCCATTTCAAGAAACCCTGCTCTTCGTCTGACGGAAATCCCTCTGTCTTAATCTGATCCGTGCGGCAAGGTCTTTGCTAAGAGAGTCCCTTACGATTTGTTAGTTTTGTCCACAAGAACATTCCCGCGGGCCAGTTTTGTCCACAAGAACATTCCCGCGGGCCAGTTTACAGTTACAGAAGACAGAGTTCTAGCATGGGGGGAGGGGTGTGGGTAGATATGGACTATCAGATGTTACAGCGGGTATGTGAACATCAAACTGCATTGCATATTGTAGGAAAGTTTGCATATTGTAGGAGGGTGAATGAACCAAATACGGGACCGCATATGTATAAGATAGTGTGTGTGTGTGTGAGAGAGAGACTGAGAGAGAGAGAGAGAGAGAGAGAGAGAGAGAGAGTTGCGCGTAAGGGAGACTCGCTCTTAGCAAAGACGTTGTCCTACCGTCGGTCGGTCGGATCAGATTAAAGACAGGGATTTCCGTCAGGCGAAGGACAGGGCTTCTTGAATGGAGCCAGTTAAACTCCCATCTGTTCTAACTCTATAAACATTAGACCACAAGAGTCTGCCTGTCTCTGTCTCTCTGTCTTCGAGGCTCTCTCTCTCTCTCTCTCTCTCTCTCTCTCTCTCTCTCTCTCTCTCTCTCTCTCTCTCACGCACGCACGCACACACACACACACACACACACACACACACACACACACACACACACACACACGCACGCACGCACGCACGCACGCTTGTATACCGCAGGACCCGCACAGGCACCTACATTCTGTGAAGGAAGGGGCCCGACGTTGATACTGTGATACAAATACAGACAGTCGGAACGCCCTCCCCACCCCCTCCACCCGCTCCCCGAATCTGGCACCACCAGTTACTATCAGCTCCACTTCCGTTGTGGCCGCATTCCTCCCGGGTGCCTGAGCTGCTGCCGCCGCTATCTGTCTGTTGGGGTTGTCATGGTAATTCTTCCCATCATTAGGCCGTTTAGAACACTGACCTTGGAAACACGCGGTCGCCTCTGCCGCACCAAGGGACGCCTTCTGCGGTGAGCGGTTGGTGGTTCTGTTGATTGGCCGCATTGATGACGTGCTCGATGGTGGCGGTATTAAAGGCGAAAACAATGAGAAGGAGACAGCGATATACGCAGCACTTGTTCCGTTCATAGTGTCACTCTAATCACACAGCGGTCGTGGCAAATTGTCGAGTGTTTCGCGTGCTACAGGAGCTGGTGCCACTCCTGGGGTAACAAATTGCGCCGACACTCCGAGTTGCCAGACGAGACGCATTAGTCTGATTAGCAGGCGTGCATGAACACACTCACACACACACACACGCACGCGCGCGCGCGCGGTCTGTGGTTGGATGCCTCATACTGCAGAGAATGAGGTCGCCGTACAAGAGTCCAGAACCATTAAAATTCTCCCCCACCCCCCAACCTCCCACCCCCCACCTCCTCCTGCCTGGTGTAGGGCAGCACAGAGCTGTGCACATTGCAGACCTACCCTCTCTAGTGGGTCAGCACAGAGCTGTGCACATTGCAGACCTACCCTCTCTAGTGGGTCAGCACAGAGCTGTGCACATTGCAGACCTACCCTCTCTAGTGGGTCAGCACAGAGCTGTGCACATTGCAGACCTACCCTCTCTAGTGGGTCAGCACAGAGCTGTGCACATTGCAGACTGTCCTGTGTGAAGTTCTGTCTTCTAATGATTTATCGTCTCCCTTTATTCAGTTTCTGTGAAGGATTATTGTAGCACTACACCCCCCCCCCCCCCCCCCCCCCCCCCAGATAACAACCAAAAAAACAAAAAGAAGAAAGTAAAACAAAACAAACCCCAACTCCAACAACAACAAACAAAACAGCTACAACAATAACAGAAAGAATAACCAACCAGCCAACAAACATGACCCAGCCGGCCCCGTCAGGCCCAGAGTTAGGGCGCGTATTACTTACAGTATTCACAGTGAATCACTGCTCGGCTCGTTTGTGTGTCGGTCGTCACTGTGGCTAGTTTGTGTGTAGCTCGTCACTGTGGCTGTGTCGGTCGTCACTGTGGCGTGTTTGTAATTGTGTGTCGGTCGTCACTGTGGCATGTTTGTGTGTCGGTCGTCACTGTTGCGTGTTTGTGTGTTGGTCGTCGCTGTGGTTAGTTTCTGTGGTTAGTTTGTGTGTCGGTCGTCAGTGTTGTGTGCTTGTTTGTCGGTCGTCATTGTGGCGGGTTTGTCAGTGTATATTATTACGATGACTGTTTCCGTCGTGATGATGACCTTGCGAGAGACTGGGCGTTCTAAAACAGCAGTTGACTGATTATCTCCTGAATGTTTAAGGGCTATAAATCTGGTAACTGGCGATAATAACACCAACTACCACAGAGCGCAGTGTCGGTCTGCTGGCTGTGAGGGTTTAGGGAGAGACTGAAAGCCCCACGCCCTCTGTTACTGTTCCGCCTCTTGGTGCTGTAAGTAGACTTCAGTGCCACATGCTCTTCCACTTTGGGCCCCATCCCATAGTTCGTGGTGTCAGCCTTTTCAAACAGATTTGTCTTCAGCTTTTGCTGACATTAACAGATTTTGTTTTTTACAGATACTGTAATTATTATTATTATTAAATAGGGCAGCATGTTCTAATACGTATGAAATTTAACTTACACGATATATGGCAGTAAGAGCGTTTATTTCAATGTGTGGAGGACTGTATGGTCAGTGTAACATTCTGACACCAAGCTGGTTACATAAAAACATCACAACAGGGACTCTCTTGCTTTGCATTTACGCACTTTGCTGGTCAGTCTCTTTTCCACCAGTGTCGGATATTATAGCCACTTTCTACAACTTCAAATCTACCATAACTCATTTTCATGCGGTGTACATATTCCCATAAGCAGATTTTAAGTCTCCAAAACACTACACGAGTAGTTTATTTGTTTTGCATGTATCTACTAAAGTAAAGCCTGGCGAGCAGTGAAACGTGTCCGTTTAGCTCCGTAACCTGTGCCTGGCTGTGGTAACAGCGGCCTGACAGAGGGAGGTGGTGGTCAGCCGTTGTGTTCACAGATTCCTGGCTGGACAGCCGTTGTGTTCACTGGTTGGCCAGCCGTCTTGTTCACTGGTGCCTGGCTGGCCAGCCGTTGTGTTCACTGGTGCCTGGCTGGCCAGCCGTTGTCTTGTTCACTGGGTGCCTGGCTGGCCAGCCGTTGTCTTGTTCAATGGTGCCTGGCTGGCCAGCCGTTGTGTTCACTGGCTTCCTGGCTGGCCAGCCGTTGTGTTCACTGGATGCCTGGCTAGTCAGCCGTTATGTTCACTGGATGCCTGGCTGGCCAGCCGTTGTGTTCACTGGCTTCCTGGCTGGCTAGCTGATTGCTGTCCGTCACTCAGTCGGCCAAGGCTTTCCGGTTCCGAGCGCGTGGCGGCATGTTGAAGTTGGATTGTGTGAAAATGGCCCTGAAGCTTGCGAGCGAGGTGAAAACGTGGAGTTAATTAAAAGCGAAAGGCTGTGCGTTCTTGCCGGCAGTTGACATTTTGCGTGTCATTGGGACACTTAGCTGAGCTAATCGAAACACGTGGGAACCCCAGTCCCTCGTGCTCTGCCGTGTACGGGAGGGGGGCTATTGACGAGAAACGATTTTTGAGTGAAGATATTCTGCATGCGTGCCCATTGAAACTTTATTATACTGTTAGATTAGATCGATTCCTGAGAAGAAAAATATTCGAGTACAGTTTTTGAGTGTTGTTCAGAGAGAGATATCACTCTGGATTCTCATCTTCGATTTTCTGAAAGAACTTTTGTACGAACCGAGGTTTGAACAAATTGTAGTTAAAATGAAGTTTTATATTTCGTTGAAATGGTGGGTTTCCCTTTTGGTGTAACGATGGGTATCCCATTAGGTGGAAATAAAGAGCTTCCCCCGTGGTGGAAATAATGGTTTCGCTTGTGTGGGACCGACAACGTTGACTGGGCGTTACAAACCAGTCACTTACACAGCCTGCTGCAGTGGGCTAATATGACCCAGTTCTGATTCAGCTCTGCACAGCTCTACCCCTTAATGTGACCCGGATCTGTCACAGATCTACCCCCTTAATGTGACTCGGTTCTGTCACAGCTCTACCCCTTAATGTGACCCAGTTCTGTCACAGCTCTACCCCTTAATGTGACCCGGTTCTGTCACAGCTCCGGTTCTGTCACAGATCTACCCCGTAATTGACCCGGTTCTGTCACAGATCTACCCCTTAACGTGAGCCGGTTCTGTTTCAGCGCTACACAGCTCTGCCCCAATACAAAGCTAGCCGGTGCTGTTTCCGGTCGGTATTACAGGGAATGCCGCTCTGCCGTCTGTTCTAATCATGGATTTGCATTGACTGGATTTATGTAACCGATGATCCTAACGGACTAGGTTCCACAACGACGTGAAAGAGTGGTCATTTCCGACGAGAGGCTATTAAACTAAGGGTCATTTTAGCCCAGGCTTGGCTCTCGGATGTGGGACTGTGACTTGAGATGTTTGTCGGGTGTGTGCTATTAGTATTATTTCCGGTTTGGCCAGGCGGCAAATATCGATAATCAGTCAGTCGTTGCCACAGCCTCAGTGATTTGGATAAATCTCCTCTTTCAGTGTCTGCGAAAGTCAACACACAGGCTTTGCTGGATTCGACACGACTGAGCGCAGACTGACCGCACCACGTCAGTCTGTCTGTTGGTCAGCGGCCACGCGGCAACACTCGCCCAGTCTCTTGAACTTCGCCAGCTTGACGGGGACATTTTGTCCTGCATGGGGAACACGGACACGCAACTCTATCTGTTGGTGCTGTTTGTTTGCACGGGCAACACGGGAACGCAACACAATCTGTTGGTGCTGTTTGCATGGGGAACACGGGCACGCAACGCTATCAGTTGGTGCCGTTTGCATGGGCAACACGGGCACGCGACTCTATCTGTTGGTGCCGTTTGTTTGCACGGGCAACACGGGAACGCAACACAATCTGTTGGTGCGGTTTGCATGGGGAACACGGGCACGCAACACTATCTGTTGGTGCTGTTTGCATGGGGAACACGGGCACGCAACACTATCTGTTGGTGCTGTTTGCATGGGGAACACGGGCACGCGACAAGAAAATGGGATGAGGAATACCCCCTTCCGCCCTGCCCCGCCCCGCCCCGCCCCCCAAAATCGATGGCGCTGCTCCCGTCATGCATTGCGGCCCACGGGGCTTTGGCTCCGCGGCTGGCTGTCACGGAAAGCCGGGGCGATGTTTAGGGAGATGTGTGCGTGTTTGTTTTTTTCTGGCGGTGGGCGCTTAGCGGCTATGATTTCCTCCCTTATTGGAGGCCCTGCTTCCCTTCCGTGAGCGGCCGGCGCTCCTGGAGTGTGTTTGTCGTCCATCACCCGCTCTCCCATCCCCTCACTGAGGGCTAGCTGCACTGGCTTCCATTGCACCCTGAGTGACAGCCAACTGACACTGAGGGCTGCACTGGCTTCCATTTCACCCTGAGTGACAGCCAACTGACACTGAAGGCTGCACTGGCTTCTGTTTCACCTTCAGTGACAGCCAACTGACACTGAAGGCTGCACTGGCTTCTGTTTCACCCTGAGTGACGGCCAACTGATTCTGAAGGCTGCACTGGCTTCTGTTTCACCCTGAGTGACAGCCAACTGACACTGAAGGCATAGTGGTTTCTGTTTCACCCTGAGTGACAGCCAACTGACACTGAAGGCATAGTGGTTTCTGTTTCACCCTGAGTGACAGCCAACTCAAGGCTGCACTGGCTTCTGTTTCACCCTGAGTGACAGCCAACTGACACTGAAGGCATAGTGGTTTCTGTTTCACCCTGAGTGACAGCCAACTCAAGGCTGCACTGGCTTCTGTTTCACCCTGAGTGGCAGCCAACTGACACTGAAGGCTGCAGTGGTTTCTGTTTCACGCTATGTGACAGCTGACATTGAAGGCTGCACTGGCTTCTGTTTTGCCCTGAGTGACAGCTGACACTGCAGTGGTTTCTGTTTCACGCTATGTGACAGCTGACATTGAAGGCTGCACTGGTTTCTGTTTAGCCCTGAGTGACAGCTGACACTGAAGGCTGCACTGGTTTCTATTTCACCCTGAGAGACAGCAGTCACTGAAGGCTGCGCTGGTTTGTATTCCACCCTGATTAACAGCTAGCTGACTGTCACTGAAGGCTGTGTTGGTTTTAACTTCACCCTGATTGGCAGCTGACACCATCACGGCAGTTGTACTGGTCTATCATTTCACCCTTTCTGACAGCGACTGCATTTTGTTATTGGTCATTTTGGTGTGACATTCACCCTGACAGACAGCTGGTACTGTCAGTGAACGGGTTTGGGAGTGCCCTCGGGCCTGTTGTGAGGCTGTCACGGAAGTTTGTGTTGCTTTGTGTTTGAAGAGGAGGGGGGTGGAGGAGGGGGAGGGGGTCGAAGGTGGTTGTAGTGGTGTGACGTGTTGATTAATTTAATTACGTGAGATTCCGCCCCCGTGGCGTGTGCCATGACGTCGGTGATTCGCAGGGTTCGTGACTGGTGAGATTCGTGACTGGTAAGGTTCTTGATTGGTAAAGTGCCGTGCCTGTAAAGTCTTTGCCATTTGAGTCATACTATTACTGTGTTGTATGGTGACGTGTTCTGATTTGTCTCTCGGAGGGAGCAGAGGCAAGATAAAAACGGGTATCTTGCTTCGGTCAATTCACGGCTGGGTTTGTTTGAAGCCCTAACGATAGTGGGGGGGGGGGGGGGGGGGGGGGAACAACTGAGCACCGCCTTCCTTACCAAATAAACCTGGAGATACAGTGTTAGTGTTGATTCGTCACGAAAGAGACAGTGATGATGATACTAGTGCAGTGTTCTATCGCGTTGACATACTGGAATAGGTGGACCGCATGTTTGCGGTCAACACGCAAAGAGAACTGTCGGGTTTATCAGAATGTTAGTGAGGACGCGACGAATGTGATCATTAATCAGTTAGGTTTGCAGTCTACATTTTCAACTATTTCTGAGGAAAGGGGCATAAATTTGTAGTCTGACTCGCACGTTTTTTTCTTTCATTTCCTTGCCATTTTTCTTCGATTAATCCGCTCAGCGGGTTTTCTGAGATTGTGAGAAACTAATGACTTTTCCCTCACCCGAATCCTTCCAACAACCAAGGGACAAGGTGCGCGGTCCCAGTGTAATTATATCTGTGTGCCGGGGGGCCTGTTGTCAGCCAGATCAGGCCCTGCGCTCGTGGAAACTGCTTGTGTGTTGACTGCACACAGACAGGCACATAGGTCAGGTTAGGCGTGATGGGAGAAGTCACTGGGGACGTGGTGGGGGATGTCGGTGTGGACGTGGTGAGAGACGTCGGTGTGGACGAGGTGGGAGATGTCGGTGTGGATCATGGACGTGGTGGGAGATATCGGTGTGGACGTGGTGGGAGATGTCGGTGTGGATCATGGTCGTGGTGGGAGATGTCGGTGTGGATCATGAACGTGGTGGGAGATGTCGGTGTGGACGAGGAGGGAGATGTCGGTGTGGACGTAGTGCGAGATGTCGGTGTGGATGAGGTGGGAGATGTCGGTGTGGACGAGGTGGGAGATGTCGGTGTGGACGAGGTGGGAGATGTCGGTGTGGACGTAGTGCGAGATGTCGGTGTGGACGAGGTGCGAGATGTCGGTGTGGACGAGGTGCGAGATGTCGGTGTGGACGAGGTGGAAGATGTCGGTATGGACGTAGTGCGAGATGTCGGTGTGGACGAGGTGGGCGATGTCGGTGTGTACGCAGTGCGAGATGTCGGTGTGGACGCAGTGCGAGATGTCGGTGTGGGAGATGTCGGTGTGGACGTGGTAGGAGATGTCGGTGTGGACGAGGTGCGAGATGTCGGTGTTGGCGAGGTGCGAGATGTCGGTGTGGACGAGGTGCGAGATGTCGGTGTGGGAGATGTCGGTGTGGACGAGGTGGGTGATGTCGGTGTGGACGAGGTGGGCGATGTCGGTGTGGACGAGGTGGGCGATGTGGGTGTGGACGCAATGCGAGATGTCGGTGTGGGAGATGTGGGTGTGGACGTGGTAGGAGATGTCGGTGTGGACGAGGTTCGAGATGTGGGTGTGGACGAGGTGGGAGATGTCGGTGTGGACGAGGTGGGAGATGTCGGTGTGGGCGAGGTGCGAGATGTCGGTGTGGGAGATGTCGGTGTGGACGAGGTGGGCGATGTCGGTGTGGACGAGGTGCGAGATGTCGGTGTGGACGTGGTAGATGTCGGTGTGGACGAGGTGGGAGATGGACTCTCCGGCATTCCGTCTGACGCCGTTGGTCCCCGCTAGGGGACAGGTCAGTTGCTGGAGGAAGTTTGGTCAAGGCGGAAGCCGCCTGCGTGCCCCCCCCCCCCCTCCCCTTACCCCCAATGATTGATGAAAGGATGCTAACTGAGGCACACCCCCAGTCTGTCGCGTCCTCCCACCGCCCCCACTCCGCCGTGGACCCTGGATGCAGAAATGAGTTAAGTCCCCTGTGCCCACAAGCCAGAGGTATCAGTTGAATATGTCTTGCGTCAGAGGACTCTTCGAATGCTTCGCTAACTGCTAGTAATTCTGCTTTTCCTGTTTCTGCATTCTTTGTTCTCTTAACTTCATCCATCTCCCCCTCCTCCACGGCCTTTTTTCTTTTCTTTTTATCTAGCCCCACCTAGCCCCACCCCCCTCCCCCCGTCTCCCCGCGCCTTTGTATGTGAGCGCTTGACCCACAGACCGAGTCAGACCGTTGCCTGTGAATGGATGGCTTGTGTTTCGCCCGGCCCTGGACTGAAAGTAGTCAGGTTTCACTAGCCAGCCCTGCTCCTCTGTCTGTCTGTCTGTCTGTCTGTCTGTCTCTCTTCTCTCTTTCTCTCTCTCTCTCTCACTCTCTCTCTCTCTCTCTCTCTCTCTCTCCTCTCTCTCTCCACTCACTCACTCACTCACTCTCTCTCTCTCTCTCTCTCTCTCTCTCCTCTCTCTCTCTCTCTCTCTACTCTCCTCCTCTCTCTCTCTCTCCTCTCTCTCTCTCTCTCTCTCCTCCCCTCTGGACCACTGGAAGCCTGGGGCGCCTCCTTACGCCGGGACCCGTTGGCTCCAGTTGACCCACGAGCTCAGCGAGTTGACCCCAGCCTGGACCGTGTCCCGGCACCTGCTTACTCTGGGGCCGTTGGCTCTAGCTGACACGAGCTCAGTGAGTTGACCCCAGTCTGGGCCTTGCGCTGGGACCGTTGGCTCCAGTTGACCCACGAGCTCAGTGAATGACCCCAGTCTGGACTTTGTCCCGGCGCTGGTCGTCCTCCAGCCCCCCTTGTCACAGCGGCCACGACGGGCGGGCACAGTAAGAGAGAGACCGCATTCACAAGGGACGATGAATGCTCGGCTCAGTTCAGCGGTGAGGTGAGCTGACAATAAAAGAAGAAAGAAGACGCTCCATCCTCTGCGTGATCATGACAGGCAACTCACCCTTAAGCGCCTCCTGGCGGATACCTCTGCCCAGAGGTCGTAGCTGTCAAAAGATATCTGTAGTAGGTAAGTAAAATATCAGCATGCTGCCTCTGAGCCATGGAATTTGCCTTCAGAATTGTTGCCTCCTCTTCAGCCCAGAGCGCTGTGCGGTGTCCGCGGTCAGTGGCAGTTGATTTGTGACTGGGTGACGTACGTTGTGCCCTCACGTGACCTTGGCGGTCCACTCGGCGCTGAAAGCCAAAGAGGGAGCGGGCTCAGCGACAGTGGCAGACAGCAAGCAATCAGCCGTGAGACACAAAGCTCATCTCAGTGGGCTGTGAGCTGACGGGAAGCGAAAGAAGAGACGGCGTATCCCTCTTCACCCCGCGGCCATCGAGGGCCAGCCGAGTGACCCGACCTGGAAGCCATCTGGATGAAGACAATGCAGTGGAACAGTGGAACGGTAAACAGACGGCCCGGAAGGAGGACACAAGTGGCTGGCGTATTGATTTTGTGGGTCTAACTGTCGGCCTAATCGGGTTATGGACCCTGCTATGTAGATTGCTTCCGCGGCTTTTCA
>OY757550.1:1184086-1196586 GCA_963584105.1 Alviniconcha strummeri
TGGATGGCCGGCATTCGCAAGAAAGGAGCCTCGTTTACCTTGCACACGTTTTTGGTGACTCATTCATTTCCATTCACTGGTAAAAAAGCAGTTCTTTCTCTGTCGTGTAACAATTTAATTGCCCCCATTTTTTCTTCTTCTCCTGAGTGGGTGTTGACTTGCACGGATCTGGTGATTACAATTGATTGGATCTCCGCCGTTGACGTTGAGGAAGTTGCAACAATAGAAGGGAATGACGTGTATGTTAACTTTCTTTTCTACTGGACGTGCCTATTATTTTGTAGTCCTAGATCCGATTCCTCCGTTTGGTCAGCTGTTGCACCGGTCATGATGCATTTCGCTCTGGTAAGAATCGCAGCTGAGCGGACGTTATATTTCCAGAGTCCTGTAATCCCATAATGGGTCAGTAGTCCCCCCCCCCCCCCCCCCCCCCACACACACACACACACACGCGCGCGCTATTTTACGTAATGTTTTAAGAACGATTAACTTTTGTTACGATTTTCCCGTTTAATCATTTATCGTTTTCCATTTTTGTGTCTCGCATCATCGCGTGTGTGTCGTTTTGTTCCTGCCCGTGCCGTGCTGCACACCTGGCTGGGCCTGTCACGTCCTCTTGTGTCCCACTTTGTCCCCACCACACCTGGCCGAGTGTCCAGTGTCCCAGTTTCAGTTACTGTCCACCCAACCGACCATCCCGCTGTCTTCATCTGTCAGACGTGGCTGAGTGTCTGTCCCAACTTGTTACCAACCACCCAACCGACCATCCCGCTGTCTTCATCTGTCAGACGTGGCTGAGTGTCCTGTCCCAACTTGTTACCAACCACCCAACCGACCATCCCGCTGTCTTCATCTGTCAGACGTGGCTGAGTGTCTGTCCCAACTTGTTACCAACCACCCAACCGACCATCCCGCTATCTTGATCTGTGTCAGTATGAGTGTCAGACGTTGATGAGTGTCAGTGTCCCAACTTCGGTTACTAACCAACCAGCCTTGATCTGTGTCAGAACTTGCTGAGTGTCAGTGTCCCAGTCTGAGTTACTATCCACCCAACCGACCACCCTGTTATCTTGGTCTGTGTCAGTGCGAGTGCCAGATGTCACCAGTCTGTCCCATCCTGCAGAAACAGAAATCCTCCTCGCGCTCTTTGCATGCTGCCCAAGCGGCCCGGCACCACAATGCCGTCAGGTGAATGTCTCTTGCTCCGCTTGTGTCAGACTAAGAGAGGACGGAATCGTGTCAGCTTTAATGGGCCTGTTGGCGATGATGTGTCACTGTATGTTTCTCCGTCGTAGAATGTTGGAGTGGCTAGTGATGCTGTCAGCAGGCGGTCCTGACGTCTTTGTGCTGACTTTTGAAGCGCTCGATATCCCCCACCAACCTCCACCCCATGAGTTATTTGACATAACAAGTAAATGGACTTACGGAGTGATCCGATTTGTTGCAGTCTCCAATGGATCTCCCCCCCCCCCCCCCCCCCCCCCGGTAGCATCTATACCCCCTCCTCCCCAACGTTACACCAGTAGACAGAAGAACGGGTTCCCGCTGGCAACGGCACCGGACATCTCAGTCACACTGTAAGCACGTGCGTCTTGTTCAAAGGCCCAAAAGGTGCGGGTGAAGAGCAGTCGTGCAGACATTGAGCTAATCGTAAGAACGTGACGGTCCAGCCTTGCCGCAGGCCGAGAGCTGACGAAGGCGTCGCCAGCACCGATGGCAACCCGGGCCGCTCATACTTGGGGGTGAGGGGTGTGGTTTAGTGTGGAGTGACCTTTGCCATGTGTGCACGTGGACATGCTTTATTTCGCACATGCTGTTGCAATGACTTTGTTTGGTCATTAGTGCGCATGCCCAAATTTGTTTCATTGGTCGGGGCGTTTCTGTGTTCACGTGAGAAGGCGGACATTTCGTGCTGTCTCGTGAGCTAGGAAACGGTGACATAAACAAAGATTCGGCGTGTGCGCCTCGGGTACAGTTGTTGCAGCAAGAACTGCCACCACCGAGTGGTGGCTGCAGCTTCCTTCTGTCCACGTTTACAGCAAGAACTGCCACCACCGAGCAGTGGCTGCAGCCTTCCTTCTGTCCACGTTTACAGCAAGAACTGCCACCACCGAGCAGTGGCTGCAGCTTCCTTCTGTCCACGTTTACAGCAAGAACTGCCACCACCGAGCAGTGGCTGCAGCTTCCTTCTGTCCACGTTTACAGCAAGAAACTGCCACCACCGAGTAGTGGCTGCAGCTTCACTTAGTGAGAGGCTCTGACTCTGAGCACGCCAGGCCATTGCGGACAGTCTGATGAATGCACTCTGTTTCCTTTCTTCCTTCCGTAACGACTCCTCGTTAGCGCGTGGTCAGTGTATTCTCCCGTCTTTCTGTGGACTCTCCCCCACTAACCCACCAACCCAACCCACCCACCAATCCCAAGTCGCGTGCTTGTGTAAATGAACACAATCATGACAAAGCCATGTTATTTATTAATGGAGAGCTGTCGTACGTTCTTTGATACCTATTGCAACGTTTTAGGAATCGAGTTTCAACGGACGTAAGCAGTGCAGATTATTTTTGTTGAATCGAAATAGAGAAAATATGGTTCACGATATTTTCCTGTTGAACATGAGAAAAGGGCTGTCTTTTATGTATCGTCAACACAGCCCGTTTGGGGGCTGGAGAGTGGAGATGGTGGCTGATTGCTTCCCTGGCTGTTTCGGCAAATCAACAGTTAGTATTTATTCCTCTGGGTATTGCAGTAAATGTTTATATACTTCGCTACGCATTGCAGTAGAACACCTGCGACTGATATCTAATGGGGTAAGTCCACCAAAACATCTCGTATGGAGCTGATGATGCGGCTTGAAAGTGTACGTTAATAGTAATAATAGATAACTTTTGTGTAGCGCTGTTCTCAGATTTACACAAACACACTGCGCTTTACAACACTCTCCAACATTTTCTAAGTGAAAACAAAATAATCAAAGGTAATAATGTTCATGAAAGTAATACATATATTGGCCTTGTGCAGCAAACAAAAACTACATCAGTGCGTGCAAGCAACTTCGGTGGGCGAAAACCTGTACGCGTCGATAAATCGTTTGATAAATATTTATACCAGAAACAGGTTTCGTTTTGTGGCTTTGAAATCAGCTTGCATAGCTAGTGACAGTCATTGCTGCTGAAGTTAAGGATACAAAAGAGTATGAGAGTATTACCGTATTATTTTTAAAGCAGAATGAGAGTATTAAAGTAGTATTTTTAAAGAAGATTTCGATATTAGATTAAAACACACACACACACACACACACACACACACACACACACACACACACACACACACACACACACACACACACACACACACAAACAAACAAACAAACAAACGAACGAACGAACGAAAAAAAAATGCATTGCGAACGAAGTGTACGAACTATGATGGCCATGTGGAGGAAGTCCTATGACGAGCGATGTGATTTGGGGAATAAGTGCGTTTCATAGTTTCGCCTTCAGTGTTTCACAGTAAGCAAATGTCACCCAAGGTAGCTACGTTGGCACTTGCCCCTGAACTTGTCATGCACAAAATATTCTGTCCATTCCTTTCTTGTACATTGAAAAAGGTATTCAGTTCCATAAAAATCACACGGAATTGTCCACGACACCAGCATACGCCATTTTTATTTTTGATCTTCTTCATTTTTTTTTTATTTTTTTTTATTTTTAGCTAGGGCAATTTTTAATGAAGGGACACTTGGAGCGTTGTGTGTCGTGGTATGTACGTGCACTTTGTTGTATGTTTGTGGGTGGAGTCATTTTCTTCTTCTAATTTGGGAAAGAGTTTCCATATATATTGGAAGTGTTTCGATGTGTGTATTTGCTTATAAAAGACAGTTTGATATCGTCCTGTGTTGACCCAGTGCGGTTGACGTGGCGTTAAATTCCAATCACTAACTAACTCCCTGTAGGTTTCTTTTCTCCAGAAGCCTGGAATCGCACCTGTGTCGCAGTCATCGTGAAATCCGGTTTTGGCGTTGAGGAAAAATGTGTGTAGAAGCGCTTGAAGTGTAGCAAAGGCCTAAAATCAGGACCCCAAAGTGTTGGAAGACTTACGTGATTTTCTGACGTATTCTGGTTCTGGCGTTGAAGAAAAAAGTGTATGTGTAGCACTTGAAGTGTAGCAAGGATGATGTTTAATAACGCCAAAGGACCTAAAGTAAGGACCCAAACGTGTGGAAAGAGTTATGTGATTTTATTCACAGACCAAATAGTCTGTCGGGGTGAAAATGTTTATATTCCATATTTCTTTCAGGGCTGATCATCCATCCACCCCCCCCCCCCCCCCACCACCCCCACCATCTCTCTCTTGAAGAGTAAGAAGAGTGGATTAATTAAAAAATAATAATAATAATCTGTTATTACGTGTGCGCGTTCACATCATAAAAAGAGTTTGATATCGTCTTGATATCTCCCCCCCCCCCCCCCCCCCCTTCTCGAAGTTAGCAGTAAGCAAACTCCGAAAATAAACAACATAGCATGATTGAACTGAACAAACAAACCCACTTATCCTAGTACAGAATCCTTACACAATGGCAGAGACGTGTGATGTGTTTCCTTGTTCGGGTTTGTATTTTGTGAGAGTTCGTAACGGAGTCGTCTGACTCGGTGTAAGTGTAATCCAGTCGTACACCGCAGCTGGTCGTCTCGTCATTTGCACAACATGACAGCGTCCCCTTGTGGGTGTTTACGGCCAGGAACCTCGATTAAACATATCCTAACGGTGTAACCCAGTTTGCAGTGTGATCATCTATATAGCCGGTCTTTCCACTTCCTTTTCTTCACGCTGTTCTCCGTGTCACGATCATTGTGTCGTCCGTAGCCAGGTTCAACCAATAACCAAATCAGCAAACGTGGAACTGTTTCCAAGCTGGCTTTTTTATTTTTTATTGTCACCCGAAATGTTTATCGCGAGCATAATAGCAAACGCTTGATCTGTTGTTGTCACTGTATCCATTGTTGTGTCTTGGGGCGGACAGTGGTCAATTCGTTTTGTATTTTCTCTGATCTGACCATTGTCTCGCAAGTCACTGGTCACTCGCGTGATCGTTTGAAGTCTGCACTCAGTTCCTATCAGATCACTGATAATATCATCGTGCATTATGTTTCCCTTTTAATATTTTATACACAAAACGTTTTTGATACATGTATCTAACCTTTCTCAGTTTGCTCTCTCGATATTGTGTTCGTGTTTGTAATTCTCAAACTGCGTACAGACAGCAGATATATATGTACTCGTAGCAGATATGATATGATGTATACTCGCGTACGGTGCGTCTCTTCCCCATACAAGACCGCCATGCATCACCCTCTGCTTCCTCGAAGAAAGATACTCAGTTGTGTTACCTATGTATTTATACCTTTTTGTACCAAAATGATGAACAAGAGAAGTATATATTCTGTCACATATAATATTATGACTTAATACGTGTCGTTATTTGCATAAGACTTATTCTGACTGTGACGGCGTGCTGACGGTCCCGGCACGATGATGATGTCCTTACGCACTGAGCCTGGTGTGTGGCAACGCTGTTGGGAGGCCTGAGTTCGTAGTCATGTCGCCGATGGGGTGTTGTGCTGTTGCCGACTTTTGTTGAGAGTGATGACGATGAGAATTATGGCTTGTTTGCTGCTTGTCGTTAGGGCGACTGTTGCAGATTATTTATTCTCTGTTACGTGTGAAGGCAGATCCCAGCACCTGTGCGCTTTACGCTTGACCAGCAAGTCGTACACGAGTAGTTTTCAACGCCGGACCCCTGCACTCGAAATACTTACAAACTGCCGCCCCACCTGGCCCCCGCGCATTGTGCCCTTTACACCCCCCCCCCCTCCCCCGCTCACATGAACACATTTGCCATCCCTCATTACAAAAGTCACGCAGACCCCCCCCCCCCCCCCCCCACACACACACACACACACGCACACGCACAGACATGTGACCATCCTCACACAACATGGATCCTTTTTGGGCCAGTTGCACCACAGACGTAAGACATGGAACACTTATGTTCTTGTGAGTCTCAGCAGTGGGGTCGTTGACCCCCCCCCCCCCTTCCTCCTCCAGGCATCTCCATTGTGACTGACGGGCTTTGGCCCCGGCCTGCAGTGTTAGATCAGCAGCAGGAAGTGACGAAACAGCGATGTGCCGAGAAGGCAGTGTTTCTCTTCAGCTCGTTTTCTTGGCCTAGCCAGCGAATGATGAGTTATTTTATTTTATTTATTATTTATTTTTATTAGTACTGATACATCTGTTCATTTGTCCGAATTGGCGTGACCCCATTCACTGTGAACATTTTCCTTCATTGCCTGTCAGTCGGGGTGTGTGTGAGCAGCTGAGGAGGAGAAAGCTGGTATTGCCAAGAGCGTGCAAGTGCGCACTGTGAGGCGCCAGTGATCGGTCATAATGTCCCCGTCTCTTCGGCGCTTTCCGCAGTATCAAGAAACAGGAAACTGTAAATAATTCCTTGGTAGCGTTTCGCTTGAAATCCTGCTTTGCAACACAATCAGCAATGTGTATATATATATATGAAAGATCTACGAAATCGTTTTCTTGTTTTTGCTTTTGTAAAAAAACAAAAAAATAATTCATCCGCAAATGACTATTGTACCCGTTGCACCTGTTCCCATTTGTTTTTCGCTTTTCGACCGACTCTGTTGCTTTCTTCAGCCTCCCTTTGTCCCTTGTGGGCCACGGCCACAGGCACACGACTGGGTTTGTCCGTGAAGGAGACAAGTACAGTTTCTGCTCTTTGTTTTAAAAGACGGGGAGGCTTCAGTGTGCGCCTGATGATAACCGGGGACTTGCTAACTGCAGCACGCCGTCCAAAGAATTTTCAGAAAATTGTTCACTGGCTAACGAACAAAATTAAATCGTTCTCCACATGGCAGTATCAGCGGCTTTAGATTATTTCTCCGTCTCTGTATCCACTTACGTCTCTCTCTCTTCCCCCCCCCCCCCCCCCCCTCCCCACCATATACACCCGTTTCCTTTTGCGCCTTGCTTGCCGTTCCTCGCTCACCTCGTGTCTCCCCATCCTCTCTCTTACCAATCTTCCCCTCACCAGTCTCCTCTCGTCCTGTCTTAATCTTTTGGCTGTCTGTCTGTCTGTCTCTGCTGCATAAATTTTTTTCTGAAAAGTTGTTTGGACGGGCTGTCGCGTGTGCAGCAATATCCCACTGAAACTCAGTCGTGCGCCTGTGGTTTCTAGCGAAACCTGGTGACCAGGCTTTGCAATAGTGTTTGAGAATTCACTTCACGTATTGTTGTACTACAACAGTACACAGAGTCTATTCAGTCCATCGTTGACTGTATTTAAATTATTACGACGAAAGTGCAAATTGGTCTTGTGCATCTTTAAAATGTTCACAATCCCAAAGCAAAGTATTATATTATCACAGAAAGAGTTATTTTATTATTTGAAAAATTCGTTCAATGTATAAAGTAATATGCGTGCAAAGTGTGTTCAGAAAGTACTATTCGCCATTGGAATTATTTATAAAATATGATTTTGTAAGAGAGTTCATATATGTCCTTAATTGAATGTGGTTACAGCAGCAAAGCTTGTATG
This sequence comes from Alviniconcha strummeri, assembly GCA_963584105.1. Classification (NCBI taxonomy): domain Eukaryota; kingdom Metazoa; phylum Mollusca; class Gastropoda; family Provannidae; genus Alviniconcha; species Alviniconcha strummeri. The sequence goes on from OY757550.1 coordinate 1,191,696, forward strand.
ATAATTTGTTTACTAAAATATCTATTTGCTGTTGCTCCAGTCATGTGGTTATTTTGTCACAATACTTATGCAAATAACTTACCGTTGATTTGAAACAGATTTCTTTTTTGTATGTATGGAAACTATGGTATCACAACTTAATGAAAGAAATTGGTGTGATTTTTTAAAACTGTTTTTTCGTTCACATATAAAATGTTTTTTGACCTTGGCTGTACGAGTAATGGATTTGATTCCTTTTTGATACAAATTTGTGAATGTGTTTCTCTTTTTTTCTAATGTATGATAACGCAACAATCAAATGTATACGCAGGCTGACTGATTGGTTTTCTACTTGTACCTGTTTTATATTATGAGAGGCAGTTGGAGGAAATGTTGACGTTGTATTGTGCATACACAGCTGTTGGTTTAGTTGCAAATTTGTGTAAAAGATGAAATGTACCAGTAACCTTGTTTGTATAAGATGAACTCGGGCCACAGTATGGCAGTTAGATGACCCAAGTAGAGGATAGGCTTTCAGGATCGAGCTTTGCTCCTTCTCCATCACCTCCTCTCCGCTTTTTCCTTCTTCTTTTTAATAGGCAAGGTTCTTAAAACAAGTTGGAAAAAAATCTTCTTTTTCTCTCTCTTTCTTTCTGACGTAGGTCTTAGATTCTTAAGCACCTAACTTTTATAGTAGTAACTGAAATCCTTACGTTTGAAAAAGACATTCTTACGGAAGGCAGTTGTTCTGGGATTGGAACACGGCTATTTTTAATTTGAACCTGAAAGGGATCTTGAAGTTTTTAGTTGATTTTGTATCATCTCAGAAAATCGATGATATTTGCTGTAAACGCCTTATTTTTATGTTGCTTTTTCTATTGGAAACTTCCGTTTTAATAATTTTAAGCGAATAGGTATTCGCTAAATTTGTAAAAAGCAACGTGATACAAATATTTTATGTTCTCCGTTAGTAAACAAAACAGAGGGGCTACAGTATACTTTAATAACCGTTGAGGCGTATCCGACACGTTTTTGTTATCTCCAACCCCCCCCCCCCCCACCCCCCGCAATACCCCCATACTGTGGCACGTTTGTAGTGGTTACACGCACCCTGGTAATGTGAATACATGTAACCGATGTTTGTGTGAGAGATTTGCCAGACGTTTCCTATGTACCCTACTGTTGTAGTCTCGTCTTTTTTGTCTTATTTTCTGATTTTATTACAACAGTGTTGATTGTCAAAATTAATCACAACTAAAAAAAAAAAAAAAAGAAAGAAAAAAAAAAGAAAGAGAGAAAAGAAGTGACACAAAGATATGTTTATTTTCAGGCCCTATATGCAAGAGTGGGTCGTAATAATAATAATAATAATAAGATACAGAAATTCGTTATTTGCTGATGTGAATTATAAAATTCAAACATGTATATGTCTTTGTAAGAGTTTTATTTTTCTGCGAATAAAGTTACGTGAAGAAAAAAAATTGCGTGCGTGTGTGTGTGTGTGTGTGTGTGTGTGTGTGTGTGTGTGTGTGTGTGTGTGTTCTCCCGCCTTTCACTCGTGTGACATTAGACTGATGTTACAGTTATCAAGATAACAAAATATAATTGTGTCCGCGAGTTCCAGCGACAATAACAACAAATTGACAGTCGGCAAAAACAAGCATACAATTGTATATTATCCATAGACATAGTTAATTTCACCTGATATATAATCATCTCATACACGCAGGATCACATGCACACGCAAATACTAAAAGCTTCATACACCGTAAATATGGCGCGCGCGCGCGCGTGTGTGTGTGTGTGTGTGTGTGTGTGTGTGTGTGTGTGTGTGTGTGAAGTGAATGAAACCAACAATTTTGCACTGCCTTGGTGCAGTTACTTTAGGAGCACACGTACAATCAAACTGTCAGAAAACTTACCAACTTCATCCAAACACACAATGGCTAAAGACAACGCTATCTCCCCACTGGTATGTGGCAATATACAACATACAGTACGAACTGTTGGGCTAAGCCCCGTTGTCAAAACCACATAGCAACAGTTTAACGTATCTTCGTCACTTACCATGCCTGCAGACACTCCGGCACTGAACACCCCCCAAGCACAACCGGACAAGTACAGATCCAAAAGAACGCTGATTTATTATGACAGAGACAACAGGATGCAAACGGGATTTCCCTGAGAATTTGCATCCTGTTGTCTCTGTCATAGTAAATAAGCGTTCTTTTAAATCTTTTATGTGTTTGGATCTTATTTTAGAACGCTAGCAGTCAGTCTTGTTTCAGATTCCCCCCCCCCCCCCCCCCCAAACAAGTGCAATATCTTCATTTATCAACGTTTAACTGTTGTTTTTGTAGCTTGGAAAACGGGACTGACGCCGTCAGTTCCTCTATGAACTTTATATATATATATATGGGTCATTCTCCTGAAAACTGGACCAAACCTTTTCCCGATAACATAAAAATTAAACTAAAACATGATTTATTTATTTTTAAACTACTGCTATATTTCTGATGTAATGTGTTTCGAGAAATAAGGGAAATGCCACAATAGGTAAATGCGTCATTACTTCTTGCGCTGTGAACCTTTTTTGGTAAAGATCGCGACATTTCATGGCCGCCATTTGTGACATGGCTTTGGGATGGTCAGCTGATCGCAGATATTTCCTTGGAATCGTTCGTGGTGGAATAAAAAACAGGTTTCATGAGAAAGAAGGAGGCCAGTTCTTACATACAAATGGTATTTATTGTGTGTTGCTTGCTATTAACAGCTCCAAACAAAGGAAAGATAATCAGTGTCTCGCACGTTACCGATGGTGTCTTCTAAGTGTGTATCACGATATTGTGACTTGTTCACAACGGAAACTATAAAACTGTCTTTTTTTCATCAGCTTAGTAGATAACCACATTTTACCGTATTTTTAATGCTTGTGTGATGATAAAAGAGTAGATACCAAATAAATTACTCTTTTTTTTTCTTTTTCTTTTTTCAGGGGTGGTTGACGTGGTGTCTTAACAATAGTGTAAGGTGCGAGCACACAAAATAATTATTTCTGCTTGTACCATTGACTTTCGACCTACCCTAACGTACCAGTCCACATCAGCTGGCTTGACCTCTTTTTGCGCTGTGTGTGGTGTATTATTTTACTAGAGAAGGGAAAGCACTGTGGTGTCTTCACGGGTGAGGGATGTAACGCTCGTGACACATATTTGGCTGAGTGTTTGTTTGGTAATCTTTTGTAACCAAACTTGGCATTGTGGTTCACCACCATGAGCCGGAATGTCATGCGAAAAAATGGGATTCTATCTTCGAGGTCAAGGTCACAATGTGGGCTTATATAATCAAAATATGACAATTTCTACTATATCTTTTATTAGTTCTAAACCAGTGAGTCTTTTGCAACCAGACTCAGTTTGAGTGTAGATTATCATAAGCAAAGAAGTGTCCAGTGAAAATGTTGGATTGCTATGTTCAAGGTCAATGCCACAGCCAAGGTTAAAAGTTTCAGTTAATGTTAGTTCGGGTGATATTTTATGCATCGCTGAACCATTTGCAACCAAACCCAGTATAGTGAGACATTATTATAATCCAGAGCGTCATATGCGAAACATAGGTTTCTATCTTCAAGGTCAAGGTCACAGTAACTGAATTTCGGTTCATACAATCAAATATGACTATTTCTATTATATGTTCTGAACTGCTGATTTTTGGGGGCGACCAACTTAGTTTGACAATGCATGTTCACAAGCTGGAGTGTCTTGTGAAAAGATTACTTTGCTGTATTCAAGGTCAAGGTCACAGTGAAGGTTCTTAACTTCAGTGAATGTTTGCCCGAACAATATCTCTGATCGGTCAAACTTAGTATGGTGATGCATCATCATCAGCCAGAGTATCATTCAGAAATATCATTTTGCTATGCTCAAGGTCAAATCCACAATCGTTTCTACTAGATCTTCAGAAATACTGAAACTTTTGCGATCCAAATTAGTTTGATGGTACATCATCACAAGACAGGGTAAGACACAGTTAAAAGATTTTCTTGCTTTCACATAGGACGTAAGACAGAGAATATGGCTTGGGTGACTGTAGACTAGGTTGCTGCCACTCTTGGCTATCCCGATATCTAAAGCAGGGGTTAATACCGGTTCCAGTCAAGAAAATGTGGAAAGCCTTGTTTGTTTTTTTAAATGTCAGAAGTGACAGATATTCCTTTATTAATTAGGAAATATTGTATAATAAAAAAGGCAAGAGTCAAACTGGCCACAGAGCCGATTCTATTCATGCATTTCTGGTGTCTTCTGTAATACGCGAGACACTGACCTTTGACGTAACATAATGAACAATTAACCAAGTTCCTGTCACCCTGTCAATTTATTTCTTTTATTTGTGTACACAAGAGATGTCAAGTTTTCATTTCCAAATAATAGCATAAACAAATTCGCAATTTGAATTTTTACCCTCTATGTCACAATTTTGACCAGTTTTCAGGAGAATGACCCATATATATATATACTTTATTAATCCCACAGGGATTTGTTATTTGTTATGTTTTGTATTGTTATTGTTATTTGTTATGTTTTGTATTGTTATTGTTATTTGTTATGTTTAGTATCGTCGTATTAACTTAGCGTTCTTTTTAACCGTTCATGTGTTAGGATCGTGTTTTTGAACGCCAGCAGGTCATCCTTGTTTCAGAATTGTCCCCTTTCAGCACGCTCTCGGTTCACTGCTTTCTTGCCCATCACCTCGCCACTCGAATCCTGCCCAAACGCAGCAGCTGCCTGTTTGTCATCACACAAAAATCATATTAGCAATAACACGTCAAACGACTTAACAGGATTTTTTAACTAAAGGTGAAACTGTCATCCTCAATGGGCCGAGACGCTCCTTAGCAAACTCCAAGCACTGG
>OY757550.1:1202674-1215174 GCA_963584105.1 Alviniconcha strummeri
AGTCATAAATTCTCTGTCGTCTGAACACGGCCCCCCCCCTTCCCTCTTGAAAGACATGACAGGTATGAAGTAGGATCTGCCGCCAAAGTTCAAGAGAAACCCAGCACTTGAAACAGCTGTCAGCGCAAAGCCTTCGCCCAGTTGCTGCCCTGTGGTCAGCAGCCAGGTAAAACATGCATGACTTTTTCACCTCCGACCTCTGCAGGCCTCGCGAGCCGCACGTGCCGTGACGCGGGCTGTTGTTGATCAGTGTCTGCGTCACTGGCCAGGCCCCGATGGGCTGTGGTGTACACTAATTACGGAAGAAGAGAAGAAACCGTGAAACCGTCGGTGGTAAAGACTGTGGCCAACGTGGGGTCAGATGCTTGCTCAATGGTTAACGCCCAGTCCATCCTCAAGGTCACGTCAGGGTCAGTCACTAGTCAGCAAGTCACTCTCAGACCTCTGGTCCACTTTTCATAGCAAACGTTATTAAACGGTTTATGCGGAAGAGAATGTGGAGAGAAAAATGAAGCTCAATGATGGAGTAAGATAGATCCGAAAAGTAGAGAAGCTATGCAAAAGGGGAGAACCCCGACAGTTGTGGCTTCTCAGGACAGCAGATCTTAATTTCTGCGGTCCGCCGGTATGGAGTTTAGCGGATGCCATGTTTACCCACGGTACACCGAGGTGATCACAATATCACAACACAATAGAACCAAATCCAAACTTATCGTCCCTTTGTCGAAACTCGTTTGGAATCAGTGAGAACATAAATACACAACAAACAGCCTGGCAAAGACTGCGTCGTTGTTGAAGTGTTTCGTGCTTGTTGTCGCTGTTGTTTGTTGTCGTTACGTCTCCGGCTTTTGTCCAACAGCGACACGTTGCGACAGCCGTTAAGCTACTTATTCCCCTCAGAGCTCTCCAGCCTTCTTCTTCCTCTCCTTCGTCGTTGTCTCCGGACACGTTCGAGATTCCAGGAGGTGTGTGCGTGTGTGTGTGTGTGTGTGTGTGTGTGTGTGTGTGTGTGTGTGTGTGTGTGTGTGTGTGTGTGTGTGTGTGTGTATGACAGTGTGTATGTGTGTGTGTGTGTGTGCGTGTGCGCATGCGTGCGTGTTTGTGTGTGTGTGTGTGTGTGTGTGTGTGTGTGTGTGTGTGTGTGTGTGTGTGTGTGTGTGTGTGTGTGTGTGTGTGTGCATGCGTGCGTGTGTGTGTGTGTGGGGGGGGGGGGGACTATGCCTTACGTAGCATGCAGCATTCTGAGTACCTAATGATCTTTGCATTAAGATGGACAGCGATGAGAGCCATTTCACTGTTTCACTGACTGTGAGGGCAAAGTCTTTAAGTCCGCACAGTACAACTTCAGAAGAGAGAGGGGTTGAAGCGTGGAATGGAACCCACTTCGTCCGCTTGCTCAATCTGACCGCTAGGTAATGAAGTCCCCTTTATCGGCTCCACCTTGCTCCGTCTGACCGCTAGGCAATGAAGTCCCCTTTATCGGCTCCACCTTGCTCCGTCTGACCGCTAGGCAATGAAGTCCCCTTTATCGGCTCCACCTTGCTCCGTCTGACCGCTAGGCAATGAAGTCCCCTTTATCGGCTCCACCTTGCTCCGTCTGACCGCTAGGCAATGAAGTCCCCTTTATCGGCTCCACCTTGCTCCGTCTGACCGCTAGGCAATGAAGTCCCCTTTATCTGCTCCAGCTGTGTCTATTCCTAGCACCGGACTGTCAGACTGGGAATGTAAGAAAGCCGTTTTTAATGCCAGTCACTGAACCGCCTAGGTGACACTTCGGGCGGATCCATCAGAGGCAAGTTAAGAGGGAATGAAAGCGGAGAGACAACGTGGCCTGCAAACGTAGAGTACGTGCACAGAGTTCCATAGCTGCAGTGTTGGTTTGCTGTCTGTCTCAACGCTGATACTGAAGAAGTATTCTCTTCCCTCCAATCGGAGCTCCTCAGGGCTCGGCCATGTTGGCTCACTCTTTGCTAATGAAGAACAGACAGAGAGAGAGAAGGGTGGCTATGGACGTGTTTGATACTGTTACCACACATGCCGGCCTTGTCTATGACGTCACTGACACGGGCTGCTGAGCACATTGAAAATGGCAGCAGTGACGGTGGTGTTTTCAAGATTTTTAAATGTCGATTTTCAACAAAAAAGAAGAGAAACAGAGTGAGAACCTGCGGTATGAATACTTTATAAATCATATAATAAAAGCATGCCTTCAAAGGGAAATAACCAGTAATGCACTCTGTTTGATGAGCTAGATCTAGTACGTATGTATCTCAATCCTGTCGCCGATAGGGCCCGTGACGCATGCTCGGTTCGGCTCTCCTCTGACTGTCTGTACACAGGACAGCTGTTCAGCACACAGCCGTAGAGGAAAATAGCCTGACATGAAACACACTGACCGGAAATGGAGTCGCAGCTCTCGCTGGACATGTGTGATAAGATTTCTGCTCTAATTCGTAGAGGGCCGTGGCTATGAATTTACTCCCTGACTGACTCACCCACTGGCCACTGACGGAAACCAGCAAGCATTCTGTGCAGCAAGCACCTGCCATGTACACCACCGGGCACTTGCCATGTGCATCACCCAACACTTGTCCTCCGCCGGAAAGAACTAGCTAGCACAAGGGAGATCATTAGCGTTGGAAAGACCTGACACGAACGCAAAAAAGATCTGAGTCACCTACGGTAAGTCTCACCTGGCATGCAACACTTTTGTCCTGTTGGCTGACAAGTACATTTCTCCCGCACACTAAGTCTTGTCCTGTTGGCTGACAAGTACATATCTCCCGCACACTAAGTCTTGTCCTGTTGGCTGACAAGTACATATCTCCCGCACACTAAGTCTTGTCCTGTTGGCTGACAAGTACATATCTCCCGCACACTAAGTCTTGTCCTGTCAGCTCACAAGTACATTGTAATCTTCCGCACACTAAGTCTTGTCCATTAGCTGACAAGTACATTGTACATCTCCTGCACTACAAAATATACGAGCAATTATAAATCTAGCGTAAAGCCTGCCTGTCTCGGTGTCTGAAAGGAAATCTGCTATATTGAAGAAGAATCGATTATTCTGCACCAGGTTACACTGACAAAAAATAGGATTGAAATTCTCGTGGGGTTAGCACGCTACCAAGTCCTTACTACAAGAGATTTACCTGCTTACCGGGAGCTCGTTGATGTTCATAAAACCGCCCATGGCTCGATGGCAAAAAAACAAACAAAAAAAAAACACTGTCAGGCAGAAAGCTTTGCGTGCCACGACAACTTTAAAGTCGTTAAGTAGACTGCGCAGAGTTGAACGAGGGTCATTATTTGCAGTTACCGTCTCGTATGGATGCATTTGGTGCTCGCGTTTTAAAGGGTGATTTATTTTCTTTCTTTCGAAACCAGCAGTTACTTCTTAGCCCATTTCTTTCTTTGTTATCGGTCGTCTGAATTTGACTTCATCTGCCCTACTCACATTTGTTTGAGGACTATCAAATAAGTCATATGGTATTATGAGAGAGAGAGAGAGAGAGAGAGAGAGAGAGAGAGAGAGAGAGAGAGAGAGAGAGAGAGAGAGAGAGAGAGAGATCTGATGCACGCACGCTCACGCGCGAAGCTCAAAAATTTCATTTCTTAACAAACAACCCCCCACCCCCACCCCCCACCCTCCACCCCCACCCCGTCACACAATAACAAAAAAGAAAAAAAAAAAAAGAAAAACACATCATCATCATCATCATCATCATCATCATCATCAACAACAACACACCAACAAACAATGCGAGGGAAGTCACGCCAGCAACCAGTCCCGAGAGCACCTTGTATATATCTTTGACTGTGCGGTCGGACATTGTCCACGCACAGCCCAACAGAGAAGGTCAAGTGGTCAGCCGAAGGGTTTTGCGTGCCACAAAACAGTCCCGTACACACGAAGATGACCAGAACATTAGACCCTATCAGTCGGTAATCACCCTGAGTAGTACAAGCAACGCACGTGAGGGTCCGCTGAGGCAGAACAGAATTGTATCGGTGTAACTAGTGGTGGTCAGTGGAGCTGGTTGGTGCCTCGTGGCTACGTGACTGACGGCTTCCAACCGAAAAACAAAAACAAAAAACAAACGTTCCTTTTTATTGCTGTGTATGTGAACGTTGGAGCTTGGTTTACCAACCGTTACCCAAAGGACTGTTTTACACAGACAATGACCAGCAAAGCATCTCTTCCTTCTCTGCTCGTCGTCAAACGACCGACCCTGTGCGTCTGACGGGACGTTAAATCAAAGAAATAACTGTGTGTGTGTGTGTGTGTGTGTGTGTGTGTGTGTGTGTGTGTGTGTGTGTGTGTGTCCCCGTGTGTGTGTGTGTGTGTGTGTGTGTGTGTGTGTGTGTGTGTGTGTGTGTGTGTCCCCGTGTGTGTGTGTGTGTATGTGTGTGTGTGTGTGTCCCCGTATGTGTGTGTGCGTGCGTTCGTGCATGCGCGCGCGCGCGCGCGCGCGCGCGCGCGTGTGTGTGTGTGTGTGTGTGTGTGTGTGTGTGTGTGTGTGTGTGTGTGTGTGTGTGTGTGTGTGTGTGTGTGAATGTAGATCTGTCTCGAAGCATTTGATTTTAATTTTGGTTTCGGTATGTGCGCCTGTCTGTGTGTTCATTTGACCCTCTTGGTTTTTATCCACCTCATTCTCAGGTTGTCCCTTTTGGTGTCTGTCGGTCGGTCGATCTCTCATCCTTTATTCTCTCTTCTGATATAACAGACGGACGGACGCCATTATTTTACGTCATATCGCCTGTCAGTATTTGACCCTATAGATCTCTCTACATTTCATTTTGCTTGCGTCTAGCTCTCTGGGTGTCTGTTTATCCGGCTCTTTCCCCTTCTTCTCTCTACTGCTATGACGTAATATGCGGTTGAACTGGCGTCACGAACACTCTCTTTCTCTTACCGCTGCCGTCGCACCGAGAGATGTCCATTTGATTGCAGCCTCCTGCTGCCAGCTGACTGTATACGATTGCGGTAGTTCAGCAGAAGAGAGCGGCAAGTCGATGCAAGCATTGTTTTCTTTGCTTTTCCCCAGTTTCTTTGTTGTCGTTGTTTGCAGTGCTTCTGTCTGAGAACACAAGCAGGATGTCGTGGACATTTTGGTTCGCCAGTGTTTACGTTTTAGAGATAGATGGAGAAACGGCGCGTGTGTCAGTGAGTCGGTCTTCCCCTTGAGCACTGAACTATTCTGTATCACGCAACATGCATTGCTTGAGGAAACCACGTACAGTTACTCTTCCTCTAAAAGAGAGCATTAACTCCTTAAGATGGTAAACTTATACAACTTGGGAGCAATCAGACTGCGGAACCGTGCTCCACGCATTTAAATGCTGTTTCCAAGGGTCAGTCAGTGCAAGCAGTTTGCTAAAACAACGTTATTCGATTACAGGCAGCCGTTTACCTAGCTGCCGCTTACAGCCGGCTGGGGTTGGAGCAGAAACGGTAAGCCGTGGATGAGACTGAGATGGGTGAGCTGTTGCAGCACAGGCACAGAGCCAAGCAGCTGGCAGCGGTGTCGCACTCTCCTTACCCTGCACCACCGTCTTCCTCTTCCGCTCTTCCTCATTGTCGTCGTCTTCCTGCTCACCGTTTTCTTCCTTGTCCTCCTTGGTGTCATCGTCTCCATTGTCCTCTACGTCTTCTTCGCTGCTCTCGACGTCGTTGTCACCATTTACATTGTCGTGAAGTCTTCTTCCTTGTTCTCTCCGTCGCTGTCGTCATTTCCATTGTCCTCTACGTCTTCTTCGTTGCCCTCGACGTCGTTGTCATCATTTACATAGTCCTGAAGTCTTCTTCCTTGTTCTGGTCGTCGTTGTCATCATTCATATTGTCCTCAGCGTCTTCTTCATAGTTCTGGCCGTCGTTGTCGTTATTTTCTTTCATTGTCTTTGACATCTTCTTCATTGTACTCTCCGTCATGATCATCATTTTCCGTGTCTTCAACTTCTCTTCTTTTTTTCTTTTTCTTTTTTTCTGGCTGTCGTTGGCATTTTCATCGTGATCAACGTCCTCTTCGGTTTTCTGACCGTCGTTTTCATTGTCCTAAACGTCTTCTTCGTTGTCATGGACTTCGTTATCATTTTCATCGTCTTCGACGTTTCTGTCATTGTGATGAGAATTGTCATCATCATCGTTGTCGTCTTCAGCGTCATGTTCGCTGTTCTTGCCGTCGTCGTTATGCATTGGCCTTGTGTCCCTTTGTGTCGTCTTCACATTGTCGCTGCTCTCGCCGCCTAGCCACTGATACGTGGCCCTATTTGGCTTCGGATTAATGTCAGCTCCGCTCGGCGCTGCCATGTTGGCTGCCCCTTCACCAATGAAGAGCAGGAAAGTGTTGACTCGTGACGTAATATACACGCCTGTCACAGATGCCATCACTGATACACACTGCCAGACACAAAATGGCCGAGCTCCCGGCCATGTTTCCGCGACTTTCAAACGTGGAAACGTTTATGACACACCTGACCACACGGCCACAGACAGGCTGCTGTTGGTCTGATTTGTTAAGTCATATCATTATTTCACCTGTCATGCTCCATCGCCTGGGTGCCTCTTTAATCTCAATGTCGTTAACGTCGTATCTGACGAGAAGAAGAAAGCCAACCCTGACAAACTGTCCAGACATGTCAGTTGACGTCAGGGGGCTATCTCCAGAGACGGAGAAACGCCCAAATTGCAGAAACTGTGGCGTGGAAAACCTCGTTCATTCCAATGACTTATTGAAGACTGTGAACATAGGTACATTTGTCAATCGATTTACACCCGGGCCTGCAAGCACTATTCTCTTGAGACCTGCCGCGGACAGGACGTCTGTTCTGTCTGGTGCAGACCATACACTTTCGTAACCTGCATTCATTCTCTGTCTGTGTCTCTCTGTCTCTGTCTATCTCTGTCTCTGTCCCTCTGTCTGTCTGTCTCTGTCTGTCTCTGTCTGTCTGTCTCTCTTTGTGTCTATCTGTCTGTCTCTGTCTCTTTCTGTGTCTCTGGGTCTGTCTGTGTCTGTCTGTCTGTCTCTCTCTGTCTATCCGTCTGTCTGTCTCTCTCTCTCTGTCTCTCTGTCTCTGTCTGTCTCTCTCCCTCCTTGTCTGTCTGCCTCTCTCCTATCTCTCTCTGTCTCTCTAGCTGTCTGTCTGTCTCCCTGTCTCTCCTTGTTTATATCTCTCTCTCCTGTGTGTGTGTGTGTGTGTGTGTGTGTGTGTGTGTGTGTGTGTGTGTGTGTTTGTATGTGTGTGTGTGTGTGTGTGTGTGTGTGTGTGTGTGTGTGTGTGTGTGTGTGTGTGTGTCTCTCTCTCTCTCTCTCTCTCTCTCTCTCTCTCTCTCTCTCTCTCTCTCTCTCTCTCTCTCTTTCTGTCTCTGTTGTACTCTATCCCTCGTTTGCTCTCCCACTCTCCTGTCCTCTGTGCCTGCCTCTGCCGCCCTCACTCCCTATTTTAATTGGTCTAGATTTGCGATTCATCCTGCAGTCCCAAGTGTTCCATCGCGCCACAGCTGACTGCGGTGCGGACCTGTGAACTGGCTGACATGTCTGACCGGGAGGCAGACAGCTGTGGCACGATGGGAGACGACCATGGCATGAATTAGAAGAGAAAAGAAACAGCGGTGACGGAAGCAGACACCCAGCGTGACAACACCACTCCACCCCATCTAGTACTTATCCCGTCGTCCCTCGACTGCAACGCGGCTTCCCAGGAAAGAGATGGACAACAAGGATTTGAGAGAGAGAGAGAGAGAGAGAGAGAGAGAGAGAGAGAGAGAGAGAGAGAGAGAGAGAGAGAGAGAGGGAGAGACAGACAGACAGACAGACAGAGGGAGGGAGAAGAGCAGGAATGGAGAAAGGGAGGAAATGGAGAGAAAGAGGGCAGAGACAGACAGGCAGACAGCCAGCCAGACAGACAGACGGACATACAGAGACAGACAGAGACAGACGGAGGGAGATGAGCAGGAAGATAGAAAAGAGACAGGGAGGAAACGGAGAGGGGGGGGGGGGCGGAGAGAGAGGGAAAGGGGTGAGAGAGAGAGAGAGAGAGAGAGAGAGAGAGAGAGAGAGAGAGAGAGAGAGAGAGAGAGAGAGAGAGAGAGAGAGGCTAATTGGTTTTTGACAGTCAGCACTCAGTCAACCATACATGGTCAGATCAGAGCGAAAGAGCCAGACAAGAGAGGTGTGTGTGTGTGTGGGAGGGGCGGGGGGGGGGGGGGGGGGGGGCAGAAAAAGAAAACCAGAGAGACAGAAAGACAGACAGATGGACGGAGAAAATGTCTTTCCGCACCTGGAAACCTTTATAGATAATTTTGATCTGTACCCATTTTGCACACATGGTAAGTCATACTCTCCGTCATTGATCATTTCCAGGTGCACCTAGACACTACCAGTGCGAGTTCGTGTTATGCCAAGGAAGGAAATTTATGTACGTCTTGTCTCTCCGGTGTCTCTCTAATGAACACCAGTCTTCAGGGGCAGCGGAAGGGCGGGGAATTTACTTCTCCTCATCTGCCCTTGTGTATCCGTCACTGTGTCCTGGGAACGGTGGTCAGAACGTTGTCTGTAAGCTGTCTTGAAAGGAAGGCGTGTGGGTCTTGCCGGGAGCATACTGCATTGTACTCACTCTTCCTGCTTCTTTCTACATCAGCTAACTGAGACCTGCCGTCCTGCTTAATGCTGCCACGTCCCTGTTCAGTCTGTTAGTCAGGGCCTTAGTGCTGTCAGGTAATATAGTGTTCACCAGGGGCTTAGTGTTGCCATGTCCCTGTTCAGTCTGTTAGCCAGGGCCTTAGTGCTGTCAGGTAATATAGTGTTCACCAGGGGCTTAGTGTTGCCATGTCCCTGTTCAGTCTGTTAGCCAGGGCCTTAGTGCTGTCAGGTAATATAGTGTTCACCAGGGGCTTAGTGTTGCCATGTCCCTGTTCAGTCTGTTCGCCAGGGCCTTAGTGCTGTCAGGTAATACAGTGTTCATCAGGAGCTTAATGCTGTCAGGTTCCTGTAGAGTCTGTTCGCCAGGGGCTTAGTGCTGTCAGGTAATACAGTGTTCACCAGGGGCTTAGTGCTGCCATGTCCCTGTTCAATCTGTCCGCCAGGGGCTTAGAGCTGCCATGTCACTGTTCAATCTGTTTGCCATGGGCTTAGAGCTGCCATGTCCCTGTTTATTCTTTTCGCCAGGGGCACATCCTGGGGCCGGGCGGTGTTCCGTACAGTGCCCTGGAGCGGGTCGCACTTGGTAACTTGTCAGTGCCGGACACACTATGGGCACCTCTGCAGGCAGCTGGCCCGGAAAAGTCCCTTCCGGTCAACGTCCAGGGCTCAAGACGGAGATGCAGGAACGGTGACTATCTCGCTAGCTTTTCACACCGTATTATATCTTCTGAAGTTCTTGTCGATAACTCCTCGCCATGACAACCATCATGGCTGACTGGGCGTTAACAATCAGTTATAATTATCTATCTGTCTTGTCGATCACTTCGATGGAAACTCTGGTTCTCTGGTGGTCGTCCAGAATGCCTGAAAGTGTCCTCGCCACTGACATATCCACCGGCCACAGCTGACGCCTGGGGCTGCCGTGTAGTGGGTAGTTGGCACGTCTGCACCAGGTCTTCTGTTGTCGTGCTGCCGGGTAAGATAAGATAATACTTCATTTTCCTGTGAAAGGAAAATTGCTTTGAAACATATGGTCAATGGTGGTTTGACAGGGGCAGAGTTCTGACTGGCCGGTTCTGAACTGGGTGCAGAGGGAGATGTGGTGGTCTGACAGGGGCAGAGTTCTGACTGACCAGTTCTGAACTGGGTGCAGAGGGAGATGTGGTGGTCTGACAGGGGCAGAGTTCTGACTGACCAGTTCTGAACTGGGTGCAGAGGGAGATGTGGTGGTCTGACAGTTGTGGCCTGTGCACAGCCTGAAGACAGTCAAGTGTTGTGATCTTCACAGCAGGTGGTAGCAGTCAGATTTGTTGTAGCGTGGATGCTGTTGTAGCCATTTGCTGGTTGACCATGCTTTGGTGGCGGTCTTGGCTATGTAAGTTGTGTGCTTCTGTTATCATTGTGATCATGCTGAAACTTCCCTTCTTTTTTTCTTTTTCTTTTTTAACCTCTTAACGAGATTAATTCTGAATTCATTAATATTTCTGCATTGAAGAAAAATCCTTTCTTAAACCTGAAGAGGAGCAACCATTCAACGCGTTATTATTTGATATGGGAAACAGTCTTCACCTGAAATCGTAACATGGCTTTTTCAGACTGAAAACTCTCAGTTGCTACCCTGTCAATACATGCAAGGCTTGAGTCAATACTTCAGTTTAAAATACAATTACTTAGCTATTTTGGTAGACAAAACAATTGCAGACCAGCGCATAAAATCCAGTGTAAGGAGCGACTGACATGGATCAAGGTCGCTGTTCATTTGTTGTTGTTGTTTCGCCACCGTTTCTGTATATGAAATGCATTTCGTAGTACTAAAAAACAAACAATAAGCAAACAAAACAAAGAAAAAACAACGGCACCAACAACGACAACAAACAAACCAACAGGAAAAAAATAAAATCCTCCGTGTTTTTGAATTTCAAAAACATTTCAAATCGGTCCGATCCATTGAATTATATCTGAAAAGGTAACCCCCTAAAACGTGCTCGCCAATTTGGTAACTAATTCCACTTTAGTTTTATTAATTTATATTTAAAAGAGGTCCCTGTTTTGTTTTTGTTTTTGTTGTTGTTGTTTTCAATTTGAACGTGTATTTTTAATTCTGGGCAGATCGCGGTTTCCTTGGTGGTGGATAGGGGTAGGTGTGGATGGGAGGTGGTCATTTTTAACACCACAAAACCGTGGCGTGTTTCTGAAGCCGATCGGTTTTCTTGCTGTGGATTACCGTGGACCGCCCCCTCCAGGGAACTTCACTCTACCGGCGAAACGATGACCCCAGGGGATCTTGCGCCAGTTTATGGCGTGTTTCCCATTACCAGTGAAAGCACGTTGTCAGAGGCTGTAACGCAAACAAGTGGACAGCAAACTTCACAGCTAATTACTTTTGCAACCGCGTAAAATGATCTGTTTATTGCAGCAATACAGAGCTCCTACAGTCAATACTGTATGGGCTTTATAAAGAATACTGTTGGACTCTTGCTACCCTTGGAAAGCCGGGTACTGAGCCAGTCAATCGATTGCTTTAGAACAAACAGTAGCTATAGTTTGCCATTTGTTTCATCATTCACAAACTTCACGCCTGTGTTTTTTTCCCTCCGCAAAAGCAAATGGTTCTGACTCAGTGTTGGAGGTTGAAAGTGAGATGTGTCTTGTGTGTGAATGCTGATTGGCTAACCGCGGTCTGTCAGTCATAATTTGGCCACGCCTTAATGCCTGGAGCAGGCCCGATATGGCTTCGCATGCCTTACTTACTACCGCTATTCCTAATTCCGGCGTTCTCATTTAATTCAAAATTACTTTAGGCTGCATGCCTTCTTCAGACACCCAGAGACGGTTGAAGGAAAATTATACTCAAGCCAAAGAGTTGTGAAGCTGTAAGAAGTAAGGGGATATGTTTCATATCCAGATCAAATAAAGACAGTGATTTTATTATCAATGTCAAGTCGATTATGATTTTGGCAAGTCATAGACACTGTGCGCGTTCACGTATGTGCTTATCTTTGACATTGCCTTGCAGTTTGTATGCTTGCCAAAAAGCAGGTACTTGAAGCTGTATGAATTTCATGCTCAACTAAGCCACGGCTTTGCCATCCGATGGCATCAATTTAATGACTCCTGAGAATAAATAGTTTCACTCGTATGTAATACTGGCAAAACTGGTAAGTTTTACATACACTGAGCATGCTTCTCACCTGTCCTCCACACTATGTAGAGTAGTTGTGAATGTGACTGCATGTTGAATGGAGGTAGTTTGTGAATAACTCAGTCTTCTACCTGTCGAGAGTAGGCGTGAAAGTGACCGCATGTTGAATGGAGGTAGTTTTGTGAATAACTCAGTCTTCTACCTGTCGAGAGTAGGCGTGAAAGTGACCGCATGTTGAATGGAGGTAGTTTTGTGAATAACTCAGTCTTCTACCTGTCGAGAGTAGGCGTGAAAGTGACTACATGCTGAATTGAGGTAGTTCTGTAAATTATTCGGCATTCCACCTGTGGACGTTTTGGGAAAGTAGTTGTTATGGTTTGAAGATTTGCGCTTTGCGGTAAACGTGGTTTAACTTTTGAGCTGGAATAAAGAACTGACTTGTGATTTGGTGACCTGTTTTCGCACTGATATGCCCTTTGCAGTTGGGTGGGCGTTAGATGTCAAGGACCAGCCAGTCAATCCCATCTTGAAGGACATTCTTAAACAGCTGGCAGGGCAAAGCATGCATGGCAGCATGTTCTGACCTGTTGAGGGCCGTGAAGGTAGAACCTTTGACCGCTCTTCATTTGGTCGTCCGCATGCTTGTGCTATGCGTATGCTATGCTGTTTATGCAATGCTTTCTTATGCATGCCATCCTATTCTAAGATTATGCTGT
>OY757550.1:1222674-1224011 GCA_963584105.1 Alviniconcha strummeri
CTGTAGTATCTCTGATCCTGCCAAAGAACCCAGTGACGCCACACTTGCTGTAGTATCTCTGATTCTGCCAGAGACCCTAATGACGCCACACTTGCTGTATCTTTGGTCCTGCCAGAGAACCTAATGATGCCACACCTGCTGTAGTATCTCTGATCCTGCTAGAGAGCCTAGTGACGCCACACTTGCTGTAGTATCTCTGATCCTGCCAGAGACCCGGGGGTGTTCAGTAGCAGTATTAGTGGCAGTAGCAGCAGCACCAGCAGTAGCAATAGTAGCAGCACCAGTAGTAGCAATAGTAGCAGCACCAGTAGTAGCAATAGCAGCAGCACCAGCAGTAGCAATAGCAGCAGCACCAGTAGTAGCAATAGCAGCAGCACCAGCAGTAGCAATAGCAGCAGCACCAGTAGTAGCAATAGCAGCAGCACCAGCAGTAGCAATAGCAGCAGCACCAGTAGTAATAGTAGTAACATTAGTAATAATAGCAGTAGCAGCAGTAGTAGCAGTTGGCACTGCGGTGTAAAATAGATGTTTTAGCGTAATGTGTGGCTTTCGCGGTTGTCTGTGCAATAGAAAGCAGTTGTCCATCTTTGGGTCTGGGCGCTGACCGCCAGGGATGCAGTCAGCTGCGAGCCTGTGGGGATCCACACACCTCTCTGTCCCACCACTGACCGCATACTGTGGAGATCCACACACCTCTCTGTCCCACGACTGACCGCAGCCTGTGGAGATCCACACACCTCTCTGTCCCACCACTGACCGCAGCCTGGTGGGATCCACCACACCTCTCTGTCCCACGACTGACCGCAGTTCGTGTTTGTTGCGGCACGAGCTTACAGAGCTGTCCGCACACGAGTGGCGGCAGTGAGGGCAAAGATCAAGTGGGACAGCGGTCTTCGCATGTCGAACAGTGGGACAACGGTCTTTACATGTCGGACAGTGGGACATCGGTCTTTACATGTCGGACAGTGGGACAGCGGTCTTCACATGTCGGGAGTTGGACAGCGGTCGTGACATATCGACAGTGGACAGCGGTCTTGATATGTCGGACAGTGGGACAGCGGTCTTGACGTGTCGGACAGTGGGACAGCGGTCTTGACGTGTCGGACAGTCAGAACAGCGGTCTTGAAATGTCGGGCGGTGGGACAGAGGTCTTCACATGTCGGGCAGTTTTGTTGTTGCACTGACAAAACTGCATTTTCTGCTTTCGCAGATGTAAAGCCCTGCAGCGATTATGAGTGCACTGCATGTGTGTGTAAGCGTACTAAATCATCACTTTCTGTCTCTGTCTGTGTCTCTATCTATGTCTCTGTCTCTCTATCTCTGTCTCTGTCTCTCTG
>OY757550.1:1231411-1246811 GCA_963584105.1 Alviniconcha strummeri
AGGGGTTTAGAAAGCAAAGTTACTTTCGCACAAGACATTCCTTTTTGAACAAGTACATGAATACTACTAATAAATAACTATCGCATTTATACATAAATCAAAAATAAACGCTCAAACACAAATCAAAGTTGTTATCATAAAAACTTAAGGAGAATTTCCATGACAATGTTTAGACGTCGAGCCTAACAGGATTAAGGGACACAGACAACCGTCGGAAAATCACTCCAATGGCAGCAAACAGAATTAAAATATGAAATACATTTTGTTTAAACCAACATAATTAAATCTGAGAGCAAAACATGAAATTCACCTGCCAGTACAAAACGTTTCTTGTTGTACGGTTTGTTTTGTTTTGATTGTTTTTTGTGTTTTGCTGTTCATCAATGATGCATCCCATGAGCATGTATACCGGTCTAGTGCTGATGACGTCAGTGTGCTCCTCCACACTTTCCCGTTCGTTCACTCCAGGTCTAGTGCTGATGACGTCAGTGTGCTCCTCCACACTTTCCCGTTCGTTCACTCCAGGTCTAGTGCTGATGACGTCAGTGTGCTCCTCTACACTTTCCCGTTCGTTCACTCCAGGTCTAGTGCTGATGACGTCAGTGTGCTCCTCTACACTTTCCCGTTCGTTCACTCCAGGTCTAGTGCTGATGACGTCAGTGTACTTCCTACACTTTCCCGTTCGTTCACTCCAGGTCTAGTGCTGATGACGTCACTGTGCTTCACTACTCTTGTGTTCTTGGGATTACGGTACTGATGGACGCTTGCAACTGTAAACCACCTGACAATGGTTGAGAGTGGGTGATTTACGGGGTGGGCTCGTTGTGTCTACAATACTGGATACTCTTAACCCAGGTTAACAATACCCCAGAGGGCACGCTCAACTAGCCCAACTACTTCGGCGGAAGTAGGTTGTTTGAGGAGAGTGTAAATGACTGCATTAGCCCTCTCAACCAGACCCTGGTCTAATTCTGCTGTCCTGCACTGGTACTGCAGACCGTATCTTTCAACGGGCCTTCTGATCCTGGTTGAGCGGCGAAGTTGCGGTGCCTCTTCCACTTCATCCTCCTCTTCCTCGGCCTCTTGCGGCTCCTCTGGTTCAGTTGTGACTTGCTCCAGCTCCTCTTCATTCACCGGAACTCGCGCGTTATCCGGTACATCCGCGTCAGAATCAGCGGTAGCTGGTGCGCCTTCCGGCGGACGAAACTCTGGGGCATCTGGCCGCAACTTCGATGTCTCCACAGTGACGGCCAGAGGCGGAAGAGTTTGCTCCTCATCGTCGTCCACAGCTTCTCTGGTGATGTCACGGGTCTTGTGGTCGTGAGACCTCTGGAGTCTCGGCGGAACGGTAGCGGCAATCCCCAGGGCCCCGACTGGTAATAGCAGGTTACGATGCAGTGTCCGTCTTGGACCCAGCCCATCTTCCCTGACCACCGTGTAGACTGGCAGGTCTTCTACCCGGGAGTCCACGACATAGACGTCCTTCTCCCATCTGTCATCGATCTTGGAAGAGATCCTCGGGCCCAGTTTCCTAACAAGACAGCGATCCCCTGGCTCCAAAGCAGCTGCATGTGCCCTCATGTCGTAGCGCCTTTTGTTGCTGTCAGCTGTTTTGGCCATGTTGTCGGATGCTGACTTGTATGCGGCTTGCAGACTACGCTTCAGACCTTGGATGTAGTCTCTGGGTGTCCCCTTCGATTTCTTCTCAAGGTCGATGCCGAAGGCAAGGTCAATAGGTAGTTTGGGATGTCTTCCAAAAAAGAGGTAGAATGGGCTGTAACCCGTACTTTGGTGTATGCACGCATTGTAGGCGTGAACGCATGACTTCAGGTGCTTCCTCCAGTCCAACTTCTGGCTGTCAGACTGCGCAGCATACCAATCAGCGTCCTGTTCCACCGCTCTACAGGGTTGCCAGATGGGTGGTAAGGAGTAGTCCGGCACTTGTCAGTCCCAAGCATTGTGCACAACTCCTTTATGAGTTTGGACTCGAAGTCACGCCCTTGGTCCGATAGGATCCGTTGAGGGAACCCATATATAGTGAAAAAGTTGTCCCACAAAGCCTTTGCGACTGTCTTTGCGGACTGGTCCTTTGTGCAGATCGCTTGTGCGAACTTCGTGAAGTGATCCATGACGACGAGTATGTCTTGTTTTTTTCCTTTGACTTCGATGGTGAGGAAATCAATGGAGATGAGCTCTAGAGGAGTAGCTGTTACAATCGTGGACATTGGAGCTCTCTGGGCAACCGCTCCGCGTCGGACACACCTCTCGCATCTCTTGATCTTCTTCTCGAGGTCAGATGACATGAATGGCCAAAAGGAACGCATCCTCGCTTGCTGGATGGCATCCTCGAAATGGGTGTGAAAGAGATCTTCGTGGACGCCCTTCATGGCTACTTTCCTGTAGGACTTTGGGACGACTAACCGCAGGCGCTGAGATCCCTTGTGCTCCGTCCGTCGGTACAGGACTCCACTCTTAAGCGTCAGCCTTTTCATCTCCCTGGAGTACACTTTTAGTTCAGAGGTTGCAGCCTTTCCGATGGTACGGCCCTGTTCCAAACAATCCATGACCACAGCGATGTTCGGATCAGCACGCTGAAGACGTCGCCATCCCTAGTCAGTGACTGCCTGCAGGGTCGAGGAGCGCCCTGATGGATCCGGATTCAGTATGTCGTCTGGGATCGCCAGGGGATCCTTGATCAACGCCTCAGCTGCTGGAATGACATCTTGCTGGTCTTGTGACGTCAGGGGCGGATCGGGTAGCCGATGTGGTCCGGTGAGACCGTGGTTGAGAGACACGACTGACGATTTCACTCCCTTTGCAGTCATGCTGGCATTTATCGCAGGCTGTGAAATCGTGATCTGATTCTCAAACCGCTGTGCTCGATCCAGTAAGAACTTCATCTTTCCCAAAGACTCCTTGTATTCCTCATCTTCTTCTGGGGGTGCCTGTGGCCGTCTGGGCAACCCATCTGCATCCACATGTGTCGGCCCCCGCTTGTACTTGAGGTCGAAGTCATACAAGGACAGGGCTGCCAGCCAGCGGTGACTAGTGGCGTCTAACTTAGCCTTCTTAAGGATATAGCACAGTGGGGTGTTGTCGGTTACCACCGTGACCTTTGACCCAAGAATGTAGTCATGGAACTTATCTGTCATCGCCCACTTGAGGGCTAGGAACTCTCTCTTATGGGCAGGATAGTTCATCTCAGTCTTGTTCAGACCACGGCTGGCATAGGCGATGACTTTGGTGACGCCATCTTGCTTCTGGTACAGCACGGCCCTCCCCGGGTATGTGTAACCACTAGTAGTGCTTACTAGTTTTTTCTCTGTAGTTCTCTTCTTTGTACTCCCCGTTTGGTGCCTGTAGTAATTAAACTCTGGCACCAACGGTAATTGTTTTTACGAGTTCGCCCCAAGGGTCACACCAAGGGCCATGTCCAGCTCAGCGTTCCCCCGAGTTCAATTGTTCAATGTCAGGCTATTAGTTGATAAACAAACCAGCGCCTCTTGGCATCAAGACGCTGGGACCAAGACCGCGCAGTTTACCACCAAACGCCGGTCAGGCCATACGCAAATTTTGTTCAAGCTCAGGACCTGTTCAAACCTTAGAGGTATGTGGAAGAATGTACTATTGTTTTTACTATGTCAATTTTGGTATTGTTTGATGTTACGGTTATGATAAAATTGTATTTTATGCATATTATTTTATATTTAGTGTTTACTGTTTTTGGCTGAAAGATAATGAAATGATTTTTGGTTGTATTGGTCTAACGGACACAGTCGTGTGCAGTAATTTGAGTTATAATCTGTTCAGTGCGTTGTCTGTATAATATTGTCTGATGATGCTTTGTGCTATTGGAAAAATAGACGGCTAGTCGTATTATTAGCGTATGATACAGATTAGTAGGAGGTGAAGTTGAAGTTATTATTACTTTTAGTGTTGTCACGGTTACTATTGTTTTTAGTGGAGTTTATAGTGAAATTTTATAACTTTAGTTAGGCTTTAGTTTTATATAAAATGGCTGAATACGTGCAGATATTAGACAGTTGGAATAGGAAACTATGGAACAATAGGAGGAGGGGGGTAAGGTGGACATGCTGGTCAGTGATGCTCAGGTCTTATCAGCTCTGGGCTGGCACTAATGATGGTGACGACAGTAGAGGCGGCGGGGTGTTCAAATGATTCGAGTTGAACCTATGATGCTCTCAGCAGAATAGGGGTGTGTTCGGATCAGATGTTTGTTACATTTTCTGTAACGTTTGTAGTTATCGGGAACTATATAGAGGAAACTAATTGTTTACAACGGTGGAATTAATGACTGTAAGTCACTGAGGTTTAAGCTTTTATGTAAAAGTTACCTCATATTGATGGATGTTTTTACATACCATCAAGTATAGGTTGGAACTGATTTAGACTTATGTTCCTCATTTTTTGGAGCTAATTTATGAAGTCTAATCCAACTTTACATACCAGATGAAAGCGTATACTCTAGACTGTATTATTGGCAGTGAGTTCGCTTGTAAGGTATTGTGCTTTTTCCTCTGATGCGATGTTCTGATATTATAAATTTGTTATGGGCGATGTTCAGATAAGATGTTTGTCGCATAATTGTTTTGTTTTACTATGTTGTTGCTTTTTCTAGCCTTCTGCTAAACATCGGAATATTGATCGTCCATTGCAGAAATCTGGCTAGAGCCCTTTTCCCTTCCCTTTCTTTCTCTTTTTCCTTTCCTTTCTTTTCTTTTGTTATTACCTTTTCTTTTCCATAGTTCACTTATGCAAGCCTGAGAACTCGCTTGCGGGCCGACCGGCTATTATTATCATTATTAGTCTGTGTCTATCAAAATTAATTAAACTACAAACAAACGTAACATCCCTTTTGTGGTCTTTTCTGTATCGTACGGTGTGAATGACAGACACAACGAGCCCACCCCGTAAATCACCCACTCTCAACCATTGTCAGGTGGTTTACACAACACAGAGAACAAATAAAGGGACAAAAGGAAGAAAAGAGTGAGGAAACAAATCAAGCAGAGACAGAAAACGTGGCCTTGTCTGTATTTTGCGGCACTAGTGACTACCAACCAGACAGCTAAAGGATGGTGGAGGCTGGAGGATGCTTGGAGGAGGGTGGTGGAGGTGCTGCTGCTGATGCTTTCAATGGATATGGCCTCAACTGGAGAACGCTTCAAAACTAACGTTGCAAAGACGGCTCCCAAGACTGATTGCCATCAGAAGCAAATGGCGGCCGATGCAGCGACTTTGATCTTTCCCCGCTTCTCTTGTTTTCATTCTTTTCGCTGAGACCGAACCATGTACGCCACTGGATCCACAAACCGACCGTCCTTTCAGCCAAAGTGAAAATGAAAAAACAAAATCGTGCATTTGAACAGTATTAGCACAAATCTAAACACTTTAAAGTACTGAACGAATGAAAATGGAGGATTTTGACAAGAGGGGCCTCTACTAGTCAGGTTCAGATATCAAAAGGTGATCGCGCGCACGTTCACGTGTGTGTGTGTATGTATGCGTGCGTGTGTGTATGCAAGGGTGTATGTGTGTGTGTGTGTGTGTGTGTGTGTGCGCGTGACAGAGAGAGGGAGGGTGGGACATGGAGTGTGTGTGTAGGGGGGGGGGGTACGTGTGCGTGTGTGGGTGTGTGTAGGTACGTGTGCGTGTGTTTGTGTGTGTGTTTGTGTGTGTGTGTGTGTGTGTGTGTGTGTGTGTGTGTGTGTGTGTGTGTGTGTGTGTGAGAGAGAGAGAGAGAGAGAGAGAGAGAGAGAGAGGGGGGGGGCAGTTGGGATGTATATCAAGAGAGTATGAGGAAAGACAGTTGAGCCTGCAACATTGTGCCACCATTACCGGAGTGTAAGGGGAAGGACCCTGGAGCACTAGACCTGCAGTGAAGGAACGGGAAAGTGCAGTGAAGCAGAGTGACGTCATCAGCACTAGATCTGGAGTGAATTAGGAACGGAACAGTGTAGAGAATCGCCGTGACGTCATCAGACGACACTTACTCGCGGCTCTGTGGCAGCGTCACCAACGTTATCGTCAGCAATTCACATGGCGTTCCATGTATTTATGCAGTTATTTAACATTATCATCATTTTCATAACCAACATTGTTGAATCCCCCAAAAAATAAATTAAAAAAAATCGGAATATTTTTTTTTTTTTGTTAGTATGTGCTTCCGTCCCATTCTTCTTCTTCTTCTTCCCTTCTTCTTTTCTCTTCTTCTTCTTCCCTTCTTCTTTTCTTTTAAACTAATGTGTACTTGCAGTACGGTGGTACCGTGAATGTAAGTGAAAGTTGGCCATCTAGGAAAATAGCGCCACGCTGTCGTGCTCCAACGACAAACTTTTGTTTACTGCAAGACCAGTAGTAAAGAATCCTTTACTGTGTCAGCATGTCATCCGTTAGGAAGGGAAGTTCCGAGCGTTTCAAACGACAGCTGACGGTCCCTGGCGACCCTCAGTCCTGAAACTTGACATCCAGGCCAACTCGTGCCTATGTCAAAACAGCCCACCTGCTGGGGATGTCTACACGTTGATACCGGCAAGACAGCCCCGAGCTACGTCATAAGCTTCGTGCATAACAGCATCCACACTCCAGAAATGGACAGACGGTGCGTGGCTGCCCGTGTGGCCTGAAGATAATAAATCACACACACACACACACGCACACACGCACGCACACACACACGCACGCACGCTTGCACATACCCACACAACCACGCACGCGCGCGCACACACGCGCTCGCACGCACGCACGCACGCACATACCTACACACGCACGCACGCGCGCGAGCACACACACACGCGCCAACACACACACACGCGCGCGCGCGCACACACACACTCGCGCGCGCGCGCACACACACACACACACACACACACACACACACACACACACACCTCATCCACTGGACTGCAATTGACAACATACAGTTGCATATACCGGCTGACATGGTTGACTGGGTGTTAAAATCCATATGTCCTACACACCTAGCAATAAGAAGACAGCAGGGCGAAAACCGAGCCATCAAATCACAACAGAACTTACTGCACCGTTAACAGCAACACACGTCACACTGGGTTTGGAGCGGACTGGGAAGAAACGAAGCTGACTGGGGCGAGAAGACAGAAAGTAGAATTAATGGGGAATCCCTGTCTGGGAGTAAAACAATTTATGTATTATGTAACAAACTGTAGACTTGCTTTATAGACAGAAACGTTGCTACCTCTCACATCAGAGGGACTGTGTGGGGCCACCACGCTGACGGTTTTCAGCAGACGGGCGACATGCCGATGTAGACCGGCTCGAGTCGCTGCGCTTTTTCCCTTCCACGTGCTGCACGTGCACATGCTTTGCATTACGCTCTTTGCACGCGCAGTGCGTGTGTGTTCGTGTGATACACAGCGCCGTAAACACGGACCGCTTTCTCTCTTAGTTACCAGGTAAAACATGTCCGCAAGCAGAAGAGCATGTCGACATTCATGTCTGTACTCTTGAAGGTATAGTTTTTGCCCCCTCTCCCCAACCTCCCCTCCCCCTCCCCCCACTCCTCATTCACCCTCCATCCCCTCTCTGTTCAGCTGTTGGTGCTGTTTGCCCCATTTCTCCCTGTCAGTCCCGCTGCCTCCCTCCCTCTCAACCATCTCTGTCTCGGCAGTAGCCAATATTTGATGTGAATCCGTTTGTAATCAAGTTAATTTCAAATCTGGATCTCTCCAAAGGCCGGTTTGCCCTGACATGATCTAACGTGGTTGACCGGGCCTTACCAGTTATCCAGCTGTCGCTGAGAGAAGACAGGGAAGTGACGTGTGTGTGTGAGAGAGAGAGAGAGAGAGAGAGAGAGAGAGAGAGAGAGAGACAGACAGACAGACAGACAGACAGACAGACAGACAGACAGACAGACAGAGACAGACAGAGACAGAGGAGAGAGAGAGACAGACAGAAGAGAATACTTTATTACACCAGGATAAAAAATTAAGCAAAAGACGGCATTTTTACAAATCTGTCCGTGATGACAAACAGAGCAAAACTCGATACATAGAAACAAGAATAGAAATAACTGCGGCAAACTAAATACATCTTAAGAACAAAACAAAAATCTATTACTGTCTAAAACCTTGCAGCATACAAACTCAACAAAGTAAGACAGACGCAAATCTGAATTTTCAGAGAGAGAGAGAGAGAGAGAGAGAGAGAGAGAGAGAGAGAGAGAGAGAGAGAGAGAGAGAGAGAGAGATGTTAACGCTGTTTGTCTTGGTCCAAGCTGAAGCGCGCGCAACTATTATAACTTTGCTCTCACATGCGGTTTGCTCTTTCAAACAAACGCGCCAACAACTATCGTTAAGTGAATCATCAAATACTCCGCCTGCCCCTCCCCCCCCCCCCCCCACCACTTCCCCCTAACACTTTGTCCCCCCCCCCCCCCTCTTTACCCCTCCCCTCTCCCGTGGCCTCTCTCTCTCTCTCTCTCTCTCTCTCTCTCTCTCTCTCTCTCTCTCTCTCTCTCTCTCTCTCTCTCTCTCTCTCTGTATGAGGGAGAGAGAAAAAAGAAAAACAAGAAAAACAACACATCTATGTAGGAGTGACGCTAACTTCATCTCGAAGCGTAAATGAGTGGGCCAATCATCGCTTCTATACACTTGAAGGCGTGCTGCTTGCTTCCAGCTATTCACCTCTGGAATTTAACAAGTCCGATTCATGTTCCAGATAACCACGGCAGCAGCTTGTCCATTTTTGTTTTTTTGTTTTTGTTTTTTGTTTTGCTTTCTTTCCGTTTCTTCGGGGGAAGCGAAGGGGGTGTGGGGTGAGTGGGGTAAAAGGAGAGGGGGTGGGTAGGGAGGGGGGTACGAGTGAGACCCAGGGTGATCGTTAAGTTGCAGTGACAACAACAAAAAAAGAAGACGGATCTGAGAACGTGTGTGTGTGTGGGGAGAGAGAGAGAGAGAGAGAGAGAGAGAGAGAGAGAGAGAGAGAGAGAGAGAGAGAGAGAGAGAGAGATCATTGATCGGCAGGGGGGGGGGGGGGGCGCAACCATACACATGCACATACACAAACACACATACCAACGTGCGGGCGCTCGCGCAAACAAGTACACACCGGACCCCCCCCTCCCCCCCCCCCCCCACACACACATGCATACACACGCACACACACATGCATACACACACACACACACACACACACACACACACACACACACACACACACACACACGCACGCACGCACGCACGCACACGCACGCACGCACGCACGCACACACACACACAGAGTGCGGGGCAGTCCACGATGGCCAATTAAAGTTTTCAAGTTCCTGGAAAGCGACATGGTGAGGCCGAGTTTATACGATTGAAAATCTTGCAGAACTCGCGTCTGAAAGCCTGAAAAATTCCTAATGCCAACCGAGGATACTGAGGCGTAAAATTGTGTTAGTTCGAGGAAAGGGACAAAAAAAATTGATCAATTACTCCGGCACTGTGTATCGATTCTTTCTGGGCAGTTTTTATGCAGACAACGAGGGAGCAGCAAGCCGGTGCAAATGTCTTGATTAGACGGAGCACACTGAGTACGTCGTGGGCTGCGTGGCCTGCTCACAATAGTTTCCAGCGCCATAATTTGCATGTTTACTTCTTTGGGAACTAGCCGGCGTCAAGACTGTCGCCGTTTGTGATGATTACTTGTTATCTACCGTTGAAAGTTAGGCTGGAACTATCTAGTACAGCACTAAACGCAGTAGTCAACACCATCTATATGGGTATATATACGTCTGCATATGTAAAACCTGTCATATCTGCCACATAGTTTCAACCCCATTACACGCGTGCGCGCTCGCACGCACGCACGCACACACACACACACACACACACACACACACACACACACACACACACACACACACACACACACACACACACACACACACACACACACAGAGTAACTCACACCAATACGCACATATATAAAAATTATGCTCATTATCTCTCTTTATCAGACCGTTTGAAAAATTCATTTTAAGCGCTTTATTATTTTCAGCATGATATTATACCCTGTATTTTAGGGATAGTGCCCTGACAGGTATATTATGGTTTAGCTGTGGCCGTTAGATGCGACACTTTTCACACTAGACAATCTCATTCGTGTGTGTACAGGTGAAATCAAGTGTAGAGGTTTGTTTGTTTGGTTTTTACAACAACAACAAACAAACAAACAATAAAAAATAAAAATAAATAAACAAATACTGAAAGCACTATATAACTAATTTTCAAGTAAGTGTATATCCACTCTCTCTCTCTCTCTCTCTCTCTCTCTCTCTCTCTCTCTCTCTCCTCTCTCTCTCTCTCACACACACACACACACACACACACACCACACACACACACACACACACACACACACACACACACACACACACACTGAGGCTGTTTTTACATAGCACTCATCACAGAGGCAACAACCATAAAACATGCCGCCATCGTTGTGCCTCTGTTTGTTTTTCTTCACTCCATTCTGACCCCGTTACATGTGAATGCGCGTGAATCAAGTTTGGGCATTTTTCTTTCTTTTCTGTACCAGCGAGCAACCAAATTCTAAAATCTCGCAATCTGGAAATCAGTCATAAACAGGAATCGAAGAACTTTATTGATTTTGTTCGTGTTCAAACATAATTACGCTCGCAAAAATGATGTTCCGGGTCGGCCGTTTGTACATTTACTTTTCTTTTGCTTTATTCCCTACTGTTCGCTGTTTTCCTTCAGTATTAGGATTACATTGTGCATCCCCAGAGTCCGAGCGCAGGAAGACCTGACCGAAAATGGCCTATAGTAGCCTGTTCGTACAAGTAACACGCCTACCGCGCAGCCTTTCGCATTCCTGTTGTCCCTATACGCTCATCTACACCGCTCGAGTTTTAACGGAAGAATGGCTACAACTACCACCACTACCACCTCTACTGCTGCCACCTCTACCACCTCTACTGCTGCCATCTCTACCACCTCTACTGCTGCCATCTCTACCACCTCTACTGCTGCCACCTCTACCACCTCTACTGCTGCCATCTCTACCTCTACTGCTGCCATCTCTACCACCTCTACTGCTGCCATCTCGACCACCTCTACTGCTGCCATCTCTACCACTCTACTGCTGCCATCTCTACCACCTCTACTGCTGCCATCGCTACCACCTCTACTGCTGCCATCTCTACCACCTCTACTGCTGCCACCTCTACTGCTGCCACCTCTACCACCTCTACTGCTGCCACCTCTACCACCTCTACTGCTGCCATCTCTACTGCTGCCATCTCTACCACCTCTACTGCTGCCACCTCTACTGCTGCCATCTATACCACCTCTACTGCTGCCACCTCTACTGCTGCCATCTATACCACCTCTACTGCTGCCACCTCTACTGCTGCCACCACTACCACCTCTACTGCTGCCATCTCTACCACCTCTACTGCTGCCACCTCTACCACCTCTACTGCTGCCACCTCTACCACCTCTACTGCTGCCATCTCTACTGCTGCCATCTCTACCACCTCTACTGCTGCCATCTCTACTGCTGCCACCTCTACCACCTCTACTGCTGCCACCTCTACCACCTTCTACTGCTGCCACCTCTACCACCTCTACTGCTGCCATCTCTACCACCTCTACTGCTGCCACCTCTACTGCTGCCACCTCTACCACTCTACTGCTGCCACCAATACCACTTCTCTTGCAGCAGTTGTCTGCAATGTCGACAGAAATGGGCCTGGTAAGTATGGTGGTGCACCCTTCCTCCAACAAACAGAGTGTGTGGTAAGTACTCTTGTATGCCCCTAAATCTGTCAGAGGGTGTGGTAAGTACTCTGGTATACCCCTAGAACTGTCAATCAGAGAGCGTGGTACGTACTGTGGTATACCCCTACAACTGTCAGACAGAGGGTGTCGTAATTACAGCGGAACAGCCCTAGAACCAACAATCAGGGGTGTGCTACGTACTCTGGTATAACCCTACAACTGTCAGACAGAGGGTGCGGTACAGACTCTGTTATTCCCCTAAGTTGTCAGACAGAGGGTGAAGTGAGTACACCGCTACACCCCTACAACCGGCAAGCAGAGGGGAGAAAAGTGCTACACAGATATCGGATGTTAACAAAAAGGACACAGCGACCGACAGCTCTACCACCTCTTCATTTTAAACCATCCACTTTCCAGCAAACTGCAATAGGTACCAGCAATGAGGCAAATGGCAAACTGCAATAGGTACCAGCAATGAGGCAAATGGCAAACTGCAATAGGTACCAGCAATGAGGCAAATGGCAAACTGCAATAGGGACCAGCAATGAGGCAAATGGCAAACTACAGTAGGGACCAGCGAGGGGAATAAGCCTCGGTCTAAAGAAGCAGGTACAGAAGAAGAAAAGGAGAGAAGACGGTTCGTAATTAAAGAGAGAACTCAGAACTTTATTACACAGGGATTAAGATTTTAGGAAGTTGCCTGTTCTTACAATCTGCCCCTGCTAATCTACATGCCAATAGGCTACACATAAAACAATAGGAACAACACTGACTACCGCAGTTGGTGAAAAATATAATAATGTTGGGGGGGGGGGGGGGGGGGGGGAATAAAGGAGAGAAAAAAGAGAGAGATAATTTTAAAATCAGAGCCAAAGCCCGAGGAGAGAAGAAGAAAAGAAAAAAATGATGATGATGATGATGATGATGATGATGATGATGATGATGATGATGATGAAAGAGAGAGAACATGCACGAGGACAAGTTCTGGTCACATAAAACAAACGGGTCACTGAGACGTATTTTGCGCATTTGAGAGGATTTACAAACAGAGGCTTGCAATCAATAATCAACATCCATTGTTCCAATTTTCTGGACAATTGCCGAGCTACAGGCAGTAGAGTACAGCTTACAGCAGATGAACATTAATCACCCGCAATGCGTATCACCAAACAAGCGTGTAAATATGCCCCGAGAAATTCATAACTGTAAAGGCGCAAGACGTCCGGGCAAAGCGTCACCGCTCTCTAGGGGCGGCAGAGAAAAAGAACTGAAGAACGTCTTGAGCGAAGAATGTTTACATTTCATTCACTCTGGCGCCACGGGCCCACCATAGAGTGTTATGTCAGTCTTCCGAGAGGTGTTTTTTCACGGAGCAGTTATCGGGATACTTTGGTTACCAGTGGCTGGGAAGTGAGTCAACTTTCATCATAGCCTACGTCATAGGGGAGAGGGGAAAGAAAGAAGACTCTGTAATCTGCATCTTCACTTCAGACGAGAATGTTGTAGACAGTCGACATACGGTCGATGTTTGAAGTGGGGAAAGGGGGGGGGGGGGGGGGGGGGGGGGGGGGAGTTTGGATTAAGCATTTTTGTTATCTGTTTTTGTTTTCCAAGGATGTTTTAGATATAAACCCCTTCTATACGGAGTTTAAACTGTTTTTCTTTTCCTTTCCTTCTTCTTCTCCCCCCCCCCCCCCCCCCCTTTTTTTTTTTTTTATTGACTGAGACTCTCCTTTACACTGACAATTTTCAGGTCATCCTGTTCATCATCTTCATCAGTCATCGTCATCATCATCATCGTCACCACCACCACCATCATCATCAGACATCGTCATCGTCGTCACCATCATCATCATCGTCGTCAGCCATCGCCGTCGTCATCGTCATCGTCATCACCATCAGTCGCCATCATTATCATCGTCATCGTCATCATCGTCACCACCACCGTCATCATTATCAGTTATCGTCATCATCACGATTGTCATCATCGTTATCAAACAAGATGTTTTCGCCTTCTTCCCTACTTCTTCCCTCCTTCTCCCTTCTTTCTCCCTCCTTCTCCTCCTCCAATTCTTTCTTCCTCTCCTTCTCCCCTCCTTCTCCGTTCCTTCCCCCCTCCTTCTCTCCTTCTCCCCCTCCTTCTCCCCTCCTTCTCCCCTCCTTCTCCCTTCCTTCTCCCCTCCTTCTCCCCTCCTCCCTTCCTTCTCCCCTCCTTCTCCCCCTCCTTCTCCCCTCCTTCTCCCTTCCTCTTCTCCCCCTCCTTCTCCCCTCCTTCTCCCTTCCTCTTCTCCCCTCCTTCTCCCCTCCTTCTCCCCTCCTTCTCCCTTCCTTCTCCCCATCCTTCTCCCCTCCTTCTCCCCTCTCTTCTCCCTCCTCTTCTCCCTCTCCCCTCCTTCTCCCCTCCTTCTCCCCTCCTTCTCCCTTCCTTCTCCCTTCCTTCTCCCTTCCTCTTCTCCCTTCCTTCTCCCCTCCTTCTCCCCTCCTTCTCCCTTCCTCTTCTCCCCTCCTTCTCTCTCCTTCTCCCTTCCTCTTCTCCCTTCCATCTCCCCTCCTTCTCCCTTCCTCTTCTCCCTTCCTTCTCCCCTCCTTCTCCCCTCCTTCTCCCTTCCTCTTCTCCCCTCCTTCTCCCCTCCTCCTCCCTTCCTCTTCTCACTTCCTTCTCCCCTCCTTCTCCCCTCCTTCTCCCTTCCTCTTCTCCCCTCCTCCTCCCTTCCTCTTCTCACTTCCTTCAACCCTCCTTCTCCCCTCCTTCTCCCTTCCTTCTCCCCTCCTTCTCCCCATTCTTCTCCTTCTCCTACTCCTGGTGTACGTCGTCGCCGTGTGCTGCCTGCTTTCTCTTTTCTACCTTTTATTCTCCAAATGGTGACATACCGCGGACGCATCGACTCAAGATCGATCTGCTGTTTCCGGAACTAAGGGAGATTCCATCTTTAAGCCTGAGGTAGGACACAAGTATAGCTTGGTAAGCTCCCCCCCCTCTCTCTCTCTCTCTCTCTCTCTCTCTCTCTCACACACACACACACACACACACACACGCGCGCGCGCACACACACACACACACACACACACACACACACCACAACACAACACAACACACATGTACACACACACCACACCACAACACACGTGTACACACACACCACAATATACACACACACACACACACACACACACACACACACACACACACACACACACACACACACACACACAGAACATAACACACGTGTACACACACACACACACACACATACACACACACACACACACACACACACACACACACACACACACACAGAACACGACACACGTGTACACACACACACACACACACACAAACACAAACACACACGCGCGCGCGCACCAGCACACACACACACACACACACACACACACACACACACACACACACACACACACTTATAATTATGACTTTCAATCTGCCCCGATATGGTTTTAACGCTTAACTGGGCGTTAAAAGTCAAAATTAATCAGATAGAACTATTTGGTAATTTTGGTGTTTGCGAACTTGATGGTACTCGCTTTACAAAGCATAGTTTTAGCAGCACGACAAAGTGTTTTAAAAATCTTCTTTTATGCTATTTTGCTTATTA
>OY757550.1:1247011-1267011 GCA_963584105.1 Alviniconcha strummeri
AAAAAGAAGAAAAAAAGAAGAAGAAAAAGAAGAAAAAAAGAAGAAGAAGTATAACGAAGTATTCAAGGTGGCTTAGTAAGTGCCTGAAATGCTTTCCTTTTGAACGTTTTTAATTCCATGGGGTATCTGAGATGATGAGCTAAACTATTCCACGCTAAGGAGCCTGAAAAGGAGAAACTCGTTTTAAAGATATCAATCCTTGTTCTGGGCAAAAGCTGTTTATTCCCATGAACATGAAGACGTTCAGATGGAATCATGAGATCTTTCAGATACTGCGGGGCTTTGCCGTGAACAACCTTTTGCATTAGAACACATTTGTTGAGCAATAGTTGTTTGTCTAAAGGGAGTAGTTTGAGAGCACAGCACTTTTGTTTGTAGTCTAAATTAGGAATTGGCATCAAGAATTTTACGGCACGTTTGTGGAGAGAATACAG
Source organism: Alviniconcha strummeri (assembly GCA_963584105.1). Taxonomy (NCBI): domain Eukaryota; kingdom Metazoa; phylum Mollusca; class Gastropoda; family Provannidae; genus Alviniconcha; species Alviniconcha strummeri. The sequence goes on from OY757550.1 coordinate 1,247,446, forward strand.
CTGCTTCATGTGCACACCGGCACATCCATCCCATGCATTTGAAACATAGTTCATATGTGACATAATGTGTGCGAAGAAGAATGCTAATTTGGATTTTTGGCTGACAATTTGGCTCAGTTTCGAAAGAAGAAAAATATTTCTAGAAACGGTTTTGCACATGTTGTTAATATGTGCTTGCCACTTTAGCTGTTCGTCTACAGTCACTCCAAGTAGGCGATGTTTTGAAACTTGCTCTATTGGCGTGGTCTCGAACTTTAGATTTAAAGGGAGCTGTTTTTTCTGGTGTTTTTGTCTCGTCGCCATCAACATGCATTTTGTTTTCGTCGGATTTAGTGCCATCCGATTTCTACAACACCATCCAGAGACATCATATAGACTTTGTTGTAAATCCCCTCGTATATTATCTATGTTGTCATTAGCTGTATTAAGGGTACCATCATCAGCAAATAAATCACATTGGACTGACGCACGTGTAAGACACAGAGGCAAGTCATTAATAAAGATGCAAAACAGAAGTGGGCCTAGGATCGACCCTTGAGGCACTCCACTTGTTATAGACGTTTCTTGGGAGTATGTGCCATTTACAAGCACGCATTGTATACGATCCTGTAAATAAGATCTTAAGAAAGCTATACTTGCGATGCTTAAGTTGTACGTGGATAGTTTTTTCAGTAAAATATCGTGATGAACCAGGTCAAAAGCCTTGCGAAAATCGAGAAATACAGCGCCTGACATTTGACGGTTGTTGAAAGCTGAGAGCCAAATATCAGTTAAACGGGTAACTGCCGTTTGACAAGAATGTCCACATCGGAAGCCAGACTGAAAGGAATGGAAAAGCTGGTGTGTTTCTAAAAAGTTTGTCAAATGTTTATGAATGTGTCTTTCTAGTGGCTTTGTGAGAACAGACAGGATCGAGATAGGGCGGTAATCGTTCAGATCGGTGGAGATAGTTTTTGTTTTAGGGAGTGGAATTACTTTAGCTCTCTTGAATGCGGTTGGAAAAACATTCTTTTGTATGCATAAGTTATAAATGTATGTAAGTGTCTCAGCTATGTAAGGAAGGGCAATTTTTAGAAGTTTAACACTAATACCATCACAACCTGTAGATTTCTTATTATCCAGCTTTAAGATAGATATTCCTACTTCGAATACAGATACAGGAGGAATTGAAAATATGGTATTTTGAGAGATTCGATCTCTGCAAAAGTTTAGTAACCTATTAGGACAATTATACTGAGACCCATCGGTTTGATCATCTGGTAAAAACTTCGAGACTACAGATACGAAGTGGGCATTAAAGACATCTGGTGTGAGTTCCGATGGAAGATTATTGTTTGCAGGGCTGTGGCCTTTAGTGAGTGTGTTGATAGCTCTCCACATGGATGATATATCTACTTTATTTCCGGCAAGGTCATTAAAATATTTTTTCTTGGCTTCCCTCACAAGGTAATTTACACGGTTCCGTTGTTGCTTATATTCTACAAATTTCTTTTGCTTCCTACACTTGTCCCTCAGTAACATGGCTTGCTTTATATCAGTGTTCAGCCATGGTGGAAGGGTTTGCTATTTCACCCGCTTTTTTTTTTTGAGGGGGGCATGCTTATTAATAACATCAAGAAATAAGTCAATCCAGTGTGACAGTGCCACATTGGGGTCGCTAAAATTGTACACATTTTTAAAGGGGATTACGTGCAAATCCATCAAAAAAGCTCTTTCATCAAACTGTTTGAAACATCGGTAAACAATTGAAGAGTGGACATTCAGAACAGGCTTCACAGTTTTGACAGACAAGGTACAGCACACTGGAAAATGATCGCTGATTCCTGTGGCAGGCACTAGAATATTTGAGACAATGCTAGTATCACTTGTGTAAATATGATCAATTAGTGTTGAAGAATGGGGAGTGATTCTCGTAGGTGACGTAATCATTTGATTTAGGCCAAATAAGGATATTGTGGAATCCCATGCTGGGTTACTTTTTTGCATGTCAATATTAAAATCACCCAACAGGACAACATTCACATTACAGCCCTGCACCCTGTCCATCATTGTAACAAACTGATCATACCAGTCAAACGTTAAAGCTGGGTTTCTATAAATATAACCAACTAAGATACTGGACTTGCGCGTTTGTATTTCTAACCACACGCTTTCTACTGCTTCAGATTCTAAGTCAGGACGGCGACGGACAATTTGCTGACTGAAGAATGTATGTAAACAACTAAACCTGTGTGCTGAGATCTGGCAGCATCCTTTCGGATTAGTGAATAGTGAGGAAGAGACAGACCTTCACTTGGAATGTGGATCTTCAGCCTAGTCTCACTGAGACCGAACAGGTGGAAGAGTTGATGGGATTCAAAGAAGACATTAAGATCATGAATTTTTTTCTGAATGTGGTACACATTAAGGTGACCGACTCGGAGACAGTCGCTGGACATGCTAAACCCTGACTAACAATCCGTTCCTAGAACTGAAAAATGCAGAAATTCAAATCTCTGCGTGATTAAATGTTCCTTTAAATGTTACATATATATATCCCAGAGGACAATGGCGCATACAACTGAAAAGAACAAGAACAACAACAAAACGAACTGGTAGTACAAATTTCGGAAAACAAAGCAGAGGGAATCCACACGAAACACGATTAACAATCCAAAGGGAGCCGGCACAGCCGCTCGAGTTCTTGGACAGATGCAGACACAAACTATTCAGCTAATGAAATATCCCAACGTTTCCACCTGTTAACTATTCAAAGGGAGCAGACACAGCCGCTCGGGTTCTTGAACACTTTCTAACACGAAGTAATAAATTAGGTAGTGGAATATACTAACGTGCCCACCAGTTAATGCAAACGGAGCAAGCACTACTGTTCGTGATCCTGAATAGATGCAAAACACAAAGTATTCAGCAAATGAAAAACACCAACGTGTCCACCAGGATCCTGGACGTATACTATAAACTATAATTGTCTCAAGGCCAGAGAAACACTAAGAGCAATTGGAAATAGTGTAGTCGTGTATGTGTGTGTGTGTGTGTGTGTGTGTGTGTGTGTGTGTGTGTGTGTGTGTGTGTGTGTGTGTGTGTGTGTGTGTTCGTGTGTGCGCACGTACGTGCGTGCGTGCGTGTGTGTGTTTGCGTGTGTGCGACGTTTTGTGTGTGTGTATCAATGTGTGGCACCTCCTTGTACAGACCAAAAGAGAGGCCCGAACTGTCGGTTGCTTTTGAAGTTGATCCCTGAACATCCTTTTACAATGTTTTCTACATCTTTATATGACGACATTAGGACAAAAGAAGCAAGTCAGAAAAGAATTTGCGACTTAAAGAGAGAGGGGTGGATTGGACATAGTGTAGTCGTGTTTGTGTGTGTGTGTGTGTGTGTGTGTGTGTGTGTGTGTGTGTGTGTGTGTGTGTGTGTGTGTGTGTGTGTGTGTGCGTGCGTGAGTTTATATATATATATATGGGAGGGAAGTGTTGTACATACTCGCTGTCTTGAAGGTCTCACGGTTGGCAGTGTCTGTGTGTGTCTGTGTTGTGTGTGTGTGTGTGTGTGTGTGTGTGTGTGTGTGTGTGTGTGTGTGTGTGTGTGTGTGCGTGCGTGAGTTTATATATATATATGGGAGGGAAGTGTTGTACATACTCGCTGTCTTGAAGGTCTCACGGTTGGCAGAGTCTCTGTGTGTGTGTGTGTGTGTGTGTGTGTGTGTGTGTGTGTGTGTGTGTGTGTGTGTGTGTGTGTGTGTGTGTGTGTGTGTGTGTGAGAGAGAGAGAGAGAGAGAGAGAGAGAGAGAGAGAGAGAGAGAGAGAGAGAGAGAGAGAGAGAGAGAGAGAGAGAGAGAGAGAGAGTTTGGGATTTGATTCCTGGACACCTTTTGACGTTTTCCGCACCTTTATTTCACGACATCTGGAAAAATGAAATTAGAAAAGAGTGTGTGAATTCTTTGTGCCTTCCAAACAACGTTTTAAGACCTTTTTTGTGGGTATTCCTAAAGTACAGGAACTGACTTCGGAGAGGTCAGAAAAGGTACCAGGGCGGTACATGGATGGTACCTTGAAAGTTTCTCGGATGACTTAAAGAGAGAGAGAGGGGGGTGGATTGGATAAAGAGTAGTCGCGCGCGCGCGCGCGCGTGTGTTTATGTGTGTGTGTGTGTGTGTGTGTGTGTGTGTGTGTGTGTGTGTGTGTGTGTGTGTGTGTGTGTGTGTGTGCGGGTGGGCGTGCGTGCGCGTGCGAGCGCGTACTCACATGTGTGCGTTTGTATAAATATATACGAAGAGCACACGGCATTCGTCTTCAATTGTGTCGACACTAAAGGGGCCGAGTCGTTGATCCTCTGCTATTGAGAAGCGATACCTGTGGTCGTTTATACGCGAAACGCCCTTCCGAAAGTAACGGTTTTGTACACTCTGCTTTGTGTGACATGCATGTATCTTTCACGCGCATAGAGAGAGAGAGAGAGAGAGAGAGAGAGAGAGAGAGAGAGAGAGAGAGAGAGAGAGAGAGAGAGAGAGAGAGAGAGAGAGAGAGAGAGAGAGAGAGAGAATGACTGACGTGAACAGCCTGGCTGGGAGTAAGGTACATATATAAACTACCGTAGTCGTGACATTATAGACAGCAGACAGATGTATGTATGCTTGTATGAAGATTTTTTAAAATATTTTTTAAATCAATAAATCATTTGTTTCAAGTGCATAGACCAAAATATTTTAAACCACCCAGTAAGACTTTTTCCACCCGAAGCAGACGCAATCGTGCTGCTATTATGCGTTATCCCTGTGCATGCCACAGTGTCGTTAAGACTTCTCTTTTTGAAGGTGAACATGGGGTGTTTAACTGACTAAGTGCAACAGTGCTAGTGCAAACTGTATCTCAGAAAAACTGAAAACAGTCCTTTACGCTTTCTCTATCGGGAGTTGAACCCACGGTAGCTTAGCTTTCACTAGATCAGCACCATAGCGCTAACCACTGAGCTACGGCCCTTTTAGTCATGTGGGTTGTCAGGACAAAACGGGGCATGACTGATCAAGACAAGTACAAGTCAGCCAGAAATTGCGCTTGTCTACGGGAGGTAATCCATGAAAAATAATCACGCAAGTGATTGACAGCCTGGTACCTTGAAGACACCTTCTGAGTACTCCGGGCGTGCCTTTTATGCACTTTCCAGACACTTTCCGAGCACCTTTTGAATACCCAAACAAAACGAGTACTACAGAGGTGTTCAGAAAGTGTTGGCGAGGTGCACCTCCAGCCTTGCTTTGCATATGTTAATTGTACCATTTTGGTATCTTTTCGGCACTCTTCTAGTACCTAAAGTTGCTACATCACCAACCTTTTGTGAGGACATAGAAATTAACGTGCACATATATAGTTCCTTTGAAAGGCGGGGTCATAGTCAGTACAGTCCATAATGACGATCCCCACATTGTACAAGAACGTTTTTTGTCAAGTGTTAATCAGGTGTTATCTGACAGTACCAACTTGGAACAAATAACGTGCACATACAGAGACTGGTTTATCTGACAGTACCAACTTGGAACAAATGACGTGCACATACAGAGACTGGTTTATCTGACAGTACCAACTTGGAACAAATGACGTGCACATACAGAGACTGGTTTATCTGACAGTACCAACTTGGAACAAATGACGTGCACATACAGAGACAGCTTCATTGAACAGCACCAACGCTGTGAAGAAACAGAGCAAGTAACGTGCACATACAGTGACTGCATTTGTCTCACAGCACCAACGTTGTGAGGAAACAGAGTAAATAACGTGCACACACAGTGACTGCATTTGCCTCACTGCACCAACGTTGTGAGGAAACAGAGCAAGTAACGTGCACATACAGTGATTGCTGTGCTTGATCTGAGAGGGAGCACCAACTGCTGGTCTGGCTCACAGCACCATCGTTTATAAACAAAAAACGCTCAAACCGCCCAGAGATGATGCGAGTCAAATTCTTCATATTCTAGCTCGTGCCTTGGGCCGCAGAGACTGATGCGTAACGTAATTAAGCTGATGCCAGACGCATGCGAAGAGTTGCTTGTGTTTCTGACACTTTTGCAACAATGACCGTGTGTAGGAAGTTTAACTCACCGCCTTCACACGTGGAGTTGGAGTTACAACCGACAAATGTGGCCGTAGAGCAGTCAGAGCCAGGATCCAGAGCTGAAACACAGAGAGGCGGAGTGAGTGAGATGGGTGAGCGGGGTGAGAGAGTTTAGTGAGTAAACTGACCTAATTATCTGCTTCATCTCTACACTCCTTCTCTCTGTCTTCGCTCATCCGCCGATGTGCGCATCTTCCGTATTCCTGGGATGGGCAGAAAGACCCTGGGGGAGAGATCCTTTCCATACATTGGACCTGTGCTCCGGAACTCCCTTCCTCTCTTTGTCAGGCATTCGTCTTCACTTTCTTCTTTTAAGTCAAAACTGAAATCCCCCATCTCTTCCCCTCTGCATACCGATCTGTTGTTTTACCAATCCATCACCAGTAATGCATGTATTTGTAGTGTGTGTGTATGTGTGTGTGTGTGTGTGTGTGTGTGTGTGTGTGTGTGTGTGTGTGTGTGTGTGTGTGTAGCTGGGTGTGTGTCTGGGTGTGTGTGCGCGCGTGCGTGCGTGCGTGAGTGCGTGCGTGCGTGCGTGCGTGCGTGCGTGCGTGCGTGTGTGTGTGTGTGTGTGTGTGTGTGTGTGTGTGTGTGTGTGTGTGTGTGTGTGTGTGTGTGTGTGTGTGATGAAACGGATGTTTCCTTATGTCTTTCTAAGCGCTCTGGTCTCTTACGAGAGGGGGCGCCATAAATTATATATTATTGTAGACAAGATTGTCGTTATTCAATAAACACGAAACAGCTAAGACAGTGCTGGATAAATGAGCTACCCAAACATACATACAAACAAATCCGAAAACACGATACAAACATACGACAGTGACAAAACAGGTTACTGACAATATCTACTTAATGAAATTTTACACGGAGTACAAAGTCTGTTACTCAAAGCAACTAGGTATACACAGATGCGGAGGGAGAGGCGGAAAATAAATGAAAACAGATAATTCCGCCTTCAAGTATTTACCACTTGATCCAGCATTGCACATTAACACTAACATTAAAGCAGTTTGTTTTAATCCTCCGTTAACCCTTTGCAGGAAGTTCGGGTCGCCTTACGAGGATACGGCTACATCAGCCAAAAGAGTAGCGCTATACCCATTCCTGCCATGCGCCAGTGTGAGCATCATTTTCGTGTGTGCGGAAGATGAGTAACAATACGACAACAAGAGGCTCAGACTTCCCATCCTCACCGCAGTTATTGTCGATGTAGCGGATCATTGGATCCCGAGCCGAGTTGTCCAAGTTGCAGGCCGTCTCCAGGCAGCGGCGGTAGTGGACAATAAGGGGCGTGTCAGAACCGGCCAGGCAGTCCACCGTCGCCTTGTCCAGCAGAATGTCGTTGCAGACCCGGATGTCACTGGCTGTCCTTCATCTCGTCTTCAAAGACCATGAAACTGTACAGCCCGTCTTGTTCTTTGTGAATCCCCGAATGTACATACCACACCAATATTCACTCAGCTCCACTGGTTACCGGTCAAAGTTTGTATCTCCTACACTATTGCTTGCTTCTGTTTCATTATCATTAATTTCTCTGCTCCCGTTTCTGTCTGATAGCCTGCATCTGTAATATTCTGTTTCATTAATTCACATTCAGTCTTGTGTGACAGATAAATTAACTTTATCAGAAAGAAAACGAGAATTTCTGTGCAATATCCTTTGAGTATCATCGTGCGTGTATACGGCATTTAGGGTATATGCATGTGTTAGCAAATGCGCGTATAAGTGGTCCTGTCAGTGTGAGATTACCAAGTAAATTAATTTTCAGTATGGATCAGACACAAATGTGTATGCCGTTGTTTGTTAATTGCAAATACCCCCCCCCCCCCTTTTCTTTTTCTTCTTCTTTTTTCTTTTCTTTTTTTACATAAATTTCTGTTGGTGGAACTAGCTGATACATGCTGTTAGCATGATAGTCGCAGTATCAGTCTAATATCGCTTATGTAAAAATACTTTTTTACTGTCCGTCAGAAAAGGCCAATCATAAAGGCAGTGAGAAAAGAGAATTACCAAGATTCCAATCAGATGCGAGCCGAAGTACTTATTCGAACCCGATGTTAGGCTATTTTGCGGTGCCGTTCTTACCTTGACGTCTGACCTACGTCCTTGTTGCTGAAGACCATATCCAGAATCTCGTCCCTAGTGGTGGACGTGCCAGGTTCTCCATCTCCTGTACACATAGCAGGGCATGTCGTCTTTAATAATAACAATGTATATTTATCATGCGCTCATCAACGCCCTGAGCGCTGACATGATACACATTAAACTAAATATGATATTCTATATACTTCAGTTTGGCCTCTTTTCCGATACCCGTGAGTGACTGTGAGTGAGTGAGTGAGTGTGTGTGTGTGTGTGAGTGTGTGTGTGTGTGTGTGTGTGTGCGCGCGCGCGCATGTGCGCGTGCGTGCGTGCGTGTGTGTGTTTGCATGCGTGCGTGCGTGCGTGCGTGTGTGCGTGTGCGTGTGCGTGTGTGTGTGTGTGTTTCATTATGCTGTGTAATACTAGGTTTGTTGATTAATGTATTCTTATGCCATTGATTTGTGTGCGAGTATGTACCCGATGTAAGTTTCTCCTTTATTAAGTTGCAAAACAGGGACATTCCAATTTTTAATTTTTTTTTTTAGATCTCATCGGTAGGCCTGTGTCTATAATACCGCTGTGACTCGCTCTTTGGCAAGGCTTGCTAAATATAAATTTGTAGCTAAATCACACTTATGACTTGCATCATAGCAACAAATCAATCCGAAGTCTTATCTGAGCCAGAAATGATCGTGATGATGTGCTCTTCCTTAAAAATGTAACTTTCGGCAATTATAATTGGCGTTCATGTCAAAACTGTATAGTGCAACATGTCCTTATTCAGCCTGGTTCACTGCTGACAACAAATGAAAACATCCCGACATAAGAAAAGCGTCATTATTCCCAGAAATGGTAACAGTTCTTCCGCATGTCGACAACTAAGTAAAAAAAAAAAAATCAAAATAAAAAAATCCATGTATCACCCCCCACCCTCCCACCCCCAACCATGTTCAAGTTTTCACAAGTAAGAAATAGCGTTACATGAATACTTGAAGACTATCACCCGGAATTTGATTTTGTTTTGAGATATTTGTAGTGATTTTTGTTTTGTTTTGTTTTTAGATTAAACAGACATTCCTCTATGAAGCCCAACAGTGAATGAATTTCATCAGACTAGTAATTATTGGGTAGACATTTTGGAGAATTATTTCGCTAACTGAGCAGCATAACATTTTAGTTTTTTAACCAATTTACTTCAGATTTGGAATACAAGAAGTCAGGATCAGTGGCCCTGGTGTATTCTACAAGATAGCAGCTATCTTCATATGTGCAGGAGTTGCAATATCAAAACCCACATTTCATGACTAAAAATTCATTTTTTGCTCTACGCTATTTACCAACAAGTTTTATTTCTAGGGCTTAAAGAGTTGTTATATCTGTAAGTATTATTTGCAAACTGTAGAGTTTTGAGTGCGATAGTTTGCAAGTTAAAAGGGCATAAAATATGAAGATATTTTCAGCCACTGTCATGTTAGACTATACTGTCTTGCGTCTGGGCATCCGAGTTCAGCAAAGCGCCTTCACTTCGCGGGAGAACTAGATTAAAGGTTAAGCAAAACGGGATTGTGTGGACTGGGGTCAGTTATCGGCAGAACAACAGGCTCTCGCCCCTGCAAAACCTCTTATCATCTAGGTAACAAGTGGATTCCAAGGATAGCGCTCTCTGGTGTACTGCCTGTCAGGTGAGTAAACAAGCCGTGGGGAGAAAACAACTACAAAAACAGGGGCCAATGTTGTAGAGTAGCTGAACACTCCGGGGTCAGTCACCAGGTATATCTGTGCAACGGTACATTGACAAATTTTATTGTCCCTACTGAATATGCTTTTTAGCACCTGAGGACATTAATCCCTACTGAATATGCTACTGAGGATATTAAGCAAAATGCATGGTATGACAAATTTTATGCATTCCCATAGGGTGAGAGGATTGCCTGTGACCGATTTCTATTACCCTGCCACATGGGCAGCTACATGTTAAAATGGTCAATGATTAATCTGTACGCGATAAACCCGCCACACGGGAAATGCGTCAAACACTCAGGAAAACCTGAGCAATAGAGGTCTGTATGCTATTTACAGCTGTAAGTAGGCCAAGCAACCAGTGATTTTGTCTAGTTCAACCCCCAAAACACTGTTGTCTGAAGTCCGTTCCGAAACATGAGTGGAAAAGACCAAGTCACGCTGTCAGGTGTGCACAGAAGTGCACCTTTACTATGCCGTGTGGGTGTGGCCAAAATTAACTCTCAACGGTTCTTGTAATTTTGACACATTTTTTCAAGTGTTTAAGTAAGTTATAATTAAGGATAAAAATGCGTTTGTAATATATCAAAATGTGCAGAAATGGATGGGCTTTTAAATTCAAGTTTTGTTTTATAAATTGCGGTATTTGATGTGTTGTCATGTGACTTTGACTGTGTTACTAAAAAATAGAAATTGCCACTCACATTCACTCATTCGTCTTTCATAATGAACAAAAAAATCAGGATATCAAGCTTAGTTCATCAGCAGCTGATTATTATTGAACAAGAACCATTACCCCATCAAACAAGCCAGGTTTCACACATCTAAGTCAATATTTGTAGATTTTATGCTCCAGAAATGAAAGCTTACCAAAATCAATTTCACCAAACCACATGAAAACATTACCTATAAAGGCAGTAATAAGGCTAATGCTCAACACCACAAGGCAATATGCAATAGATATTACATTTGTTATAACACTGACATGTTTTCACAATCCCTGGAATCACAAACAGATTTCGTAATGTTCAAGCATGGTAACTATTGAAAATGGAGCTCAACATACGCGCACACATTACAGTGAATTACACTCACTCTCATGAAAACTGAGCAGACAGTTTCTATCACTCTGGAAACACAGGTAAGTCTCACAACCCATACATTTGACATTTGTTTTCTGCTCTTTCTGTTTCTCTTTGTAAAACTGTTTTACAATTTTGTCTTTCCTTGGTCATAACAGGAATAATAGAATGCGTAGTGAACACAAGTTGTTGTTGTTGTTGTTTTTTTAACAAGAGGAACATCAGCATGTACATCAAGATCTGCAAGCAGCCTAATCAGCTGTGTTGTAAAGTCTAGCTGTCCATATCTGTCAGGTCTTTGTAGTTCTGGTATATCTGCATGCTTCTTTCTGAAATCTTCAAACAAGATAAATGCATTCACACGTGCAATATCAAGAAAGAGGTAAAACTAAAGAGAGTTTTCCACCATTTATTTGTTTTACGCAAAGTGTTATATACTATGAACTATACTCATGTACATCAAAAGACCAATAAAACGATAAAACTCTTCAGGGTAGGTGTTACTCCATGACTGGTAGAGGGAAGGTTTCTGGGGCCCAACAATATTTGCATAATCATTTGTGTAAACTGTACACAACATGCCTATCAGGCAAGGGGTAAAAAAACAGTTTTAAAAAGTCCACGGGACGCAGAAACTCGCCGATGTCAGCACGGGTCTTGCAGTCCTCGATGTAGACACCAGGTGGACGAGCAGGGCAGAAGGGGGGCAGGGGGTTCCTTGTCCCCGAGTCCTGCGTGTTGTAGCCTTGGTCTCTGTAAGTGTAACAAAGTAAAAACTGAAATGTAAAAACACTTGTGCAATGGCATTCTTGTTTATAAAGAAGAAGGAAACTGAGAGTGTAAAATGGCAGATAAATCTAAGTCACTAACCTAACTGTCACGAGCACAAGCTATGTTTGACTGATGGACTAGACCTAAAACATAGAACAAGGTTCAAAGGTCAATCTCGCCTATCCACTCGTTTATGTAAATTTCACAGGTGAAATATTTTAGGTCATACTGTTCGGGTTTGAAAACCGAAGCAGAAAGCATAAATATCAGTTCCAGTACTGTAATGTTGTAGTTTTGATAAGAACACGAAGAAATGTGATGATTTCACTGAGAGACGAGTGTACAAAGTACTTACACCACGTGAAGGCCAGGTGCCCGTCAAGCTGGATCTAAAAATCCAGGTCCGCCGTCACTGTCATCATCTCCGCTCACCTCTTCTTCCTCCCAGACCTCCTCATCTGAACTATCATGTGGCATTTCACTGTCTGAAGACTCATCAGAACTCATTTTCGCCAAATATACGCTCGCAAAATGGCGGCAAAATGGAAAATGCTGCATGACGCATTTGCGTTGCGTAATTGTAATCGAAAAACAATCTAAATGACGTCGTTTTGCACACAAACTGCCCAGACTGAGTTTCCTTGGTGTATTTCTCGCAGAAAAATACTAGGTTCGTTTTTTGTTAACTGCTAGAATGGCATGTTTGTCCATCGATCACCGGTGATCGAAATTCAAGGGAAAGAACTGCAAGGAGTTAATAAGTAGCAACTCCTAGACACTTCCTGTGTTCTTAAAAAAAGAGTTGCCACTCGTTTTACTCTGGGTATATATGAGCTCAGTCTTTGTAAGAACAGTTGCTGACTGGAACAAGCTGATATTGGAAGACACTGTGGTCACTTCAGACTCTGTCACTGCATTTTCATCAGCAGTAGGCAGAGAGGTACAAGACAGCTAGAGCAAAAATGTTTTTAGCCAGCTTTTAATAATTGGGCCCGTACAATAACAAACTGTTCAGGTTACTCCTTGATCTTGATGGTTACGTCGACTTAAAGTACACGTTTTAGTTTGCATTGCACTCTACCAGTTCCGTTGCAAAAATGGCCCCAAAACGGTCCCTGCAATGTATGAATCGAGATCTAGATCCAGATCAAGGAATATGACAGATTCGAGGGCCTTCTGAACAAACGCCAACTTTCTTTTTCTTCTTCTTCTATCCCCCCCCCTCCCCCCCCCCCCCCATGCAAACTCCCACAGTGATGGGCGTAAATCAGCAAATTAGTTACTCCCACAGTAACAGTGACGAAGTAGCCAAGGGGCCGACTGTAGTCACTCTACAGGAGAACAAGAAAAAGACGGCGCTAAATAAATGGACATATTGGAATTGACATTGACGAAATCTAATTCTGACGTCAAATCTGGCATATGAAATGACGTCTTGGAAGAGACAAGTTCACATCATAGAATTTGAGCCACGAAGTATATCAGTTTTATCAAAATGGATGAGGAAGAATTATCACGAGGAACACCGTTCTGCAGGTGCTGTCCATTTTCAGCTCATAGATCGCACCATCGTCGACGATGAACAAGTGTTCCTTTACTCTTCCTCTTTGGCCTCATCCTGGTTATCTTCTTCGTAATACTGTGGTAAGCCCAACTGCTGGACTGACTACTGAAAAGCGCTGAGTCGAGTCGACAAATTGCAACACGACAAAACTGGTGTTACGTGTTTTACCTAACATCAGGCATTTCTCATTCTATCACAAGTCAGGCTTGCGAGGTAGCAGAAAACAGACTATACTTCTTCTTCTTTTAAAGCACATCATCTGATATTATTTGGTCTCATTTCTGCGATTGCATAACACGGCGGTTTACCGTCAGCTCACATCTGAGCCAACACGTGCTCTCATTGGTTATTTTTATGACCTTCGACCTGATCAAACCACACACAATGGTTCCGTCTGCATGCATCTATAACTTAGATACCGAAAACAACAACAACAACAACAACACAAAAACACAAAAACAAATAACAACAACAAAAACAAACCAACAAAATTTAATCTGTGCCAAGTAAAATTTTGCGGAGTTATACATCACAAAAGTTCTATCCGGAATACCGCACCCGGCCACACCGTGTATTTCTTAGTTGAATTCCTAATCGTGGATTTTCATCGGCGGCAGGAGAAAGAACAGTCAAGGCAAAAGCAGTACGTAAACTTATACCTACACACATTTGTCTTGTCACCTGAGGCATTTGGACACTTTAGACCTCTTCCTCTTTGGCCTCATCCTGTTGCGGCTCTAAGGTGACAAAACGTGCAGGGATACCTGCCCGACTGAAAAACAACAACATGCAGGCAGTGCATCAGATTTCTCACCAAAGAGGTCGACGTTTACATTCTATCTCATCAAACCATACCAGCCATTCAATCAAACAATGATATACCTTACGGGGCATACACAACACACAATCAAACCGCATTTTCACTCAGTCTCTATATCTATAGTCATATTTCACACAGCTCACAGAGCTACGGACAGCAGTAGCCTCGTAGTCTACTCAAAGCAATACAGAATTTCAGTTGAGTACTGACTGAGGCGCGGATAATAAAACACAACCCAATACACCACAACACACACGCGGGCGTGCTCGCGCTGAAACGGACAAATACGCATCAACACACACACACTCACACAAACGCACACACACGCGCACACACACACACACACACACACACACACACACACACACACACACACACACACACACACACGTGTGCGCTTGCGAGCATACGCGTGCGCGTGGGCACATACACACACACACACGCACACACCAAGGGAAGGGAAGGACAGATTCTAGTGCTGCTGGCGAAGGGTGACAAAACATGCAGCGAGTGGACCTTTCGGCACGTTTTGTCACCACGTAGTGACAAAACGTGCCGGACTGAAAAAAACATGCAGGCAGTGCATCAGATTTGACACGTTTGGTCTTAGTGACAAAACATGCCGTAGTGAGAAACGTGCCGCAACACATCCTGGTTATCTTCTTCGTAAAACTGTGGTAAGCCCAACTGCTTACACCATTACTGGTCTCCGTTTGTCGAGTTGAAGGATCCAATAGGCCTATGCCTAAACGTTCGGAGGATGTACTGATGTCTTGATTCCTTGAGCTGACTGGCTGATCGCCAGTGTTGGTCATATTTCGGCGACACTTTGGTTACACAGCGTTGCGGGGAGAGAAAACCACTGGGAAGGGGATGCTATAGGTGTTGAGGTGGGACTGGCGGGTGCTTCTTTTCCGGCAGCTTTCCGATGGCCGGCGCTTTGTGATGATTCGGATGATCACCATGGAGGTACTCAGTCTTGGATGGAAGGTTGGCGGTATCGATGCAGAAGCCATCTGATTGAATGACGGGTGATCCCTCTCTCTCTCTCTCATGCTTTATATTACATGTGTTTTTTGTATGTAACTTAGTTTTCATTACTTTAATTTTTTATTACTATATTTTTTTCTTTGAGTTTCCTCTATTATTCATCAATGTAGCTTAGCAAGGATTTCTAGTTCTTGGGTTTTGACTGTACCTAAACTACAGTCCTTGTAAAAATAAAAGTAGAAACAAATCTGTCGAATTCTCTCTCTCTGTCTCTCTCCCTGTGTGTGTGTGTGTGTGTGTGTGTGTGTGTGTGTGTGTGTGTGTGTGTGTGTGTGTGTGTGTGTGTGTGTGTGTGTGTATCTCTGTCTCTCTTTTTTGCCTAACATTTTTTAACAAATGTTGTATACGTGTATGCCTGTGAAAGAAATTTTATTCTGATGTTCCTGCACATTAACTTTTGTAGGAATTATGAAACTGCATTAATTAATTGCTTAATCATGCATATAATATTTGTTTGTGGTATTGTCGTTTTATTTGTGTTTGTAGTATAACAAGGACTGGCCGTTAGATAGGTCCAGATGGTCCTAACGCTGCTATCCTTGAGTATTAAAGTTTTCGAGTTCGAGTTCTCTGTCTCTGTCTCACTTTGTCTCTGTCTCTCTGTGTGTCTCTGTCTCTCTTTGCCTCTGCCTGCCTGCCTGCCTGCCTGCCTGCCTGTCTGTCTGACTGTCTGTCTGTCTGTCTCTGTCTGTCTGTCTGTCTGTCTGTCTGTCTGTCTCTCTCTCTCTCTCTCTCTCTCTCTCTCTCTCTCTCTCTCTCTCTCTCTCTCTCTCTCTCTCTCTCTCTCCAGCCTGGGTACTACTTAGATCCTTCACAACCCTTTGTCCAGCCGCTTGTAACACGTCTTTAGGAAGAAAGGCGTTGAAGGGAGAGTGTGAGGTCAAGAGGAGTGTCCGTGCTGACATGCTGATTGCCACTACTTGCTGCCCACCTCCTGACTCTGCTGCTGCTCTGCCGCTTGTAACACGTGTTTAAGAAGGAAGGCGTTGAAGGGAGAGTGTGAGGTCATGAGGAGAGTGTCCGTGTTGACATGCTGCTTGCCACTGCTTGCCGCCCACTTCCTGACTCTGCTGCTGCACTGGAGTGAGTATACCGCTGTTGGCTGCCATTCTGTGACACGATGCTAGCATACACATCTTCCGGCTTCCGTCACGTTTCTGTGGCAGGTGTGCGCAGAACCTCAACACTGTCTTTCGTCGGTATATGAAATAAGGCCGAGCTGGGACTGACACAGACACGTGAGATGGTAGTGGATAGTCGATTCTTGGAGCGGGTGGCTATACCCCTCTACACTGGGACCCGAGACCTGGAGCCGGTTTAATATAGCGGTTATAACACTATTTACGCCGTCCTAAGCGATGGTTATAAACTATAACAGTGCAAAGTAATATTTTTGCGGCCATTGAAGCGGTTACAGAGGTTACAGACACCCTAATCACGGTCATAGTTGATACCTCCCCCACCCCCACCCCCCCCCACCCCACCCAGCCTCCACTTGTAAGCTGCTCTGCGCTGGCGTTAGCGTGCCGCTGGGTACAACCAGCTTTTTGATACCAGATTCATGATGGCCGCCAAGAGACCGGTTCGGTACACGTGCACAATCCGACTCGAAGAGATCGTAAATTTGGTGATAATAAAACCACTGGACGTGTACGATGATGTAGGTTTATTTCAGCCTTTTGGGTTTCCACGCGGCCGTGAGCTCCTTGAGGTAATCGATGAGTTTAATGATGATTTGCAGTACCTCGCATCGACAAAGGGGAGTTCGCCTGCTCTTGTTGGTGGCCGGAGCTGTACTTGCGTGTGTTTCATTGTACTTTCGAGTGTGTGTGGGTTTTTTTTGTTTTGTTTTTTAGCTGTTGCATTTTATGGTGTAATCTGTAATCCCCCCCCCCCCCCCCCACCCACCCCGCCCACCCTTTGCCGCCCGAATCTTTCTTTTGTTGTTTTGCGGATAGTTATGACGCTTATTTTATTTTTTAAATAATTTCTTACGTTAATATTATTATCATCATAAATATCAATGCAAATAATGATCGCTTTGCGGTTTTAGGCAACAGACACTTTTCAGCGTGTGGCTGGAGATTCATTTGGTGTGTATGTAACGGATATGAGGGAAAATCCTGGGGGGTTTACAATACAACTTTATTGTCTCTGTGTAGAGACATTCAATACCTTTAACAATAAAACATCAACATTTGACTAGAACACGGAGCTAAAAAACCGTTCACACACACACACACACACACACACACACACACACACACACACACACACACACACACACACACACACACACACGCACCCACGCACGCACGCACGCACGCACACGCACGCACGCACGCACGCACGCATGCACGCACGCACGCACGCACGCACGCGCATACACACACACACACACACACGTTCGCACGCACTCACACACATGCCCGCAGAGTAAACTGTCATGGGCAAATACTGCACACAAGGATCATTAGTTAACTCAGTCACAGTTAGATACAGACAGCTTTACGCCATCACAGTTGTAACCGACAGCATTTTTTTTTCGTCGTGGCCGCGACTTGGCGGGGCTATCATAAATTCAAACCGTGCACATAACTATAACCGAAGGGCTTTCCGCTAGCATAGTTTATAACCGTGTTCATTAAACCGGCTCCTGGTTTTTGATTGTGTTTGTAGCTTTTGGTTTCATTTAGAAATAATGACCCTGTTGTCCGAGAGAGCACATAAGGCTAGGACATGCTGGTATCGTCGACCATTCCGTCTAATTTATCAATACCAGGTTAAAGGAAAAAGAAACGACAAAAGAAATGTACAGACAATATACAATTAAAACAAATTTTATATAAATGCATAATGGCAAATACCAGTGCCATATGGCAGCAACCTGCACATACCATCCACCAACTATCAGAATTTTCTTCTCCAGGTTCAACTTTGTGTGCTGACCCTTATTTTGGTATCCGTTCCGCCCCTGTGTTACCGCAGTGCCACGTAAACGATCCCGGTCATTCTGCCAAAAGTGCAGGTTACAGCTCGACACACATGCATCCTATGTATTTAGCTTCGAATAAAGTTATACTGCAAACCGGTGCATGGCTGTATGGTGTACACAGACCCTGCGCAGAGAAAGCAGCAGTTTCCCGGGGCACCAGCCATGCAAACCAAACAGCGCGGTAACCACTTTGGTGGATTTTCAAAGCGTGTTGTGTGAAGCTGCAGTCACTCAGTGACGAGTAGAGCGCAGTGGGTCTGCTCGGAAGCAGAGAGAAACTCTGTAGTTGCCACTGTGTAGGTCTTGGAGTTCGTCTCGTGATGAAGCGCTCGACAAGTGTTCATACTAAAATAAACAAAAATACTCGACTTTCTTTGTCCATTCACCCTCTCTTCCTCTCTTCATCTTCTTCTTTTCTTCTCCATACTATCCTATATCTACTTATTACCTACGTTAGTTTTGCCTATCGTGTCTCGTGTTTGCTTCTGTTAAACAAGCTACAAACAGCTTAACAGTGTTGCTACGCCATGACGAACGACAACGCAAATAAATATTGTAAACTCTTCTTTTTCAGTGATGTTTGACGGATCTATCAAGCTATCAGTAGGTGCATCCCAAGGTAAGGTATTAAGTGGCAATTTCTCGACTCCGTGCAAAGCAATAAAACTCGTGAAGACGTTCTGTGTTTTCATCACTGTGCTCCTGATCTGTCACAGCGATTTGTGTTGGTGGAGGTTTAGAGAAATCACTGTTCGGTGGCAACTTCTTGTGATATGCCTGAGTGATTTGTTGATGGAGGTTTACAGAAACGACTGATAGATGGCATATTCTTGACTGCGTGGTTCAGGCCGCTTATCTAGACGCCAAAATCACAACTCGCTTTTTGACGGCATCGACCAATAATATATGTTTGACAGTGCACGCTGTCTGCAAAGCAGCAACAGTCGATGTTTGCAGACATCACAACTCGCTGTTTAGCAACATAGACTGGTAGATTAGAATTAATCTGTAATTGTGTGGTTGGATACTGTCTTGTGCTTTGCTCGCGTGTTGTTATCGACACTGTGTTGCTTTGCGCTTGACGTGTCTACTTTCTGTAGGTCTCTTTTGCTTTGCCCTTCAGTATGACACGTTTCTGTTGAAACGAGGCGAGTTTAGGATTAGGCTTTTACTTTATCTTTTGGTGTGTTCGCTCTGCCACTATGCTTTGCATAGATGGGTGTGTATTATTGCTGTTGCTGTTAGTGTCACGAGGACAGATTGCAAGACTATAGGCTTCTGCCTACAATCGTTGTCCTTGAGTAGTAAAGTTCAGTCAGTCAGTCTCTCTGTCTGGTTTGCCTGTCTCCCCCC
>OY757550.1:1272400-1287400 GCA_963584105.1 Alviniconcha strummeri
CTACTTGGAGTGACTGTAGACGAACAGCTAAAGTGGCAAGCACATATTAACAACATGTGCAAAACCGTTTCTAGAAATATTTTTCTTCTTTCGAAACTGAGCCAAATTGTCAGCCAAAAATCCAAATTAGCATTCTTCTTCGCACACATTATGTCACATATGAACTATGTTTCAAATGCATGGGATGGATGTGCCGGTGTGCACATGAAGCAGCTGTATTCTCTCCACAAACGTGCCGTAAAATTCTTGATGCCAGTTCCTAATTTAGACTACAAACAAAAGTGCTGTGCTCTCAAACTACTCCCTTTAGACAAACAACTATTGCTCAACAAATGTGTTCTAATGCAAAAGGTTGTTCACGGCAAAGCCCCGCAGTATCTGAAAGATCTCATGATTCCATCTGAACGTCTTCATGTTCATGGGAATAAACAGCTTTTGCCCAGAACAAGGATTGATATCTTTAAAACGAGTTTCTCCTTTTCAGGCTCCTTAGCGTGGAATAGTTTAGCTCATCATCTCAGATACCCCATGGAATTAAAAACGTTCAAAAGGAAAGCATTTCAGGCACTTGCTAAGCCACCTTGAATACTTCGTTATACTTCTTCTTCTTCTTCTTCTTTTTTTTCTTCTTCTCTTCTTTTTTTTTTTTTTTTTTTTTTCTTCTTCTAGCGCGTCAGACAGCTTGACGCGAAATGTATAGAATGCTGTTATTGTTTTTCCCTCCCTTGCTTTTGTAAAGTTTTAGATTTGTGTGTGTGTGTGTGTGTGTGTGGTGTGTTGTGTGTGTGTGTGTGTGTGTGTGTGTGTGTGTGTGTGTGTGTGAGTGTTGTGTGTATGTGTGCGTGTGTGGTATTTTCATGAAATATTTACCTTTGTTTTCCTCCTGGTCATTCCCCCCCCCCCCCCCCCCCCCCCCTCAAATTTAATGTTTGCATATATGATTGTGGGTGTATGTGATGTGCTTTGATTTTGGTTAGGTGTGTATAATGCATCATCGCTTAGCTTCCAATCCTGTTAGATGTGATCTTGTCTTATACGAAGATAGAAGTCATTATTCTGTCGCTTTCTTTTATTCGTTAATATGTCATTCTCTCTCTCTCTCTCTCTCTCTCTCTCTCTCTCTCTCCTCTCTCTCTCTCTCTCTCTCTCTCTCTCTCTCTCTCTCTCTCTCTCTCCTAAAAAAATAGTTTGTATTGGTCTTTGCTTTATTATTGCTCTGTTCGTATGATGTGATGTTTTAGACAGAAATTAATTTGTTTTGTTTTTAAGTCGATTTTTCTCTAGCGTATTTAAGTGAATTTTGTTTGATGTATTGAGTGTTGCTGTGTTTGTCATCAGGGACAGATTTGAAAAAAAGCCGACACGTGCTTAAATCTTTATCCCTGTGTAATAAAGTATTATCTTATCTTATCTTATCTTATCTCTCTCTCTCTCTCTCTCTCTCTCTCTCTCTCCTCTCTCTCTCTCTCTCTCTCTCTCTCTCTCTCTCTCTCTTTCTCTCCGCCAACCGTGAGACCTCCAAGATAGCGATCATGTACACACACACACACACACACACACACACACACACACACACAAATACACACACGCACACACACACACACACACACACACACACACACACTCACACACACACACACACACACACACACACACACACACACAAATACACACACGCACAGAAAAACATCCCCCCACCCCCCCCGCCTCGCCCGCCCCCCCCCCCCCCCCCCGCGATCCCCACTCACACACACCCGCAAAATGGCAATAACAATATACTTTATTCATCCCAGCGGGAAATTAAAGCTGTCGTTTAATTTACATCATTTTGTACAAATACAAAGTGACCACATTAATTTTGTACTCTCATTTTTTTGAATACACTGTGGCATGATTGTAACAATTAATCAAATCATGTAAGCATTCAGCGTGCTTATTTATCAAGATGCAGTGCACAGTTTTGAAATATACAGTCGTGTAAAACGGTGCTCCTGTCTTTCCCTCTAGTAGCTCAGTACACCTGCCACCAGCTGTAGGTATAAACTTCCTATACCCGCCACAAACTGCCGGGTATAAATGTGCTATACCTGCCACCAGCTGCAGGGTATAAACTTCCTATACCTGCCACAAACGACCGGGTATAACTTGCTATAACACTACCTGCCACAGGCTGCAGGGCATAATTTTGTTATACCTGATACCAACTGCAGGTACCGTTGTTTCTTTATGGACAATGTAGTTTTTCCAAAGGAAAACACGAACGAAGCTTATGAAACATGAAAAATTGAAGCTTTGGCTGCTCCAAAGATTGACCTACGAACAATTAATAAAGAAAAACAAACAAAAAAACTAAACAAAACAAACATTTTCGGAGTCAATATCAGGAGCCGTCATTTTGGAAAGCAAAGAAACGAAAACAATGAACAAACAAAAATCTCTTTATTCGAAGTACTTTCTGCAAAGTTCGACTGTAGGATTCGACTTATCCATAGCTGATGGATAATTCGAAGGAAAAAGAGATTCCCTAACACTTTTGACATAAGCATATTCGACTGTACCGCCGCTAACCACTGTAATAATCTTGAGATTACTATAGTTTACTGTAAAGTATGAGATCGAGATGTTATTGTTTATTGATTGCTTTTATGATATTGTCAGTGTTTACAAGAGGTGTACTTTTAAGGGGTTTTAAATCGCATGTATATGATCATATATAATAAACTATATATGATCATACGACGTGACATGGCGTTAGCAATCATGTATCTGTCTTGGCTTTTAAATATTCACTGTGTGATACTGTTTACTGTGAAGTGTATTTTCAGCAGCATTTTTTTTTTTTTTTTTTTTTTTTTCCTCTGATGAAACAATCAGGTCATCTTGCATCTTCAATCGTGAATGTTACTCTCTGACTTCCCCTGACCCCGTCTACCTTGACCTTGTGGGCACGCTGGGGTGCTCAGTATGGGAACGCTGGTGGGCACATTGTGGGCACGCTTGCGGGCACATTGTGAGCAAGCTTGTGGGCTCATTGTGGGCACGCTTGCGGGCAAATTGTGGGCACGCTTGTAGGCACATTCTGGGCACGCTTTGCCGTCCTTCCCGAACAAAGCCAACAGTAGTTGTGTGCTGCATATCCCACCGGTAAACAAAAGGAGTGAAACTAAGCGGGTATTGGTCGAATTAGCCACAAAAGGGTGGGGGGTTGCCGTGTTGCTGAGTCGAGCAGCCCTTCAAGTCTAAAACCCCGATCTGCGACTGTCTCCTCGGGTCCTTGGTGTACACATACAAAGTGGCCAGCAGGACTGCCTCGGTAACTACGGCACCGAAAATGCTGTTCCATTTCTGGAAGATATCCTGTACAGTGTCTTCTATACCAAGACCGACTATCATGTTTCCTGCCTAGCCATGGAATGACGATCTAATGGCATCAAAGATGTCTTTGTCAGTGTGTCCTTCTTTGATGAGACTAGTCAACTGATGTCGCCACAAGTCATATCCTTATCTACCATGGTCACCGCTAATCTTGCTAGCCACGGTTTTCTGCTGGCAGTGACGTTGAATACCTGTTGAGAGTTACTATCAGGTCTGGCCATGCTGGCTCTCGGTGGCGGATTAACTGACGCCACATAATCGACCATCCACTGCTGCAGGTCTTCTTTGGTGGCAACTTTTGGTTCGTAACAGAGTTCGTAATGTTCCTTTTTCTTCATCAGTCATCTGATTTGTGTGTGTGTGTGTGTGTGTGTGTGTGTGTGTGTGTGTGTGTGTGTGTGTGTGTGTTTGTGTGTGTGTGTGTGTGTGTGTGTGTGTGAGTGTGTGTGTGTGTGTGTGTGAGAGAGAGAGAGAGAGAGAGAGAGAGAGAGAGAGAGAGAGAGAGAGAGAGAGAGAGACAGAGACAGAGACAGAGACAAAGACAGAGACAGAGAGACAGAGAACCAGGAATTCAAGGTAAAAGGAATTCAAAAGCTCTCCCAATAGATTTCTTAGAGAGACACTTTGACATTTTGATGGTTTATTGTTGCAGACGATAGTCCATAACAAATGGGTTGAGCCGATTTTTTTCATAGCCGATTTGTGCACTTGCCAATAGCCACAATTTAAACCAAAACTTAGATACGGGCAAATAAACGCGCGTACTCTCTCTCTGTCCTGTATATTGAATGAAACTTTTCACATTTCAACGTTCAGTTGGTTGCATTTTTGTCACAGTAATGTAGTTTATGCAGCCCATTTGCTTTGTTCATATTGAATGATTATTGCTAGTCACAGCTGCCTCAGCAATCGTATCGCAAACGAAACTGCGTCTACCTGACCGAAATATATATTCTTTTTTTTTATTTGTCAAATCAGCACACCGTGTCTACTACATCCTTGGACGTCGAACAAAATTAAACGTAAAAACTGCTAACACAGGGGCCTGCCACCGGCTAGCGCTCTACCTGTACAGTCTTGTAGTAAAAACTAGTTTATTCTGCCAGGTAGGTCTTTGTGGTTAAATATACGGGTTGATTTATTTTCGGGTACGTCTGTGGGTACGTAGACCAATAGATGAGTTGACAGGTAACTGTGCGATCGAACGACAGCTTTAGTTTTCCGCTGGGATGAATAAAGTATATTGTTACTGTTACTGTTAACTATGGATTTTTTTGGATTTTTTTTTAGGAATAGTTGAATCGAAAAGTAGGTCTGAAAGTAGCCGGGATAAAAGAATAAAAATGAACAGGTAGTTTTGGGGAAAGGGGGCATCCATGGACGGGTAGACTAGCTGATTAGACACGTAGGTCTTCGTGATTACCTACCATTGAACCATCAAGATGAACATGCAGATCCATTTTCGGGTAGGTCTGTGGGTACGCAGACCGGCAAATAAGTTGTCAGGTAAGCGTGCATTTTTAGCCTGGACGGAAAAGTTAAAATGAGCATGTAGCTTGGTGAACTGGAGGATGGGAGGGGGGTGGGGGGGCTGTAGATATGCAGTATAATAATTTTGAAACTTTCATTCCGACTAACCACTAATACCTGCCTGCCTATTATACTACATATTAGTGGTTAGTCGGAGTGAAAGTTTCGAAATGAACAGGTAGGATCAACAACGGTTGCATCCATGGGTATGTGGACGCGCGGTTGAGTCGTGTATATAGACCATTACAAGAGGGAACGAGTGGGTCTTCCTGGTTAGTCGGAAGAGAAACATCAAAAGAACAACTAGGTTGACGAACAGGTAGATATGCGGGTATGTACAGCACCATGTGAGTCTACGTGTAGATGCTCCTAATTAATCGTAAAGAAAGCATCAAACTGAACAGACATAAGAAGAAAAGAGAGAGAGGTTCGTTGTGTGTGTGTGTGTATGTGTGTATGGTTGCGTGTGTGCGTGCGCGCATGTGTGTGCGCATGCGCGTTTATGAATATGTGGGTGTAATTCCGTACACGGATGCTACCTTTCAGGTCTCTTAGTTGGCGGAATGAGAGAGAGAGTCAAGTGAAGTCAGGTTTGTACCTATAGGCCTGTGGCCCGTTACAAAGGGGTTGTGAGTTCGTGATCAATACTAGTAAACAAAGAAACCATTATCAGCAGTAAGTGCTAATGTCAACAAATAGGGACGATTTCATGGATCCATATTCACGCATAAGGGACTGTAGTTGTTTATTGGGCTCTCCTTTAGGGTAAGTGCAAAGAAGATAAATGTTGACACGTTAAGCAAAGGTATCGTCGAAATCACTGCATAAGATGCAATAGCGTTCTTTCCTAGGTAATCCTCCGTACAAAGGCAAGGGGAACTTTCCTCTTAACTGACTGTACAATGAGCATACGAAGAACACATGACATCCGCCTTCAGTTGTGTCTACACAAACCGGGCAGTCTTTGGTTCTCTGCTACTGAGAAGCGAAGCCTGTGGCGTTTATACGCGAAACGCCCCTCCGAAAGTGACAGTTTTGTACACTCGGCATTATATGACTTCCAGGTATCTTTCACGCATCACACGGATTCCGCGGAAACTGACTACGCTGCCATTCCTGGTATTGTTTAATTTTTGTTTTGTATCGTTTGTATGTGTGTGTGTGTGTGTGTGTGTGTGTGTGTGTGTGTGTGTGTGTGTGTGTGTGTGTGTGTGTGCGTGCGTGCGTGTGTGCGTGCGTGTGTGCGTGTGTTAGTGTGTGTGGGTATCATATCATGTGATATCATATCAATTTGACAGCTCAATAGGCTTTTTAGTCTTTTTGCCGGCTAAGTCCTACTTTCAGTGTATATGGCTATTTTCAGCAGTTGTTCTTGTTAGTACTATACCAGTGCTGTCTGCTTTTGTCCTGGCTTGTTTGCCTCAGGCGCCGAATATTCTATGTTCCCAGTGTTTGCCAAGATGGTGTTTAAAAAGTTCAGTGTGCCTGGTAATGCAATGCTGGACAGCAATTTGTCGGCTATTCAGTTTCAGCTGTTCTGGAAACATTACCTCCCTTTGTTGATTTTCACCAGATTTGTCAACACAGTCAGTCTAATTATTACCAAACAACAACAACAACGCAGCAGCATATGTCACATCGAAAGTGATTAACTTTCGGAGTGACATATGCTCTTTTTTGTTGTTGTTGTTGTTGTTGTTGTTGTTGTTGTTGTTGTTTTTGTGCGGGGGGAGGGGGGGGGGGCAGGGGGGGCGCATTTTTTTCTTTCTTTTTTCCTGTCATAACATTCCAAAAACGAAACACAAGTATATCCATTTTAGTTTCTTCCAGGTATGACACTGTCTACATCTGGGAAACTGACAGAAGGAAAATGTTGCTAGGAATAACAGGTTAACAGAGGACACGGATAGGGGCACAACGTGTGCAGTTCAACAAACTGGTCGTTAAACAGTCGGAACATCATCGCAGATGTCCGAAACAGCCAGAGCAGCGAGCCGTCGTCGTGTTCATGGAGTGGCGAGATGGGCCAGAGATGGGCCCTGATCCTCACGTGCACATCTTCTGGTAGATGTTGAACTCACTATCCCCAGTTATCCAGGCACTCTCAGGGACGCCCAGGGCAGTCACGCTTTGAAGGTAGCAGCTGTCGAACGAGGAGCGGTACTCCACGGTGCGACACTCCGTCACGCTGCGGCACCATTCCATGCAGCTTCCCTCGTCGTCTCTGAAACCGTAGTTCGTGTTGTAGGAACTGATGTAACTGCCAGGGTACTTGAGGAAGGTTTCTTGTAGGTCGTCTTCTGCGCATTCTGAGGAAAAAAACGACAACTTTGCTTCACATGTTGTTCTCTATGCTGTTGGATATATAATGTAATGCAAACGAGTATTTATAAGGCGTGTACACCTAACGTGAGCCCGAAGCGCACCATACAAAAACAACAGGGTCGACAGAATATATACAGAACTAGGAGCACAATGAAATCCTAACTGGATAAACAAACACGCCACAATGCTTCACTGAACGTCTTTCACTTTACTTCCAGCACAAACATGCGCACGTGCACACACACACACACACACACACACACACACACACACACACACACACACACACACTTCCTCCCACCCACCCCAACACACACACACACAGACACACACACACAGACACACATACACACACACACACACACACACACACACACACACACACACACACACACACACACACACACACACACACACAAAAGCGATGCACACACACACACACAGGCAAGACATTCAGAGCCCAGAGGAGAAAAGACGGGTATCGAGGGTAGATTTCATGATGCTATGGAAGATGACTGTCAGAAAGAACAGGGTAGACTGTTCCACAGTAATGGTGATTGATAGAAAAAGGCGTGTCGACCAGAAGACTTGAGATGAGCCGATGGAAGACGAGCGGAATTGGCGAGGTGGAGCAGAGTGTTGGATGAAATCAGAGATATAGGAAGGGGCTTAACTGATTGTTCATTTATTTAAAGGTAAGAAGAGCAATTTATACTTAAATCGGGATTCGACAGGAAATTAAGCCAATGTAAAGCACGAAGGATCTGAGATATGTGGTCAGATCTGGCAGAACAACGGATGTTGTTCTCTGTGCTAAAAGGGGCGCAACTCTGTGGCTGAGTCGTGGCTCGTCAATTTGCTGTCTTGTCATTGTGCTGTTGTGTTTCTTGTGGACGTTGTACATTTGTGAAAGTGTGCATACAAGTGTATGAAGATGGCAGTGAAGTGTATTCTGTTTGTGGTGGAGTGCTACCTTCTGTGTGACTTTGTGCCGGAGATTTTCTCTGAGGGTGGATACGGACATGAGAGACCCGCCATGTTGCCTAGGTAGACACGTGAGTTTTTGTTCTCCTTCCAATGCCACACACCGTGCCCGGATTTGAAACGGAACCTTTGTGAAATTGCTGAAGTGATTGGAAACGAGAAAAAGAACAAGAAGCGTGGATCAAGAGGAGGAGTGATAGAGCGACTGAAAAAGCGTGGTAGCAGACACCCCCTTCCCACTATTACCCTGTCAAATGTACGCGCCCTCTAGAAGAAACAGGATGAATTGACGGCACTTGTTTGGATTGACGGCGACTTTCGACGCAGCAACTTGATGTGTTTTATTGAGAGATGGCTCACAGAGGACATTGATAACATTTTAGTTCCTGGTTTCACAACAATACGTGCAGACAGAGACAGTGATAAAGCGCAGAAGAGTGTGGGTGGTGGATTTGTGCATGTTTGTCAATGACACTTGGGCGACATAGTACTGCGTGCGTGGACGAGTGTGTACCCGTGACTTCGAGATGCTGACCGTGTCATTCCGCCCCTTCTATTTACCACGTGAATCTGGTCAAATCACTGTCATTCTTGTTTACGTTCCTGGCCCTGATTTTAAAACGGCGGCCAAGAGAATAACAGAGAGATACAAGGAGGCGGTTTCGCGATCGGTCGACCAGCTTGTTTTTAATTTGGGTGACTTTAATTCCTGTGACCTATCCCCACACCCTCCCACCCTCCAGCAGTACATCAACTGTACAACCCGTCTAAACAGTACAATCGATCTGTGTTATGGAAACACCGACAGCGTCCACAGACCTGTGTGTAGCCCAGCTTTGGGACGATTGGATCACAACGTTGTTCATTTGTTGCCAAAGTACAGACAGAAAGTAAAGACAGAAGGAACTCAAACAAAATCTTGTCAGTTATGGACTCATGATAGTATAGAAGAACTCCGTGGCTGTTTTGAAACGACGAATTGGGATGTATTTACTGGTAGCAGTACTGATCCTGACGAGCTTGTAGACAGGGTAACATCGTACGTGAAATTTTGCGAATAGACTGTAATCAAGACTAAATCAGTGCATGTATATCCAAACAACAAACCATGGGTAACCAAAGACTTAACGGTAAACCTGAATCAAAAGAAACGTGCTTTTGTGAAGAGCAAAAAGGAGGAATATAAAGACAAAGAGAAAGAGTTCAGGAAAATGCTAGAGCTGACAGACTGCGATATAAAAACAAGGTAGAAGAAAAGTTTAGATCTGGTAATGCTAGAGACGCATGGAGCGGTCTCAGGGCGATGATGGGCAAGCAACAGACCAAGCACTCCTTGCCTCATTCATCTAACTCGGTTGATACTGCCAATGAGATGAATAGTTTTTACGCTCGCTTTGATGTTAGAGACTTCAGTGAGGACTGTGCCACACTGTGCGAGACTATTGTGCCAGAGCAGCTCGACCTTTCTGAGGCTGATGTTGTCACCAGCTTCTCTCGACTGAACTCGCACAAAGCCTCTGGCCCAGATGGACTGAAAGGTAGGACTTAGAAAAACCTGTGCGACTCAGCTAGGGAATAATTTTACTTTAATTTTTCAATCATTCTTGGACTCACATGTTATGCCTCGTGCTTGGAAAATTTCCACAATAATACCTGTGCTCAAGAAAGCCACACCCCTTCAACTGAATGACTACCGCCCTGTTGCTCTAATCCCCATCATAGCAAAATGTTTGATTACACAACAGTTATAGAAAGCTAAGTCAATTTTTTAAAATTAACCGAATCACATGAAAGTCATTTTTTTTAAAATTAACCGAATCACATGAAATATACCTTTTAACAAAGTAAAATCACATGCAAAATTTCAAGGCTCTAGCTACATTTGAAAAGGAGATATGACAGATTGAAAAACGTATATTTTGGCTGTTCGCACAAATAACTGAAACTGCCATTTTTCAAAGCTCATAACATTAAAACTACTGATATACAGAGCTCATACTTGGTAGACACAGTGTCTATACTATAGTGATCAAGTATATTTTTCTAGCCGTACAGCAGAGGTAAAAGGAAAATATGATGCCTCAAAAATGGCCTTTTGTGTAATTTGCGTGATGGAAATACCCCAAAAATGTCAAAATTTGACATTTGTTGAAATTACGGTATTTCATCTTTTCAGCCATCTGTGAATAATGTGCAGGCAAAACAAAGCAAAAAAGGGCTTAAATGGACTGCAATGACCTACCCAATGACCTAATTTGAATTGTCAACAAAAAGATTCCTGAAGGTTTTCCAACGTGCCAAGAGGACTCCCCACCTCACACTGTCAATTTGCCATGTCCTGTTCTTGGGCACAACTTCAAAGTCAGAATCAAACACATATTTTGCAGCAACTTGGTCAATGTCCTCAGACTGGGGCCACTTGAAAATATTGTCGTTGCCAGTGCTGGTCATGAAAGTGACATCAGCAAAGTCTGGGTTATGGACTTGTAGCACCTGCCCAATATAGAAATCTCTGTCGTAGAAGACAGCCACAGTCTGGCCTTGCTGTGAAAAGTTAAAGCTGAAGTCTCCCTCTTGGAGTTGTTGGGATGCCTCATCTTCTTCAGCTACAGGTGTGTCTTCAGGGTAGTCGCTGTCTGTGTCACTGTCGGAGTCTGTGTCAGACATCTCCACCAGTATGGCGACTCTCTTCCGCTTACTTCCTTTTGTGGGTGTGCAAGCAACCTGTAGAGCTGTTTTCATTTCCTCTGCAACATGTCCAAACTTGTAGTTGAGGAAGTTGACACAGAGATCAATCAGGGAGATTTTGCTGGTCCTGAGGGCTGGTGACATTGCTCCTAAAATGATTTTTTCGTAGTCAATTTGTGCTTTGATGGCCTTCAGCTTGTCGGTCTTTCTTTCAAATTTCTTAAGAAGACTGATGAGATCATCAGGCTTTTGGCAAGGACCACCATCGTTTCTGATCACATCAAGGATGGCTTCTTTCTGTTTCCGGAGCTTGTCTGTTCGTCGTTGCTGCATTTCTTCTCCTTCTCTCCGCTTTCTTTGCATGTCAGCTTGATGCTCCTGCAGAACAATTAGTTCTTGCTGTCTGTTCTGCTCCCTCATGCGAGGTCCAAATTTTCTGGCCTTTGAGAGCAGCTTCATTTTTTCTTCTTTGGGTTTGGAGTTTAGCCGCTTGGAAACGGTCTCATTCCGTTTAAGCATGTTCAAAGTGGAATGGTGATGGAGACTGGCATGCCGGTTCCTGAACATGGTGTAGTCCAGATCAGCGAAGCAAGCTTCACCAACCAGGTTAGTTAGTTGGCAATGGGCCATGCGCTGTCGGTCTTCTTCTGTTGGTGCAGAGCCATACTTTCCACCAGGAAGGAAGTCGGCCAGTTGCCGCTCAAGAGCGATGACAAACTCCCCAGCAAGTCCTTTGATGATCATCTCCAGCAGATGTCTGTGATCCTGTGGAAGTTCTTCTCGTGCTTGACAGACAGCTTCTGCAGCAGGCTCATTTCGAATGCAAAATGCATTCAGCTCATCAGGAATGCTTCCCTCTTGCAGTATCATCTCTGGATGTTCACTCATTCCCTTCAGTATCTCATGCATGGGCTGAATGAATGTATACTGGTCCAAGTAGTGTATTTCACTTCTTACAAAGATCCAGAAGGGCCCTGTAATGTACACATACATCAGAGCCAGGCCAAGGAGCATTGTATTCAGTTTCTGGCATGAAGCATCTGCAAGCACGCTCTTTTGCTTCAGGTCTGATGGTTGTCGCAGCTCAAAAAATGAAGAATATCCTGTTGATGGTAGACTAGACCAGCGGCTGAAGCAAACAAGTTGTTAAATCTGTTTGATCTAAAGCTGGACAGCTGGCTGGATTTCTTCAGAGATGCACAGTATGCCAGCCAATCCCCATGACACCCATTCTTTTCTTCTCCGCGTGGTCCATGTAAACTACACATATTAGTACTTTAAAAAGGCAAACATACCTGCAGACAGAAGATCCATCAGAACGTGAGCTGAAGGAGTTGAACAGTGGCAGTTTCTCTCGTCCCAGGTTGCCCGCCAGACCACATTCCTTTGTGACATGCACCAGAGCCTTCTCAGCAGCAGATGACAGCGCCAGCAGAAAGTGAGCGTTGCAATGCAGGAACTCGAGCTGGACTGTTGTATCTGGGAGTTGCACTGCCCTGTGCTCATTCAGCAGACGTCCAGCAGATTTCATGTTGCTTGCCCTGTCTGACATGAGTCCAACAAGATTTTGCATGATCTTCCGTGTCTCATTTTCTGAATCCTCTTCATTGTTTAGGACAGAAAGTTCTTGAATGCTGTCCAGGGTGAGGTCCAGAATAGTCCTTGCTGTTTCATGGGCAACAGCATTGAAGCCTATGGACAATGTTTGCTTGTTTGCAAGAGTCACTTGCAGACCAACATACTTCCTCTGTTTCTTGGTAGTTCCATCTGCATGCAGGTCAAAATGTTGTGTAGACACTGCTTCAGCTACCTGCATTTTAGCAAGGCTGTGGCTTTGGTCAGCAAACCGCAGGTTTGTTGTCCTCCCAGGCAGCTGGTGATCTTTAAATGTCACACCAAAGAAATGCTTTCAGACGGTTTTGATGACCTCACGACATCTGCTGGCTGGCACTTCACATTCTCCGACTAATTCATAGATACATGTTACAACAAAATCTCTGAAATATCCTCTTTCCGTTCTGGTCTCTGGAACTACAGGCTGCAGCTCCAGTCTTTCATCCAAAAGGCTTTTGATCACCTCCTCCAGTTCCTCTTTCATCTGTTTGTGTTTCTGCTCAAGCCTACTGACACGTTTCTGGTAGTGCCGCTTTTTCTGTTTTTCATTCTGGAGTTCAGCAGCCAAAGGTTGAACAGAATGCAGCTTTGCAACCATCTGCTCATGCTTATTCTTCAGCCGCACAAATCTTCTGTTTATGTTACTGCGTTTTAATTTGGTACACTGTTCACTTATTTGCCGAAGTTTTGCTTTTGTTGCTGCCTCACGTGTTCTTGATGCATGCAGCTTGGACTTCAGTATTTCATTCACTTTCTGGAGCTTTTGCACTTTGTCTTGTAACAGATGAACTGTGGCCTTTTCGTCAGACAGCAGCTCTCTCACAGCGTCAGTTTGGCTTCTTGCAATGTCAAATTGTTGAGCAACAGATGCTGTCAGCATCTGGGATTCAGCATCTGACACAGGAATGGACTCCTGGGGGGAGGATGTGTGGCCTGTTCCACTTCTGCATGGCTCAGACACAGATCTGCTTTGTAGCTCCTGTGGCTGACAGCAAGTTACACCTGTAGCAGAATTTGTTGTTGGTGACGGCTGACATGATAATTCTTGGAATTCTTGCAGACGTTCAACTCCACCTATGTATCCCTTACGCTTCTGCAATGATTTCATGTCATTTGAAGTTTTCTTCACCAGCTTGTTGAGTTGTGCAGGGGTCATGTTGTTAAAGCTGTCACACAAAGACTGCAGCCATGACAACAGCACTTCCACTGAATATCCTTTCCTATTTCTGAAATTGTTTAGTTCCAACAGGAGCCCATTTGAGACAGACCCCATCGTTGTCATGATGGTGTTGGAGAAGCCAGAGTCGACCTGAGATAACAGAAAGTCTTTTGACACAGAATGTTTCTTGGAAAATTCACCAATCCATTCCATCTCCAGACCTTTGTTGAGGAATGATGAAATGTCATTGTTGGTCTTCTTTGATTCAATATCCAGCCGGTAAAGGCAAGTCTGTATCAAGTGGCCAACATTTTGTGTAGGTACACCTGCATTGATGCTGACTTCATCAAACAAAGTTTGAATGGAAGCAAGTGAACATTCAGTATCCTCTCTAAGACCATGCAGCAAGTGAACATCCAGTATCCTCTCTAATACCATGCAGCTGCAGCAGGAGCTTGTTGTTCATTGGAACTGTCAGCTTCAATTTGTCTTCCAAACTTGGCCGACCCCTTGGTCTCTTAACCCCAACTTGACTTTGATGGGTGTTGAACTGATCATCATCTAGTGGAGCAAAAGACAGAGAAAATGTTGCTACTCACAGAAAATACAGTAATAATAACTAAAATAGAAATTGTTCACTCGCTCCTGCTGATAATGATACTGTCCCATTTTTTCTCCCTTTATGTTGTCATTACTGCTGTTGCTGCACCTGCTTTGTGTGTGTGTGTGTGTGTGTGTGTGTGTGTGTGTGTGTGTGTGTGTGTGTGTGTGTGTGTGTGTGTGTTTACCTTATTTTTGTTCTTTGTGTTGTCTGTTTGTTTGGCTGTGTGTGTGTGTGTGTGTGTGTGTGTGTGTGTGTGTGTGTGTGTGTGTGTGTGTGTGTGTTACACTATTGCATAGTCTGCATATATTAACTTAGCATTTGTGTGTATGCCTGGTGTATGTATATATGTCCACACACTTAAAAACTGAATTAAAAAAGTTAAAAAAACAAACTAAAACTCCCCCCCCCCCCCCCCCCCCGAAAAAAAGAAATTTTTCTTACAAATTCTTTACTTGTAGCCTACTATTCACTCACTTGTACTGTTACACGAGAGAGAATAAGGGGTGGGGTGGGGGGTGGAGATGACCACACGTCATCGAATGGTTTTAATCATCATTTACACCAAATAAAAACAAGGTTTCACTTCATTTCTCGAAACTTTATCGAGAAAATCCAACCTGTTCGGTTGTGTCGTCTGCTATTAAGAGCGAGTAATCGTTCTTCATTTCACCGGCACTCCGGGGAAGAAATAAAAAAAAAATTACTGGCGTAATTACTGACG
>OY757550.1:1292400-1313281 GCA_963584105.1 Alviniconcha strummeri
AGTGGTTGAAATGCAGCGTAACTTCATGGGCGGTTGACAGGCAACGTGACTGCGTGAGCGGTTTGCGTGTGAAAGGTTTCATTCAAAACCCACCAGTGCTTGCTCTGCCGCATCGTTTTAGCTGTAAATCAAACATGGCGGCCAGTCCTCTGGTTTTTCACGCGGGGAATTATTTGTGACATTCTGAAACTGCTCACGTGGTTGGGACAGCTTCTAGCTCTCTAGAAAATCACAGAAGGAAAATACAATATCCTAAAAGAAAAAAGAAAAGAAAAAAGTGTCTGACGGTTATAACCGGTTACGACACGTCTGAAAGAGTTGTGGCGTGTTGTCAGTACCGATAATATTACACGACACATGTGAAAGAGTTGTGACGTGTTGTCGGTACAGATGATATGACATGACACGTGCGAAAGAGTTGTGACGTATTGTTAGCACTGATGGTATCACACCACACGTGTGAAAGAGTTGTGACGTTTTGTTAGTACCGATGATATCACACCACACGTCTCAAAGAGTTGTGACGTGTTATCACTACGGATGATATCACGCCACATGTCTGAAAGAGTTGTGACGTGTTATCACTACGGATGATATCACACGACACGTCTGAAAGAGTTGTGACGTGTTATCAGTACGGATGCTATCACATCACACGTCTGAAAGAGTTGTGACGTGTTATCACTACGGATGATATCAAGAAACACGGACGAGGAGTAAAAGAAACGAAAACAGATGCCTAAAACTTCTCCCTCCTCACCGCAATTGTCTTTGATGTAGGCGAGCGTTGGGGCCATAGCCGACGTGTCCACGCCGCAGGCCGTCTCCAGGCAGCGGCGGTAGTGGACAATAAGGGGCGTGCCAGAACCGGCCAGGCAGTCCACCGTCGCCTTGTCCAGGAAGATGTAGTCGCAGTCCCGGGTGTCACTGGCGTTAGCAGCAGCACACTGTTGGTACACCGAGACTGCCGGAGGACAGGAGGTTCTGTGATGAGAGAAACTGCGCTTTGGACCACAAGCTGGGTACAGGCATCGTTTATGCTTCCTATTATAATTATAGTGCTTGTAGCAGCAGCAGAGGTAGCAGTGATGGTGATGGAAATAAAGTGGTACTAGTGGTAGTGGTGGTGGTGGTGGTGGTGGTGGTGGTAGCAGTAGTAGTTGCATAGTAGCAGTAGC
The DNA here is from genome assembly GCA_963584105.1 of Alviniconcha strummeri. Classification (NCBI taxonomy): domain Eukaryota; kingdom Metazoa; phylum Mollusca; class Gastropoda; family Provannidae; genus Alviniconcha; species Alviniconcha strummeri. The sequence continues at coordinate 1,293,579 of OY757550.1, forward strand.
AGCTGGAGTAGTAGTATTTAGCATCAGTAGCAGTAGTAGTAGACTATGTGATGGTAGTAATATATTAAATTATAGTCGTTTAATGTATTTTAATGTGATTTTTACGTTCTGTTTTATCAGTTTGCATGATGATTCCATCTGAACAGCAACATTTTAGTCATAGAATATATATAGGCCTGCCATACGCTTTTAGTCAGTAGGCCTGTTTATTGCAAAGCGCTGTGAGGCTGTTTCTGTCAGCGACACAACGGTATAGCAGTCTCGATTTATTATTTTTATAATGGTTACGATTACGATTGTTGCCTCATTGTTGCTTGGGTGCATTGACTCGCTTCTTCCCTCTTTGACATACTTGATCAACAATTCTCTACACTCCGCTGCCCTCCCGTCTTTCCCTCCAAGCTGCTGAAACGAGTTATTTTACAACTAATAGAACATGTGAACAAGAACAACCTCACACGCACTTTTCGGTCCGCTTACTGTTCCGGCCACAGCATGGAGACAGCGCGTCTCTGTGTGTTTCGTGACCTTCTCCTATCCGCTGACATTGGCAATGCTTCTGTTCTGACATTATTAGACCTCTCAGCTGCGTTTGACGCAATCGACCGCCACATTACTCTGGATCGTGTCCAAAATTACCTTGGAATTTCTGGTCTTGTTATCCACTGGTTTCAGTCATGCCTTTCAGACCGTCAGCAAAAGTAATCATCTATGTAGACGACATTTCGTCTGACCAAGCTGTACGTTAGTTTGGAATACCCCAGTTTAGTCCTGGGGCCCATTTTGTTCGTTTTGTATATTCAACCACTTGTTCAAATATTTCAACGTACTCAGGTCGAACTGTACAGAAAAAAGAAAGAAAACAAAGTGAAAAAAAAAAAAAAAAAAACGGGGGGGGGGGGGGGGGGGGGGAGAGAAAGAAACAACAACTACAACAGAAAAGCAAGTAATTAATTTTTGAGGCATTATATTGAAAACTGAAAGACTTCAGACAGAGTGAATGGGATGGGGGTGAGAGGGGGTGGGACAAACTCCTACTCATTTCTTACAAAGCATACTGAGTGCACCAGTTTCCCCCCCCCCTCCCCCCCCCCCCCACACACACGCACACACATACCCGTAGCCAAATCCAGTTTTGGCCCAATGCTATGCCAGCGGCAGAGAGATCAGCAAATATCTGATACTGGTTGGAACCATTATTATATTTCAACGTCACCGTATGGAGCATCAACCTTTTTCTGACGATTCTCAGCTCCGTCATTCCTCTCACCCATCTGTCACAGACCAGACTCTGTTAGGTTTTCTTGGCTGCATATATCACACCAAAGACTGGCTGACAACTTTAGCTAATCGAAGGCAAGATTGAAGCAATGCTATTTCATGCATCAAATCTCCAAGACCCACCTACATCTTTATCCATCTGCTAAACTACTGTTGCGATATCTTCTGCAGTTTAGTCAGAAATCTCGATTTTTGCCTCATATTTCGTGGTGTGTGTGAGTGGGGTGGGTGGGGGAGAGGGGGGGGGGTTTGATTCAGTGTATATGTAAACCGTGTCTGATTTCTGTATATGTACAGTGACCCAGTCCCCTGCCTCCGATCATGTTTTCTGAAAAGCACTCGGAGATTTGTAGGAATTTACCCTTTAGAAAATCGGATGTAGCGTGCTAGACTCCTGTATAAAAAAAAAAAAAAAGTTCTTGGGAAATGTCTATAAATATGTCAAGTCTGTTTTGTCGGGACGAAAAATAATCGCTAAAATTGGAGATTCATATTCGTCAGCTAAGAATATAGACATGGGTATCCCCCAAGAATCTATAGTTGCACCGATTGTATTCAATAGTATTATCCATGATCTACCAAAATCTGTGTCACGCGATACTAACGTAGTTCAATACGCGGATGATATAGCTATTTGGATGAATGTATCACTTAAAAAAAGAAGTTCACGTCGTTTTGTGAATTAAGTCAGAATATTATATCAAAACGAGACTGATAAACTAAGTGCATATATGAAAGTAAATGGATTGGAACTTTCATCAGAAAAGACAAATATGATTATTTTTAATAATGTCTCGGGACCAAAGGATATAAATCAAATAGTCAAATGGTGAAAACTGACTATATAAAGCTGAGGTAAATTTCTTTGGAGTATATTTTACAACAAAACTGGAAAAGGCATTCGGATTTTTTAGTGTAAGGGAAGGAAAGGCTTTACTTTGTTGAAAATAATCCCTGCAGTCAAGACTTAGAAACTCTTATTCATCTAGCTATCTCCCTCGTAAGACCCAAACTGACTTACGGACAAGAGCTGAACCAGTTGTCTTGTTAGATTACCTTTGTGTGGGTGTTGTGCGTGCACGTTCGTGTGTGTGTGTGTGTGTGTGTGTGTGTGTGTGTGTGTGTGTGTGTGTGTGTCTGTGTGTGTGTGCGTGCGTGCGTGCATGCGTGCGTGCGTTTGTGTGTGCGTGCGTGCGTGTGCGTGCGTGCGGGTGTGCATATGCTTTGTATGTCAACGTGGGGGTTTACACTTGCTCTTGGAATACCAGTAGATGCAACTATCTTGGGGGGTTACTGAGAAGCAGGCATCCTCCCACTTGGTAAAATACCGAAATTAGTAGCAGCTAAATACATTATTAGAAATTCACCGTTGCAAATCTCACAGATACTGAAGCCCAATTGAGGTCTGATCAAAAAAAATTCAAAAAAGGGCTAATAAGAATTCCAGTGTCGTACACTTCTGATCTGTTTGAGAATTTCAGGAAAGTTGTTAAACAAATGGTATGTTCCCCAACTCCAGATTGGGAACTGATGAAGGCCGATTTGGATACAGAGTACACCAAAATGAAGAAAGAAGAAAATCCAAATATTGTATGATATATAGCAAAATCACACCTTACACACAACTATTCAAACCATTTGAAGATTTACACAGATGGATCAGTATAAGAAAACGAACAAACAGGAGCAGTTTTTATTTTGTTTTATTCCAGAGTTTAAAAGTGAAAAAACAAACAACAAAAAAACGATTTTTACTTTGGACAGGGAAGATCGATATTTACTTCAGAATTAGTTGCACTATTAATGGCTTCATAATAATTATAGTTAATTTATCAATGACGTTATTCAATATTTTGTTTTGGACACAAAGGTTGTGTTATATTTATTGCATTCCACAGATAGGTAAATGAGATTTATGTAATAAAGTATTTGGTTCACTGTTTACTCGTAGAAAAGGTACAAGTGTCACTTTCTGTTGGATTCCTTCAACCTGTGGACTAAGTTTTAATGAAAGGGCTGATACAACAGCAAAATGAGGAGCCATCAACAACATCCAGTCAACAAAACTAGACGTTCCGTTGTCTTCAAAAGAGATGTGTAACATTACTGAAAATCTCTTATTGACCAGTTTTAAACAATGTTACAAGGTCTGTGTCGAGTTTAGTATAGAAACTTCTCCTCACCCTATCAAAACAACAATTTCGAAAGAAGCTATGTGCATTTGTAAGGAGAAAATGACAGTATCTCATATGTTATTCAGTTTTCAACATATGCAGTCCAATTTGCCTCCAGAATGGTCGTCTGCTGGAGATGTTCATTTATTTTTACGAAATCTTTTGTCAGGGGAAAAAAAATCAATTCATTTTTTAGCTTAACAACTAATATGTGTGGTTTTTATTTTTTACGTAGGATGGGGAAGGGGGATGGTATAAGTATGTATGAGGGTATATATAGGGGTAGGTGGAATGAAAGTGTAGGTGATAGCTAAAACATGTATCACATTACGGGTGGGTGGGGGTGGGGGTATATGTATTAGAGTGCAGGGTGGAGTGAATGAAAGTTTGTGTGACAGCTAAATTAAATTTGTCAGAAAGTAAGCGAGAATTTCTGTGCAATATTCTTTGAGTATCATCGTGCGTGTACACGACACTTAGGGTAGATGCATGTGTTAGCAAATGCGCGTATAAGTGGTCTTGTGAGTATGACATATAGACCAAATAAACTAATTTTCAGTATGGATACAGAAACAAATGTGTATGTGGTTGTTTGTTGATATATAGATATATAGATATATAGATATATATATAGATATAGATATATTTTATATAAATTTCTGTTGGTGGAACTTGCTGATACATGCTGTCGTAAGATCAGTCTAATATCGCTTTTGTAAAAAGACTTTATTATTGTCCGTCAGAAAAGGGCAATCATAAAGGCAGTGAGAAAAGAGAATTACCAAGATTCCAATCAGATGCGAGCCGAAGTACTTATTCGAACCCGATGTTAGGCTATTTGCGGTGCCGTTCTTACCTTGACGTCTGACCCACGTCCTTGTTGCTGAAGACCATATCCAGAATCTCGTCCCTAGTGGTGGACGTGCCAGGTTCTCCATCTCCTGTACACATAGCAGGGCATGTCGTCTTTAATAATAACAATGTACATTTATCATGCGCTCATCAACGCCCTGAGCGCTGACATGGTACACATTAAATATGATATTCTATATACTTCAGTAATACTAGGTTTGTTGATTAATGTATTCTTATGCCATTGATTTGTGTGCGAGTATGTACGCGATGTACGTTTCTCTTTATTAAGTTGTAAAACAGACACATCCGAGTTTTTTTAAATCTCATCGGTAGGCCTGTGTCTAGAATACCGCTGTGACTCGCTCTCTGGCAAGGCATGCTAAATAAAAATTTGTAGCTAAATCACACTTGTGACTTGTATCAGAGCAACAAATCGACCCGAAGTCTTATATGAGCCAGAAATGATCGTGATTATGTGCTCTTCCTTAAAACTGTAACTTTCGGCAATGATTATTGCCGTTCATGTCAAAACTGTATAGTGCCACATGTACTTATTCAGCCTGATTCACTGCTGACAACAAATGAAAACATCCCAATTATTCGCAGAAATGGTAACAGTTCTTCCGCATGTAGACAACTAAGCACAATAACAACAAACAAAAAATCCATGCCCCCCCCGCCCCCCCCCCCCCCCCCACCACCACCACCACCACCACCCTCCCCGTGCCATGTTCAAGCTTTTACAAATAAGAAATAGCGTTACATGAACACTTGAAGACGGGGGCACTATCACCTGGAATTTGATTTTGTTTTGAGTTATTTGTAGTGATTTTTGTTTTGTTTTTAGATTAAGCAGACATTCCTCTATGAGGCCCAACAGTGAATGAATTTCATGAGACTAGTAATTATTGGGTAGACATTTTGGAGAATTATTTCGCTAATTGAGCAGCATAACATTTTTGTTTTTCAACCAATTATTTTACTTCAGATTTGGAACACAAGAAGGCAGGATCAGTGGACCTGGTGTATTCTACAAAATAACAGCTATCTTCATATGTGCAGGAGTTGCAGTGATATCAAAACCCACATTTCATGAGTAAAAATTCATTTTTTGCTCTCCGTTATTTACCAACAAGTTTTATTTTTAGGGCTTAAAGAGTTGTTATATCTGTAAGTATTATTTGAAAACTGTAGAGTTTTGAGTGAGATAGTTTTCAAGTTAAAAGGGCATAAAATATGAAGATATTTTCATACATTCTCTTTTAAATATTTTATTAAACAATTTCTGCTTCAAAAGTTAGCAACCAAAAGTATTCATATTAATACATTATGAACTTACAATGTTATCTGACCCACCTGCCGAATCTTCACTGGTGTGTATCAACATGCTGGTGAAAAATGATTCAAAGAGAAATTGTACCTTTCTCTGGGTGATAGTGCCCCTTATAATATTATTAACTGACAGAATCACAGTATAATCGATAAAAAGAGTTAAACCGATAAAAAACAAAACAAAAAACTATGTTATAGTCACCAGTGGCTTAATGTTGAAGATACCCACCACCCCACCCAGACGCCCACCCGATCACTGTTTCATTCATAAGCAGTGGTATTTGAATCGGGATAATTTCATACAACGTTTTAATAACTTAAAATAGCGGCCATGACTAGTGTACTGTGTAAACGTGCTTGGGTGAACATCCACTGTCCGTCAAAGTAAGGTTTTACGCTACTGAAGTCATAAATGGTTTGAACGCATCACGTGGTCACGTAAACCGACGAATTGGCGACGGCAAGCGCGCTGTGTAGTGTTGTGGATTAGTTTCCTCTTAGGTGCGCTGTATTGTCAAGGTACGTTGTGAAATGAATAAAAGAAAGTATTCAACTCTGCGCCAAAAACGCATCTCCTATTTTCCGACGCCGACCTAGAAAATGTAATCAAAAATGTTTTCAGTGTGGTTTTCCACCACGTAACTGAACAAACTGAGAACACTTTGAGAATGTACCACTGCAGTGTGATCATGCTCATTGGATAGAAATTTCCAATCTAATCATTGTAGGGTATCTGAGATTTGCACTGGATACAGTAGCCTCCATTTTAACATTCCAGCATCTTTGTCATCTTCAAGAATCGAAGGTCCAATGTACTTTTTCTTCTTAAAGTACTTGACTCTCCCTTGCGTGAAAGGTCACTGCCATTGTACTAATTGCGATATGCCTGATACCTGTACTTGATAGAGGTGCCAGTATAACCACTGCAAGACCACTGCCGTCTTTATTGGATAGACGGACCAATGTCCTTTCGGGGCATGTGACACCGTTATGTAACAGTCGGTCCTCTGCTGCTTCAGCACTGCTCTCGAGGTGTTTTCTTGATTGTTCTAATGGCTACCTTGGCTAGCCTGACTGAACTCACCACAAAGCGTGTCCGGCTGTGACTTGGCGGAGAAGGAGTCCGAGAAGCATCTGACGACGACGCTGGCCCGGTCCGCGCTGAACTCCACTTCAAACGCGCCGTCTTTTCTCAGAACAGCCGTCCGCTTCGCTGAGTCGTAATCCGCAAGGTCAAGGCCAAACGAGTTGAGATTGCCCTTTTTCACACGCCAGGGGTTGCGTCCTTTACTTTTAGCAAACTGGAAATGTAACCAAAAACAGAACATTATTATTCTGTGTGTATGTGTGTGTGTGTGTGTGTGTGTGTGTGTGTGTGTGTGTGTGTGTGTGTGTGTGTGTGTGTGTGTGTGTGTGTGTGTGTGTGATATTGTTTTAATTGCTGTGTGTGGTACTTTAATTAATTGTTTTACAAGCATGTGGTCTTAAGTTTATTACGATTTTATGATGACGTCACAGTTGTTCTATTTTTATAAATATAGCTATGGTTAAAGTAAGACTCTTTGTTGGTCGTGTTGTGTTTGTTACATTGTTCTCTTAACTGTATGTATTATTATTGTACGAGCTCGCCATAACCACAACACAATTGCCCCTTATGCGATGACTGAATTTTTTTATTTTTTTATTTTTTTTATTGTATTATTGAATTGAAACACACAACGCAATTCGTGCAGCAGCATGAGTGGCTGGGAGACATAATTCCCATGTCGCCGGTTACGACACAGCTATGGGAAACTTCAGCCAAGGGAACATCAGAACAGCTGTGTCTGTGGAGGAAGTTTTGTGGTGGTACCCTTTGCGGGGACATCGAGTGGCGCATGGCGATCGCTAGCCAGCTTGTTACAAGAAAGGATCAACCCCAGCGAGTCCGTGCAGTGCAAAATAAGGGACCCATCCCTCTAAAAGGGTTTCGTGAAACACCAGCACTCGCCAGTTCGGGATGCCGGGCGGTACAGAAACATATAAAGACCCGGGTTCCATCCCCGTTCAGCACTGTTCTTTGTCCCTTCATCCGGCTTGGGGGCGGGACTGGGCATCTGGTCCTTCGGACGACAAACACGTCCGTATCGTGAGCTTCTGGGCTACCAAATAAAAAATACCGGGTCAGTAGTGAATTGAAGAACTCTGAGGAAGGCCCCTTACCGTCTCGGTGTATGAGTAGATGCACTCCATTATAATACGAATATAAACACGAAACATATACAAACATTGCAGCCCTTCTCAGGTGAAGCAACCCACTGTTTGCATCAAAAATAAGCACGAAGTGCTGAAAAGTTATATTAACAAGAAGAGAAAAGAAGACTGGTACATCAGTACAGTCCCTACAGTCGTGTCGTATGCGCACTGCCGGCCTGTTGACATACGCACCATTTTTTAAGTTTTATTTTATTTTTTTAAGTTGTTTATCAGACTGATGCTAATGACTGTCGACATCTACAGCAATTTTGTTTATCAGGCAGATGATCAAGTTATTGACATGTACACGAGTTTTGTTTATCAGAGTGGTTAATGAAACTGTTGAAACATTTAAACGTGCAGGGAACTGCGCTGTGCAGTGATGTAGCCTACAGTTTCCGCCTGCTCCCTCCGTCACTGAACTTGTCCGCTGACGCGTTATGACCCTTTGGGAATCAAGACGGCCATCATACGTGTTGCTGCTGCTGCTTGTTAGCATGCCGTGACTGTTGTGACTGGACTGTCCGTAAACCGTAAGGACACGAATAAGGCAAACACTTGCAATCACTGCTGTGCTGTGCGGGTCAGACACGGCTGTCAGGATATGGTACCGTAACAGGGGAGAAAATGATGCCCGGTGACTGACCCTTTGCAAACGGCTGACCGTTGTTCGGACAAACAGATTTTCTTTGTGAGTAGTCTTGATGTTGACCAAGACGGTGTCGGGAGAGAAAGTGTTGTTGGAGTCCAGTTTACTTCCTGGGGTGACCACCAGCCGGTAGTCGCCGCACTGGATGTCGGCCAGCCGGTACTTGCACGGTACCGCCACAGTCGACGTTTTTCCGTTGAACATGGTCAGGATTCCAAAACGCTCAACGGAACATTCCCTGGTCGCTGTTGTCAAAACGATATTTTATATAAACACTAAAATAAATCCATTTGATTACTTTTGTGCATTCTGTCCAGCGCTTATTTATTCATATTTCGTGTGCGATATTAATTTACATCATTTTGTACAAATAAAAAGTGACCACATTAATTTTGTACTCTCACGTTTTGAACACACTGTAGCATCGATTGTAGCAATTGATCAAATCAGGTAAGTATTCAGCGTCCTTATTTCCCAAGATGCAGTGCACATTTTTGAAATATACAGTCATGTAAAACGGTGCTCCTGTCTTTCCCTCTAGTAGCTCAGTACACCTGCCACCAGCTGCAGGGTATAAACTTCCTATACCTGCCACAAACTGCCGGGTATAAACGTGCTATACCTGCCACCAGCTACAGGGTATAAACTTCCTATACCTGCCACAAACTGCCGGGTATAAACGTGCTATACCTGCCACCAGCTACAGGGTATAAACTTCCTATACCTGCCACAAACTGCCGGGTATAAACTTGCTATAATAGTACCTGCCACAAGCTGCAGGGCATAATTTTGTTATACCTGATACCAACTGCAGGGCATAATTTTGTTATACCTGATACCAACTGCAGGGTGTAATTTTGTTATACCTGATACCAACTGCAGGGCATAATTTTGTTATACCTGATACCAACTGCAGGGTGTAATTTTGTTATACCTGATACCAACTGCAGGGTGTAATTTTGTTATACCTGATACCAACTGCAGGGTGTAATTTTGTTATACCTGATACCAACTGCAGGGTGTAATTTTGTTATACCTGATACCAACTGCAGGGCGTAATTTTGTTATACCTGATACCAGCTGCACGGCGTAATTTTGTTATACAAGATACCAGCTGCAGGGCGTAATTTTGTTATACCGGATACCAGCTGCTGGGTAAAAACTTCCTATACCTGCCACCAACTGGGTATGTAGCTATAGCAACTCTGTGTACCTGCCACCAGCTGAATTAACCTACCATACGATTATACCAGATACCAACTAGGTATACATGTCAGACACACGGTATACCGCCAACAAACCGGGTATACCTACCAGATACTGGACCCCGGTCAGTACCATTGGAGCCAGTGACCAGACAACACACCGCAAGGGTGACGACGACACAGAAACGAGCCATGATTTCTTGCAGGTAATCTTGAAGAAAAAAGAAGAAGAAAAGAAAAGGAAACTTAGGCTACCATCGCACAAAAATATTTCCTTAATTTATTTACTGACAGCCAGCTGGTTTCGTAAGAAGTTTAAAATCGTAGTTCTACCTACTATTATCAAGACCCCCCCCCCCCCCCCCCCCCACAACAGCAACAACAACTCAAATCACAACAAAAGACGACCAACAGCATGAGACACAACAGCAAAACAAATTCAGTTTATATAAGCAAAACATTTCGTGTTCTCATTTTCTTTCTTTCTCTTCCTTTTTTCTTTGATTCTTTGAGCGGGGGGTGGGGGTGGGGTGTAACTAAACGCAGTCAAGCCAGCTGGTTAGTCCTATTTGCGCTTCACGTCGCGGACTAGAAGATACAATCGATTAAAGAGGGGGTAGGGGGTATTCTTTTCCACAGGGGCTTCAGAGAGAGGAGTCCGTGCACATATGTTTTGTACAAGACAAAGAAGCAAATGGCAAACGACACATCAGCGGACGCCCAGCTCAAGGGGAGAAGCTGCTCTGAGACCCGGCAGCCGTGCAGTCCCTGGCAGCAGTGGTGCAGGCAACCGGCGTTAGGCTATCGCCAGCCATCCACAGAGAAGAACAAACAACCAACAGAGAGAAAATTAAGAGAAAAGTAAAGTTACTTAACAATTCTCGTTGTGCAGAAACCTCGGGTCGAAGTTATGCCTTTCCCTAAAACCTACCGTACTATGTATACAATTTCGCCACGCTTAAATCATTGAACATCTGTAGGTGTTCCTATAGTCACGAGCCAATCAGGGTTGAGCTCACTTCTTGTGGGAGGTCATAGCATCGCCAAAGCAATTTCATAAAAGTGGCATTTCTCCATCTGCTATGGTCCCCTCGTCCGACCCTCTCTGTTTGTCATCGGGCACAGGTTCAAACAAAACCTTTTTCTTTCTTTTTTAAGCCAGCTGTGCTTTCATCTTTGTCCTTGTGTAATATCATTATTATCACCCCTTGATGATAGTGATTATCATCATGATGATCTCTCTCTCTCTTTCTCTCTCTCTCTGTGTTGTGTTCCCATTAAATCATTTTAGATTGTAAAAGTCACGAGACTGTTTAATGACTCACATTGCCTGATGCTGGTTCTAAAACAAATGGGAAAGGGGTCGACATTAATTTCTCTCACAATCAGAGTATGGGTAATAAAGGAACGCTTTGATGGCGCACAGCCGGTCAGAGTGAATTAATCTGGCAATCGTTGGCCGCCACGTGTTGACACTGGCAGGCAAAGTGCTGCGTGGTCGTCTGCAGGTAGGCTTGGATTCTTTCAGCCTCGTCTCCTCCTCCTCATGCCCTCCTTTCTTCTTATCATCCTCGTCCACCTCCTTTCTTCTACTTTTCATCATCATCATCATCATCATCATCATCTCTCTCTCTCTCTCTCTCTCTCTCTCTCTCTCTCTCTCTCTCTCTCTCTCTCTCTCTCTCTCTATTTTTAATAAGTCCTTTCAGATCATGAACACCACGAGACTGCACGATAAATCACATTGCCTGATGCCGATTTTAATCAAATACAAAAGTGTCCATATTAAAGGCCGAAGCCAACCGAGTAGGCAAATGGGCCTGGAAATGTACATTGTGTGTCCATTTGTTACATGCTTCATGTGGTTGTTAATATTTGTGTAACAGACGAACATCATTACTGGGAATCTGCACCGTTGTGTCGCAGCTGTGTTGGTTAATTAGATCACTGGTAGTGGGTTAACACGATCTCAGAGGTCTGCAACTATTCCCCAAAGTGGATTACTGCGCATCGCCTACCCTTGCGGCACACCGAATCTAAGACCCACGTTCAGCTGATTGATTTTTTTTGTCATAGTAATGTTGCTTATATAGCGTGTTTGATTTGTTCATGTGGGATATTTCTGGTCACACCTGCCTCAGCAATAGTATTGTAAACGAAACGTATATATCCACGTACCCTCGTTCAGTTGACTGCATTTTTGTGACAGTAATGCTGTTTATGCAGCCTGTTTGATTTGTTCATATCAAAGCCCGTCTACTTTAAGAGCCCCGCAAATGGCCAGAGCCGCAAGTGGTGTGCCACAGCGAAGGCTGCCAGCATCCCGTTTCACTTTCGCCCATGTCTCTCCACTCTCTCCGTTTACTTTACTCGTGTACGCGGTCTGTGTGTCTGTGAGCATGCAGGTTAATAAACAGATAGATCTGTGGATATGCAGATCAACTGGTGAGCGTACAGTAGGTCCTCGTGGGCAACTTTATGCAACTTTTTGACATCGCTTGCGTCAGTAACGGGCTTATTGCTAAATAGCTAGGGTAGTGAAAAAAGAAAATTGTACCACCAGAAAGATGGAAGACTGGTCGTTACGTTTCATATCTAGTTTATATTATTCTGAATACGCTGTACAAACTGCTCACATACAGGCTTGCCAGCCTACTTACACATCCACCGGCTAGTACTCTACCTGTATATTATTGTAATTAAAGTCTTTTCATAATGCTGGTCAAGACAAACTTTTGAAAACATCTTTAACACGGTATGAAAACTTTAAAATATGAACAAATGAATTATATCCAGAACAACTAATCTTGAAAACTAATACTTGGCGTCAGTCAAATTTACTTGCAGATTTTAATTTTGAGGTAAAGCTTGTGCCTCCACAGATGTTCTACTCAGATGCAGACAGTAACTCTCATCGCAGCCATGGTTGCCTACTGCTTTGCCATCTAAAAAGATCTCTACACTGCTGTGGATGTCATTTATACGGTTGCACAAGATCACGTTTGGTGGCTTTCCTCGGCTCTTCCCAAAATAGGTTACGAATAATTATGTCTGCCAAGATTTCTTGTGACGATATACGACCCCTTGACTTTGGGATGGATGGTGTCCTTCAGTGAAGAAAATTGTAGGTTATCGTGAGCCACAAAGGAGACATCTGGATCTTCCACCAATTGAGAAGAAAAAGTGCGATGAAAAGGCCTCGGTTTCCTTGTACATTTGGGTTTTGCCGACAATTTTTAGATTAGGACGATCATCCAAGATCCGTTTCAATGATGTCACCATTGATTTGCTGGCAGCTTTGGGGTCTTTTGTTCTAATATCACTGATCCCGCAGTGAACGACAATCGCTTTTACTGGACCAGCGACGGATTCTAGCGATTTAATTGATATCTAAAATATGTAAACCACGGGCAGAGCTCAAGACTTCTGCAAGAATGCTCCACAGATACCGTTGTTTCTTTATGGACAATGTAGCTTTTGCAAAGGAAAACGAACGAAGCTTATGAAGCCATGAAAATTGAAGCGTTGGCTGCTCCAAAGATTGAGCTACGAGCAATTAATAAAGGGGAAAAAAAGAAGAAAAAAAAAAGAGGAACCATTAGCATCAATATCAGGAGCCGTCATTTTGGAAAGCAAAGAAACAAAAACAACGAACAAATAAAAATCTCTTAATTCGAAGAAATTTCTGCAAGGTTCGACTGTAGGGTTCGACATTTCCGTAGTTGACGGATAATTCGAAGGAAAAAGAAACTCCCCAACACTTTTGACATAAGCGTATTCGACTGTACCGCCGCCACCACTGTCATAACCACTGTGTGTGTGTGTGTGTGTGTGTGTGTGTGTGTGTGTGTGTGTGTGTGTGTGTGTGTGTGTGTGTGTGTGTGTGTGTGTTCTTCAAAACCGTTCGTAAAACTGAGACTGACTGAGTGTGACTTGATCTTTTCCACTCATGCTTCGGAACGGACTTTAGACAACTGTGTTTTGGGGGTTGAACTAGACAAAATCACTGGCTGCTTGGCCTACTTACAGCAGTAAGTAGCATGCACGCCTCTTCTGCTCAGGTTTTCCTGAGTCTGTCTGGTGTATTTCCTGTGCGGGGTTATCGCGTAAAAATTAACCATTGGCCATTTTTGCATGTTGCTGCCCATGTGGCAAGGTAATCAAAATTGCGGTCACAGACAATCCTCTCTCTACGGAATGCACAAAATGTGTCATACCATACATTTTGTTTGATGTCCTCAGTTGCTAAAAAGCTTATTAGGGACAATACAATTTGTCAATGTACAGTTGCACAGATATACCAGGTGACCCCCGAGTGTTCAGCTAGGGAAAGCTGCGACAACATTGGCCTTGTTTCCCTCTCCCCACGGCTCGTGCATTTGCCTGACAGGCTGTACATCAGAGACTGCTGTCCTTATTGGAATCCACTTGTTACCTTGATTACAAGAGGTTTTGCAGGGGTGAGGGCCTGCCGCTTTGATAACTGACCCCTATCCACTTAATCCCATTTTGCGTAGCCTTTAATCTAGCCGCCAGGGCTTTCTCCCCTCTCTTCTCTTGCGATGCAGTGACGCTTTGCTGAACTTGAATGCTCAGAAGCAATACAGCATAATGAAACGAGAGATATAAAATGAGAATGTTTTGTTAACACCCTCCTGGTTTCCATGGACGTAAAGCTATGTTGAACCATGCTTCGGCATTGGTCACAGCTTGTCCCTAATATGTCAAGTGACATCTGAGGACATTAAGCATCACTTCATCACACTCACAACACCCTTCAATCCCTAATAAGCCTTGTCATTTCTGTAGACGCTAGGCACGATGTTTACTTTAACACTCCTTCCCCGTCCCTAATGAGCCTTGTGGTTTCTGTGGACGTTAAGCACCATGTTTACTTGTAACACCTCTTCAAAGCTCAGGAGTTGTGTGAAAGTCGAGTTGGCCGTCCTGGGCCCTCCGACCCTATTAAGCCCTGTGGTTTCTGTGGCTGTAAAGCAAAATTGAACTGAACTGTTAACACTCAAATAAACAGTGTAGGTTATAAATGCAAGGTGAAAGGGAAAAGGATGAGGTTGTCGGTGTTAGTCAATAAAATGTTGCCTTGTGAGTTTGCCCCTCACAATTAATGGAAGATGGCTTACACTGCTGTTAATGCAGAATCATTCTGGTGGTGACTGTGTTGCGTTAGTATAGTTTCCCTTCCCCCCACGTCTTTGAGTTCGGTTCCCTCCAGTACCTCGGCGTTTAGTAAGTCTAACATCACCACCACCACCAACAACAAGAGTTGGGTAGGAAAGAGGGCCGCCAAGAAAGAGATGCAATGTGAAGAATTAAATGATCAGATACAAAATGGCATGTGCCACCATACAAAATATGGGCATTTATGATCGGTGTGAGAAAGATGTTAAAAATTGTCGTCCACGTTCTTTGAAGCCTGAGGAGGGTCTTTTAACGATAGATAAGGATTTTCTTTCTTTCTTTGTCTGCATTCATCTTAAACCAAAGGGGACAAAATCATAAAGACAATGAAAATGCTAGATCGCTGTACATGAAGCAGTTCACGTGTTAGAGCGGCTATGCCTATTGTTCATATTAATTTTCGTCGTTTATATCACACTTCACTGATCAAGCTACATATTGCTGATCACAGCATGGACCATTACTGCTTTTTACTGTTTATATTACATGTTTATGTTCACTGTCACTGTTTACGATTCTGCGCGTTCATGATATGTTACAATAATGTAAAACTGATTTCCATCTTAGACATGATTGCCCACAATTTTCACTTTTATGGCCCTTTTTGCATTCCGTGATGGAAAACTGAAATAAGTTAACGAAACAAATTGCCCTAATATAACCGTCATGGCTGACTGGGCGTCAAAAGCCAATTATATAAATCCTCTTTTCACAATCTACCACACTTTACAGTTTGCGAAACATAAAGGTATGTATTGGAGAAAAAAAGAAGAAAAAAAGAAGAAGTTTACCGATTACTACGGCCACGAATGTGAGAACACTTTCGGTATGCCTCTCGTGCAAAACCGTGCACCACCGAGCCGAACTGGCACCAGGAATATTAAAGATGGGTCTTTTTCCGGTGTTTTCTTACCCCGTGTCATATTGCGAAGTTCTGCCTGCACGTTTTGTCACACTGGCATGTTTTGTCGCCGGGTAACGAAAATTTATTCCGTGCACGGTTTGTCATTCTTTTCCAGCAACATTGTAATACATCTTTCCTCTTCCCTCGATGTGTGTATCAGTGTGCGTGAATGCACTCGCGCGCTGTGTTGCGTTGTTTTATTATCCCCTCTTCAGATAATACTCTCAATGATGACGTAGACAATGTGTTCTAACTTCTTTTGCAAATGGTCATTTGTGACCGCGACCAGCTTTGATCTTTCTACCGACAACAAAAACTCCGTCAATATTTATATTTTTAAGTAGGAGGTTACTCCACTGTGTCAGCCTTGCTACTTGCATTGCACACTGGACTTAGAACTAAAGTTACACACACTTCTTTCTTTTTTGTTTTTGTTTTGTTAGCACGTTTTATATATATATATATATATATATATATATAGAGAGAGAGAGAGAGAGAGAGAGAGAGAGAGAGAGAGAGACAGACAGACAGACAGACAGACAGACAGACAGACAGACAGACAGACAGACAGACAGACAGACAGACAGATAACTTCTGGTAGCGCTGGGCTCCTAGCATCGGTGTCTGCGTCGGCAGTACCCTACAGCAGGGAAAGTGAGGAGAGGATTTAAACTCCAATCACTGGTATTCGACATCATTCCTCCACTTAAGGTGTATACACACACACACACACACACACACACACACACACACACACACACACACACACACACACATGTTGATACCCTGTCCCGTTAAGGCTCCAGCACCAATCGCATCCTGAAAAGCTGAGGGGACCCTGGGGCCTTAACTATGAATCGGGACTACGGTAGGCCTGGCCTAAAGCAAAGTCCCCTACTTTAGAGTCCGAGACTTTGAGTTAGGCAAATTCGTATTGGGCGATTCAGGCGGGGTTGTTAACTCCTTTGACTTTTGCCCGACATCGCTTGGTCCCTTGGCTGCTTTTACTTCCGGTGCGTACTTTCTTCACAATGGAAGGCGGTGACAGTGAATTTGCGAATTTTATACTGCCAACGTTAAAGGCATTTTTTGAGGCCCGTAGTCATAATGTGTCTGGAAATAAGCAATAACTTGTTGCTCGTGCTATAGGATGCCCCAAAACGCATATTTTCTACGAACTCGTGATCTTCTCGTCAGCCAAAAAAAACGACGCAAAGACACTTTATTTTCACCCTCCATCCCCTTTCCACGGTAATTTTTGCAACTGCAACAGTATTGGCATTTGTACTGCTTCGCAATTCTAGTTTCAACTTCCACTGTTATACACAGCGTGAAGCAACGCCTACTCAGAAATCGGCCCGGAAGTGCGCTGCGACCTCTCGCGACTTCTTTGCTGAAAGATTACAAAGCGCATTCACTCTAGCAAACCAGCTTCGCTGAATCGCCCAATACATGGACGCGGACAACGGTCGAAACAACGGAGTCACTGACTTCGCGCTGATAAGAAAGGCGTTATCACACGCGTCATCGTTTGTGCTAACTTTAGACGGGGCAATCCCATCTGGGCATGCGCACCGACACGCTTCGTTCACTTCCCTGCGACGTATTTCGCACACGCAAACATAGGTAAAAATAAAGATTAGGTGAAGGCATGCCTGGCAGGCCCCGATTCTGGATGTGATTCGCCATGTTTTACTTCTGCAACATCCAAGCGATCTCGACGAGGTCATTATTCGTAAAAACGCTAATCTATCGACATCTTCGATGGAATATTCTTCTTCTCATTTACTGAATCGAGTAACCGTAGCATCGTCTGCTGCGTCGGCCATTTTGAACTTGTCAGAAAGGCGAGTGGACGCTGTGAAATCTAACCCTGTGCAGATGAATTTAAACAACAAGAAAATAAATCAAGTGAGGATGTAAGACGTCAAGCAAACTTGCTCTCATAATATTTTGCAAACATTAAATCGTACGATCACATTAATCAGTCATTATGCCTGCGTCGCGCGGCTAGTGCGACCTTTCTTCCCTCCAAAATGAAAGAGCTTTGGCCGACGAACATCTAGTATTCATTTGACGAAGTAAACGAAAGAAAAACAAATTAATTAAAAAGAGAGAGAAACCGCTGGATTCAGACATAAAGACGCAACAACAGCAAAATTTCAACAAAAACAACAAGAAGAACCAACTTTCCAAGCATAACTAGGCCAAAAGCAGTTATAGTCCCGGGCCTGCGACCTTTAGTCCAGCGAAATCGCTAGCCTAAATATCGGCTGATTAGGCCCGAAGTTCGGCCTGGAATTTGGTGTAATCCCGGTCCATGGTTACCATTTTGGAGCCATTGTCAATAGCCTTGAGATTTAGGCCGGCCTACCGCTTTAGGCCCGATTCATAGTTAAGGCCCCAGCTCCCGTGTCACTACGTGCTAATTTTAGACGGGAATATCCCATCAAGGCATGCGCACTGACAAGCTTTGTTCATTTCTTTGCGAAGTAGTTCCCACGTGTAATGAACGGTAAGCAGGCATGACAGGCCGAGATTCTGGATGTGATTCGTTATGTTTTACTTCTGCAACATCCAAGCGATCTCGAAGAGGTCACTAGTCTTGAAAACGCTAACCTGTTGACAATCAAAACTGGCAGTATAGTCCCGCGCGAAATCGCTAGCCTAAGTCTCGGGTGTCCTGGCCCAAGGTTCGGCTCGGACTTTGGCTATGAATAGCATGAAACCAATGCTGTGCTACAACAAACAAACAAAAAACAGCCAGTGTCCCCCCCCCCCCCCCCCCCATCCCTAGCCAATCCACCACGTGTACGTTCCTACATAGCTCGCGCAAACTGCCGGCCGAGTTCAGTGATCCACTTGACAGTGATGCACTTGACCCATCGCTGGCCCGCAAACTCTCTTTGTGCGCCGTGAGCACACCGACAGCTTCAGAGGTTACAATTTGTTTACAAGTAGCATGCAACAGCGGCACCCAAGACCCAATTTTATGAACTGCCCTCATCACGCACTTACTGGCATTTTGACAGGCGCGTGGTTACGCCACTGACAATTACCCTGCTTTCACTAGTTTTGGGGAGTGGGAACCAGAGAGCCGCTAGCCCGTTTGGCCTAGCGGTAAGGCGTAGCAGAAGGGCCGTGGCTCGATTTCGCTTCGGCTCTCCTTTTTCTTCTAAAAGGCTGTGGTTTGTGGACACTGTCTTGTAACTTTGTCCTCACAATTAATTTAACATTAAAATGGCTCTCATCGCTGCCCATCTAATGCAGGAGTGATTCTGGTGGTGACAGTGTAGCGATCGCGATAGGTATATATAGATACTCTTCCCCCACCACATAACACCACTTCCCCTTCTCCCCGTTACTACTATAGGCCTTAGGGTTTCTGTTGACGTTAAGCATCATGTTTACTTTACAAAGGGGGGAAGGGAGAGAGATCATAGATGTAAACAACTGATTCTGTGGTGCAATTACGTTAGTCACGACGCTAGGCCTTCTGATCGGTTAGGTCAGAGCTAAGGAGCTGTGTGAAAGTCGAGGTGGCCGTCCAGGGCTTCCCTGTCACTAATAAGCTGTGTGTGTGTGTGTGTGTATAATTTATTCATCCCAGCGGGAATTTAAAGCTGTCGTTCGATCTTATACATTAACGCACAACGAAGAACTGAACTGCACATATCTCAGTAAATTATGTGCAATTCAGTTCTTCATTGTGAGTTGATGTATAAGATTGAACGACAGCTTTAATTTCACTGTCAGTTGCTTTTGAATTTGATCCCTGGACATCCTTTTACAACTATATGACGACATTAGGAGAAAAGAAGCTAGTGAGAATAGAATTTGCGAATTCTTTTTACCTGTCGAACACCTTT
>OY757550.1:1313481-1333481 GCA_963584105.1 Alviniconcha strummeri
CAACAACAACAACAACAACAACAACTGTCACGACTGTAAAAAGTTGTTATTGATATCTTTAGCAACCGTGACAATTGTATAATTTTTCTATTGATATCTGTAAGAACCGTACCGATTGTACATTTTTCTCTATTGGTATCTATAGGAACCGTGACCATTATACATTTTTACTATCGACATCTGTAGGAACCGTGACTGTTGTAAATCTTTTCTATCGATCGTTGGAACCGTGACCATTGTACATTTTTACTATCGATATCTGTAGGACCGTGACGATTGTACTTAATTTTTTTTTTTTTTTTTTTCTCTCGATATCTGTAGGAACCGTGACGATTGTACTTTTTGTTGTTGTTGTTGTTATCTATCAATATCTGTAGGAACCGGAATGATTGCACTTCTTTCTCTATCGTTATATGTAGGAACCGTGACGATTGTACATTCTGTCTATCGATATCTGTAGGAACCGTGACGATTGTACGTTCTGTCTATCGATATCTGTAGGAACCGTGACGACTGTACATTTTTTTTTTCTATCGACATCTGTAGGAACCGTGACGATTGTACATTTTATCTATCGATATCTGTAGGAACCATGATGATTGTACGTTGTTTTTTGTTTTTGTTTTTGTTTATTGTTTCTACCGATATCTGCAGGAACCGTGAGGATTGTACTTTTTTCTTTTTCCTGTCGATATATGTAGGAACCGGGACGTTGTACATTTTTCCCTATCGATATCTGTAGAAACCGGGACGATTGTACATTTTTTTCCTATCGATATCTGTCGCGTCCGTGACGATAGTATATTTTTCTGTCGATTTCTGTAGGAACTGTGATGACTGTTGGCTCGTGCTCTCCTTTCAAGTAAACATACTTTTCACTTCCAGCGCTTTCTCTGCAGTGTCAGTCCGTGTCGTTGTGGCCAAGGTGGTGGTAGCCGTGCAAAAATAGACGCCGTCATCATCACACAGCACCTGCAGTGGTTCACCGTTAGCGTGTTAGTGTGTGTGCGTTCGTGCGTGCGTGTGTGTATGTGTGTGCGCGTGCGTGCGTGCGTGTGTGTGTGTGTGTGCTGACGTGAAGGACATGAATATATATATATATGTGTGTGTGTGTGTGTGTGTGTGTGTGAGAGAGAGAGAGAGAGAGAGAGAGAGAGAGAGAGAGAGAGAGAGAGAGAGAGAGAGAGACACACACACACACACACATACACACACACACACACACACACACACACACACACACACACACACACACACACACACACACACACGTTTAAGCGCAGTGCAGCATACATCCGGCGCCGTGACCGCCTGAACACAATGAGGGTCCTAGAGCGTGGGTTTTGTCATCATCACGGATCGTTTCCCATAACAATGATGTACCTCAAGCATGGCGTAGTTCTTAACAATGTGCCTCAAGTAAGGTGTAAGTGATCAGTGGCAACCGAAATATGTACACAATATTGTTACCTCAAACATTTAATTCTCCAATTTAGTCAGTTCACATGACAAAACCTATGGAACGCACACGATGGGGTCTCAAAGCTATGATCTACTTTCGATCACGGTATTGCAATACAATACAATATAAATTTATTGCCAAGTGTCAATACACTGATTGCACGAGGACTGTTTTGTGGTGCCAAGTACACACCTGTATTACTACCACAGTATGTACTATCAGTTGCAATGGGAGACCACATACCGTGACGTCACCGTAGAGTGACTGATCACGTAATGTCGGTTTGAACCTGGCTCTAGTCACTATTGGTGATGTTATAGCTTTCGGTCTTTCGCCTTGGCTCCGACTGAGTAATAATTATGTCATCGCGGTCTCTCGTTTCACATAGCAACTGATCGTACATCATGCGGTTATATGCCCGTGATCGAAAGCGGGTCACAGCCTAAGACGTGTATGTAACGATGACACTTAACGCACTGTGTTCGTTGTCAAGCAGCGACTCAAGGCTGGGCCCAATGATGGCACCTGAAGCCTGTACATAACGATGACACCTCAAGACTGTACACAGTGATGGCACCTGAAGCCTGTACATAACGATGACACCTCAAGACTGTACACAGTGATGGCACCTGAAGCCTGTACATAACGATGACACCTCAAGACTGTACACAGTGATGGCACCTGAAGCCTGTACATAACGATGACACCTCAAGACTGTACACAGTGATGGCACCTGAAGCCTGTACATAACGATGACACCTCAAGACTGTACACAGTGATGGCACCTGAAGCCTGTACATAACGATGACACCTCAAGACTGTACACAGTGATGGCACCTGAAGCCTGTACATAACGATGACACCTCAAGACTGTACACAGTGATGTTACCTCAGGCCTATATATAATGATGTTAACTAAAGCCTGATCTCTCAGCCCTCTACATAATGATGGTATCTCAATCATGTACATAGTGATGTTATCTCAAGCCTGTACATAGCGATGCTACATGAGGCCTATACATAGTGATAGTAGCTCAGTGCTGCACATATGACGTAACCTCAAGCCTGTACATAATCCTGTTATCACAAGCCTGTGCATAGTGATACTACCTCAAGCCTGTACACGGTAATGCAACCTCAGCTTATACATAATAATGCTTTAGCCTGTACATAGTGGTGTAACCTCAAGCCAGTACACAATGATACCTCATATCGGTGCGTATTGGTGATTCCTCAAGCCTCTGTGTGTGTGTGTGTGTGTGTGTGTGTGTGTGTGTGTGTGTGTGTGTGTGTGTGTGTGTGTGTGTGTGTGTGTGTGTGTGTGTGTGTGTCTCTCTATATATATAAATATATAACCGAGTGTATTGTGTGTGTTCCGGGCCATGACCCTTTAACCTTTCTTTCCTGTTCTTCTTCTTTTTTGATTGGGTGGGAATTTTATGGCCCCAATTATCTAAAGTGTTAAAACTTGTGTGCAGGGCCAGCAGCGCCCCTTTACCCCCAGTGTCCCTGCAGAGGCAGGTTGTTTGTTTGCTGTTGCAGACTGTGTTCATCTCAGAGGGGGAGCCTATAATGTTTCCTGGTTGGTGTAAATAAAAGTTATGTTATAGCAACCCCTGACTTGTGAGTCTTAATTCATGCTTCCAACCTGCTATGTATATATTGTTTTCACAATATATATATTGTTTTCTCTTTGCAGAAGTGTAGAAATGCAGATTGAAGTGAATGTTGAGCCCGTTCGGAATCACTGTTATTTCTTTGCAGGAGCGTAGAAATGGCAGGCCTCAAGGCCGAAAATTCGGGGTAAAACGTTTCCAATACAAAACATGCTTGGACTCTGTTAAGCTTATGTGTGTTGGTACCTCAGAGCTGCACATAATACTGGTACCTGAATCAAGACCTGCACATAATGCTGGTACCTGAATCAAGACCTGCACATAGTGCTGATACCTGGATCAAGACCTGCACATAGTGCTGATACCTGGATCAAGACCTGCACATAATGCTGCTACCTGAATCAAGACCTGCACGTAATTCTGGTACCTGGATCAAGTCCTGCACATAATGCTGGTACCTGAATCAAGACCTGCACATAATGCTGGTACCTGAATCAAGATGCTGGTACCTGAATCAAGACCTGCACATAATGCTGGTACCTGAATCAAGACCTGCACATAATGCTGGTACCTGAATCAAGACCTGCACATAATGCTGGTACCTGAATGATGGTGTAGTTGATGAGGCGTTCAGCCAGGCCCCCGGTAACGGAGGTGATGGTGAGGTCGGCCACGGAGGCGACTTTGGAGTCGGTGTCCGTGACGGCCAGCTCCTTGGGCTGCACCGTAAAGTTGAGGTGCTTGGCGCGATGACTGACCACCAGAGAGGTCAGCGGGTTCTGACTGCGCATCGCACGACACATGACGGTGACCGCTGGGCTGCTGACACTGTACAGCGTCACGCTGTTCGGTTGGATGCTCAGGAAGGCCCTGGCCACTGGGTACAGTGGACAAGAGGCATACAGGAAAAGGTAAACAAGTTGAAACCGAGTCTTGATATAGTCAGTTAAATCCAATGCAAAGGAGGAAAGAAACTAGCAGACGAGAACAACCACCTGTTCGGACCCAGTGCACTTCCGGTCAACTTGTGTACGCATCTGGCGATCGAACAAATTTTACTTGATCGGATAACTTGTCATGCTCAATTATACATTTTTGACATCATTGTGACCTTAAAGCAATGCCGAGTAAAGTCATAGGACAGTATATCATCATCTGAAAGCAGAATTCTCACTGAAAAGCTGCCCAAGAAAAATCAACTCCAATGTGTATGGTTCGTGTCGAGACAGAAAACGCAACAGCAATCTTCCATGAACATAACGAAAGACGAAAGAGCAACAACAACAAAGACATGTGAACTAACATGTGTGTTCAACAAACCACGGAGTGTTTTAACTGGATGGACAAAACAACAATTGTAGAAAGATGCAAACTTTTATTATTAGCAACTGAGCTTTTGGTGCTGATATGATCTTCAAAAGTGCCTATGGTCACAGGAATGGTATACATATGTAGTGCTAAATAAATGCGACCATCTAGCAAGTTTGACACCTTTTACATACACCAATAGTGTCCGAGAAAATCACAACGATAACGTTTTTGACACGCCGGACACCCAAAGGGCTAGCCCAAACTTTCGTTGGCTAACTTTCAAAACTGGAAGAAGAAAACTTATCCACTTTTTCTTTTAATATTCATTTTTATGCTGTACGATCAGAACTGTGGTTACTGTCAGTGTCACTGACAGCGGTATGAATGGGTAGAGAGCACAGTGACTAGTGCCACAGTGCTAATTAAGCTTGTCATTACTACACTAATAGTGTGAGAGAAAATGGCAAGATGAAAGTTGCTGACATCACCACACTAATAGTGTGGGAGAAAATGGCCAGATCAAAGTGTTTTAGTCAAAGTTGTTGACATTACTACACTAACAGTGTGGGAGAGCACGGCAAGGTTAAAGCTGTTGACATTACTGCAGTAATAGTTTGGGGGGAAATGGCAAGGTTAAAGTAGCTCACTTTACTACACTAATAGTGTCGGAGGAAGTGACAATGTCAAAGTTGCTGACATTACTGCATTAACTGTGTGGGACAAAATGGAAAGATCAAAGTTGTTGATATTACTACATTTAATTTAACAGTGTGGGAGAAAATGACAAGATCAAAGCTGCTGACATTACTACCCTAATAGTGTAGGAGACAATGGCCAGACCAAAGTTGTTGACATCATTACACTAAGAGTGTGGGAGAAAATGGCCCGGTTAAAGCTGTTGACATTATTACACTGATAGAGCGGGAGAAAACGGCAAGATCCAAGTTGTTGATATTACTACATTAACAACGTGGGAGGACATGGTAAGATCCAAGTTGTTGACTTTACTGCACAACAATGTGGAAGAAAACGGCAAGGTTTATGTTGTTGATATTACCTCATTAATAGTGTGGGAGAAAATGGCATGGTTAAATATTGTTCATATTACTACATCAATAGTGTGGGAGAAAATGGCAAGGTTAATTGCTGTTCATATTACTACATCAATAGTGTCGGAGAAAATGGCGAGGTTAAAGTTGTTGACTTTACTATACTAATAGTGCAGTAGAAACTGGCAATGTTAAAGTCGGTTAGCATTACTACACTTACAGTGTGGGAGAAAATGGCAAGATCAAAGTTGTTGGCATTACTATCTTAATTGTGTGGGAGAAAAATGTCAAGATCAAAGTTGCTGATATTACTACGTTAACAGTGTGGGAGAAAATGGCAAAATCAAGGTTGTTGACATTACAGCAATAACAGTGTGGGAGAGAAGGACAGGACCAAAGTTGCTAACATTACTAAACGAATAAACATGGGGGAGAAAATGACAAGATCAAAGTTGTTGGCATTACTACATTAACAGTGTGGGAGAAAACGGCACGGTTATGGTTGTTGACATTACTATACTAACTGAGCGGTCGATAATGGCAAGGTTAAAGTTGCTGACATTACTATACTAATAGTGCCGGAGAAATGGCTAGGTTAAATAGCAAGGTTAAAGTTGCTGACATTACTACATGAATAGTGTACGAGAAAATGTTACGGTCAAAGTTTTGACATTACTACAATAATAGCCTGCGAGAAAATGGCAAGATCAAAGTTGTTGACGTTACTAGATGAATGGTGTGGGACAAAATGGCAAGATCAAAATTGTTGACATTATTACATTAATAGTGTGGGAGAAAATGACAAAGATCAAAGTTGTTGACCTTCCCTATACTGAACGGCTGGCTATTCCGCTAGTAGGCCGGCCCCTCATTCGTCATGACATGGAGTCACAGTTTTCATCTAAGTCAAAAAGGAATCGACAAAAACAAAGAATTAAACTGTTATATTGAAATATTAATAAAAAATGGCAAATACGAACGTCATATGACAAACAACTGCACATACCACCTACTATTATCTCCTAGCTGCTAAACAAGAACCATACAAAAAAAGTGTTGTCTTAAAATTTTAAACAATAGTTGGCAATATTTTTTGAAAAAGAAAAGAAAAAAAGAAGAAGAAAGTCCGAAGAATGGTGGCTAGCAAAGAAGAAGAAAAGAAGAGTGATAGGACTATCGGTAGAAGAAGAAAGGAGACAGAAAGATGGAATCAAATGGCAGCCCTGAGCTTTCAGACAGGAGGTGGACATCAGACCCCCCCCCCGGCCTCTCTTCGGGCCAACCAGCGAACAGAACGACGGTATTAGATGAATAAGTATAGCTTATAATTAAATGAATGAATAAATAAAAGAAACATTCATAAGCTACAGACCTGGCTTTAAAATTGAATTGATGATGACGGTGAATTTGGAGTACTGAGTATTGAGATCAATTCCATTCTTCCTCAGGAAGCAGCGATAGGTTCTCCCTCTGTCGTCTGACGTCAGAATCAAAGTCAGCACCCTCGCTTCTGTCATGGCAGAACAGTTGCCTGGAGAAGCTGACGTTATGGTGGCGACGTCAGGTTTCTGTACCTTGTTCCAGGTTGAACTGTCCTTGTCTTGGTATTCCCACACAATGTCCACCTGCAGAAATGCAGTGTTGGTAGAGGGGTTACCCCATCAGCGCAGACAGTGTGGTGGTTTGGTCAAACAGTGTGAGACAGTTCAGGTTGCACAGTTAGTTGAGTGACGTTTCCACCATCTACAGTGTTAATTGAACTGCTTATCGTCTGGTGATTAATTAAATTATGATGCGATAGTCTACATTAGAAAATGCCTCCTTGGTCCAGGGAAAACTGCCGGAAATCACTGGTGTTGTGTTGTTTCGGTGGTTCGTGTACGCATAGTTCTCTTGCTGATCAACTGTATATTTCATACACTCTGTGTGTGTGTGTGTGTGTGTGTGTGTGTGTGTGTGTGTGTGTGTGTGTGTGTGTGTGTGTGTGTGTGTGTGTGAGAGAGAGAGAGAGAGAGAGAGAGAGAGAGAGAGAGAGAGAGAGAGAGAGAGAGAGAGAGAGCGCTTGCTTGCATTGGTGGTGGTGATGATGTTTTCGTTCTTGCCTTTGGTATACTGGCGTTGCTGATCATTTTACCATTTTATTGCAAACCGTCAGTTTTGTCAAAATGGCAATACCTGTGAATTATCGTCCAGCGTACCAACGCTACCGGAACATTTCAGCTTGAGAACATCACCAACTTTCAACTCGCCAGCAAACTTCACTGGTGTCAGTGTGAAACCAGTAGGATTCACTGAAACACAGGCACGTGAAATGTTGGTGAATGCAGTGAGTGACATCAACAGCAGGAAGAGTACGATTTGGTTAACTGCAGGGGAGACAGACTAATCAGGTTTCACAAAATGGTAAACGGACCATGCCCTGACTATCTGAGCGGTCTTCTCCCCAAACATAAATCCATGCCACGGACGAGACCCCTTGAACGAGTAATCCATCCAAAAAAACAACAACAAATAAACTAACAAAGTTTTCTTCTTCCTCTTTATTTTGTAAATTGTTGGGCTCTTAACGGAAGTGTTTAATAAATTTTAGTTATGCATATTTTTGTTTCAGATGGCCTTTAGAAAAGCGACATTTTTTACACCCTCAATCTTCAAATCTTTCTTTAAACCAATACAAGCACACATATCATAAAAACATATCATTCAAAATCTATGTATTTCATTAAAATGATGATCAGTATGATCGCGTCTATGTTAATATATTAATGCATGGTCTGTCTGTCTGTCTGTCTCACGCGAACTCAAACAGACCATCACAAGGTCCAGGTAAGTTAATATTATGGGTGTATCTTTTAAACACGTCATATAAGTATCATTTTTTCCCCTTCTAAATCGAATGTAAGAAAGAAAATGCTTTAAAAAATATTTCATAAGCAAAATGTGATCAACAGACGTACACACACACACACACACACCTGCACACACACACACATATACACGCACGCACACACGGAAGCACGCACGCACGCGCGCGCGCGCGCACACACACACCAAAAACAAAACGGAAACGACACACAGCCACATCGTTCACGCACACACAGATACAGAAATCACTGGTGTTATGTTGTTTCGGTGGTTCGTGTACGCATAGTTCTCTTGCTGAGCAACTGTATATTTCATACACTGTGTGTGCGTGTGTGTGTGTGTGTGTGGGGGGGGGTTTGTGTGTCAGCATGTGTGTGTGTGTGTGTGTGTGTGTGTTTGTATGTCAGCGTGTGTGTGTTTGTGTGTGTGTGTGTGTTTGTGTGTCAGCGTGTGTGTGTGTGTGTGTGTGTGTGTGTGTGTGTGTGTGTGTGTGTGTGTGTGTGTGTGTGTGTGTGTGTTTAGGTGTATGTCCCACAATCAGTGAAAGCCAAGAGACAACTAGCCAACACATTACGATTTGAAAAAAGGGCGCAAACCTGTTACTTTCAGGGCTTTCGTTTTTGTGTTTTCCTGAGATTTCCCGCCGGACCCTCGAATGTTGGTGTAGCACTCATAGTAACCCGCGTCCTCACACCTCACCTGGTGAGGTAAACACACCTTTGGCAGGGAAATACCTTCCGATTACCACCAGTGTTCATAGTAACCCGCATCGTCACACCTCACCTGGTGAGGCAAACACAACTTTGGCAGGGAAATACTTTCCGATTACCACCAGTGTTTATAGTAACCCGCATCGTCACACCTCACCTGGTGAGGCAAACACAACTTTGGCAGGGAAATACTTTCCGATTACCACCAGTGTTTATAGTAACCCGGCCGCCTCGTCACACCTCACCTGGTGAGCACACCTTTGGCCGGGAAATACCTACCGATTACCACCAGTGTTTGTAGTAACCCACGTCATCACACCTCACCCGATGGGCAAGCACACCTTTGGCAGGGAAATTCCTTCCGATTACCACCAGTGTTTAATTATCAACAACCTGTTTTCCTCAGTCCTCTGCTTTGCTAACTGGAACATCCATGAAGCTGATCGGAACACACTTGATAGACTCAGGGTTGAAGATACTGTTCACAAACATGGCTGAAACCTGCTCAGTCAGAGCCTGAGCAACTTTACGGTGAGGTCACGAACGCCACAAACACGACTGAAATCTGCACAAAGCCATGAGAAACTTTACAATGATGTCACGAACGCCACGAACACGGCTGAAATCTGCACAAAGCCATGAGCAACTTTACGGTGAGGTCACGAACGTCACAAACACGGCTGAAATCTGCACAAAGCCATAAGCAACTTTACAGTGATGTCACGAACGCCACGAATAGAGCTGAAATCTGCACAAAGCCCTGAGAAACTTTACGGTGAGGTTACGTAAGTAAGTTGGCGTTTTACGCCCAGTCAACCGGTGCGGTTATATCAGGGCGACGGTGAGGTTACACTCGCCACAAACTTTGGTGGATATAAAAAGCTGTTCACACATGTAGAATCATATGCAAGCGCACAGAGTCTGCTCGAGAGCGGAGAATAGCGCTATATAAAAGCGATCAACAATCAACAACAAACACGGCTGAAATCTGCACAGTCAAAGCCATGAGCAACTTTACAGTGAGGTCATGAACATCACAAACACGACTGAAATCTGCACAGTTAAAGCCATGAGCAAGCTTTACAGAGAGTTCACGAACGCCACAAACACGACTGAAATCTGCACAGTCAAAGTCATGAGCAACTTTACAGTGAGGTCATGAACGCCACAAACACGACTGAAATCTGCACAGTCAAAGCCATGAGCTGCTTTACGGTGATATCACGAACATCACAAACACGGCTGAAATCTGCACAGTCAAAGCCATGAGCTGCTTTACGGTGATATCACGAACATCACAAACACGGCTGAAATCTGCACAGTCAAAGCCATGAGCAACTTTGTAGTGAGGTCACGAACGCCACAAACATGACGGAAATCTGCACATGGAATCAAATCCGTGAGTAACATTACGGTGAACCGTTACACTGGCCACAAGCAGCGGCACTGAAACCGACTGCTTTCTCATAAATTTGAGTGAAGAAAACGTTTTTCCCAATTAATAATTTATATAAGTTGCGGTTATTTACCATTGCGTCGTATTTCTTTTTTTCTTTTTTCATTTAAAAAACAGCAACATTTTTCGTGGCTTTTTAATTTTTTAATTACTTCTTTTTCTGCCATGAATGGGCTGCAGCTGACAGTACCTGGGGAAGAGAAATAATCTCACAGCTGAAAGATGATGGCCTGGGTTGCTCTAAAATAGCGCAATTACTTCACAGAGGTCCATTTATCATCGTTCCCCCAACGACTTCGAGAAAATCTTGACAAAGAACCCACGGTAATTACAGAGCAGATGTGAGGCTGATTGCAACTGTAAAAATGCTGATGGATGAAGTTGGAGTCAAATATAATGCACGGAAGCGAGTTTGTTAGCTGTTGGACAGGATGACCTAGCGGTCTTGTTGCACGAGCCCATACGGAAATCGCGTAACCAAAACTTTCAATTCAGAAAAAGAATAGGCATAGATTTTAGGGACAACGAAAATAAACGTGATGGACCACGAAGACATAAATTAGGGCGAGGGAGAAATTCCTGGCAGTAAGCGAAGTACGCGTGACTATTATTCTGACCTGTTTCAGGCTTTAAACAGAAAACATTTGTCAGCTCCCGGATCCAAACAGAGGGGACTTTAATTTCTGTGTCCGCACGGCAGCACACAACTGCAGGATTTAAAACGTGGGGAACTGTCAAACTCAACAAAGACTCGAAGTTCACCCAAAGGGTTGGTCGACTCCCCCCCCCCCCCCCCCCCCCCCTTTCATATATGAAGGAAATAAAAGGAACGCAACGCTGTGTGTACAAGGCAAAGGAGGAGAACAGTGTGTATACAAAGGCCTGGGAAGAGTGTACAAAGGGCGGGGAGCAGTGTGTGTACAAGTGTACAAAGGGGGGGGGGGGACACTGTGTGTATAAAGCTCGCGGAACAGCGCATGTACAAAGGAAGGGGAACAGTGCATGTACAAAGAGAGGGGAACAGTGTGCGTACAAAGAAGGAAAATAGTGTGTGTGTGTGTGTGTGTGTGTGTGTGTGTGTGTGTGTGTGTGTGTGTGTGTGTGTGTGTGTGTGCAGAGGAAAGGAGGATAAATATGTGTATACAAAGGCTGAGGAGGAAAAAAAACTTGAGAAAGATGGAGTTGTGTATGCAACAAAAGATCGAAGGTAAGAGTGTGTGTGTACAAAGAGTGAAGAGAAAAAAACACCGAGAAAGATGAAGTTGTGCATACAACGAAAGATCGAAGGTAAGAGTGTGTGTGTACAAAGAGTGAGGAGAGAAAAAAAACTTGAAAAAGATGAATTTGTATGTAAAACGAAAAGATCGAAAGTAAGAGGAAAGTGAGGAGAAGAAAGAGTGAGGAGAAGAAAGAAAATAAAAACAAACAAACAAACAAAAAACTTGAAAAAGATGAAGCTGTGTGTAAAAGAAAAGATCGAAAGTAAGACTGTGTGTACAAAGAGTGAGGAGGAATTTTTTTTAAAAAAAATTGAGAAAGATGAAGTTGTGTGTACAACGAAAGATCGAAAGTAAAAGTGTGTGTACAAAGAGCGAGGAGAAAAACCTTGAGAAAGATGTAGTTGATGAAGCCCACACCAATACTGCCCACCACGGATGTAGAGGAAAGTCCCACTTTGTCCACCACCCGGCCTCCGCCACTGTCCGACTTTGCTGCTGCGTACTCCTGGGGACCAGATCAAGGCATGACATAACAAAACAAGGTCAGGTCAGGTCTGGTCAGGTCGGATCATTTTGCCTCCAGTCCATTCCTATCAAGTCGGATCAGGTCCGACAGACATCACGTCTCGATCGTCACCCGTCGCAAAATAGAAACCATCAAAAGAAACCAATTTGGTCCTGATCCTGCCCAACGTCTTTCCTCCAACCATCGTCCTCTGATCCATCATCACATGACAACTCGACTCTCTGCCAGCTGTTAGATGAGCATGCACCCGCCACCACACGACTCCTGCCCGACGGTCCGTACACACCTTGGTACACGCCTAAAATCAGTCAGGCCAAGCGCAAGCGTCGGCAGGCCGAACGTCGATGGCGATCCACGAAACTAACTGTCCACAGACAAATTTATCAAAAAGGAAAGCGCAAAGTCCGGAAATGGATTTTTTTCTACCAAATCAAACAGTACACTATGATCGATACTTCGACCTTCAGCCAAAGGACTCTACTCCACAATGAATGAACTTCATCGTTTTGATAAATCCAGAACTGTAGCTACTTTTCATTGTACAGCTGAACTGCCGTTCATTGTGCTCTTCCTCCTCTGATCAATTCAAAATATCCGTGACAAGCATGATCGGACACATGTTGCCATCAGACAGTGTTCGGAGAGAACATGGTTCTTGAATCTTTCTCTTGTATGAGAAGTTCCCCAGCTCCACCGATGTTCCAGTGGCCGAATGTTGGCCGTCTATCCCATGTCCAGACAACAGGACCAAGTAGCGTCAGGAGCAATTCAAACCACAGAAGGAGGTTTAGGAAATAGTATCAGCAAATAATTAAACAATGGAAAGAAGCTCAAGGGAAAGGCAGAAACAGGAGGCGAGAGAGCACAAGGCAGAAGCATAAGGACAAAATAAAGGGTGAAAACAACGGTCATGGGGAAAGGCGGAAGAGAGGAGGCGAGACAACTCGACCAAGGGACATTAAGTGAAATTTACACGATGCAAAAGTAACCAACAGAGCAAAAACACTAGTCATGGTGCAAGGAAGAAAGGCACACATACCGTTTTGCCAGCAGAATTTTCTGTCAGTTTATAACGAACGCGGAGTTCACGCAGGTTATCCCCACCGCACGTGATCGCCTTACACTGGACAATGGACGTTGCCGACGTCTTATCATCGGTTACTGTCACCTCATCTGGAGTGATGCTGATATCCGCTCCCGTTTTTCCGTAATTGTCTTTGTTTTAAACAAACGAAAAATAAAATTAAAAGAGAGAGAAGGGGGGGAGAGAGAGAGAGAGAGAGAGAGAGAGAGAGAGAGAGAGAGAGAGAGAGAGAGAAAATGAAAAGTTGTCAAGCGGATCAATTGGTGCTATCATGTCATCAGGCAATTCAAACAAAACACAAAGCAAGAAACAAACAAAACAAATAACACACACACACACACACACACACACACACACACACACACACACACACACACACACACACACACACAAACGAAACAAAACAAAAAAAGATAAAACAATTATGAAAGTAGTTGCAAAATTCATTAAAGGTGTACAGTTGCTGTCGGGCACTAGTGTATTGGGCATCGGGCACCTAGAGATCGGCAGTAGCATAATCTGATTTCAGCCCAAGGTAAAGGATCTGGGAGGTGTTCTTGACTGGAGTCTTTTTACCATGTGTGACCACATCAGTTCGGTCTGTCGCTCAGCTTGCCCACAGAACTCCTTAGGACGGGTTAAATCCTGACCGCCCTTTCGTTACCGTAGAGGCAGTTGCTCAACTTACTGGCTAAGGCATAGTTTGTAGGACTGACTATTGCAATCCACACCTGGCTGGCATTACGTCGGAACAGATTGCCTGACTGCAGAAAATACAGAACCATGCTGTCCGACTGGTCTTTCGTAAACACACACACACACACACACACACACACACACACACACACACACACACACACACACACACACAAAAAAAGCAACCCATCATGACCATGTCTCCTCTCCCGAAGAAACTCCACTGGTTTCATGTAGCAGAAGGTATTTTCTCTAAACGGGCATCTCTTTCATAACGATACCTTGATGGCAGTCTACCACCTTACCTCTCCTGCTGCCTCTCCTCGCATCCACCCTCCACACCTCTTTCTTCTTACTGGCACAAGCCTAAGATTGTTTCAGGCGTCAACCTGAACAGTGCTGGTGCACGATCAGTCTCCAGCTGTCTGGAATTCGCTGCCAATGATTATTCGGGTCTCCGTGTCTGTGTCATCTTTTAAAGCTCAGTTCAAAACACACCTCATCCGCACCGCCTTTCCGTACTTGCCTTACTTGTTCATTGTATTGATTCTGAGGATAGTTTGTTTTTACAGTTTGTATTGTGATATTACTTGTTTGTTGTATTGATTCTGAGGATAGTTTGTTTTTACAGTTTGTATTGTGATATTACTTGTTCATTGTATTGATTCTGAGGATAGTTTGTTTTTACAGTTTGTATTGTGATATTACTTGTTCATTGTATTGATTCTGAGGATAGTTTGTTTTTACAGTTTGTATTGTTATATTACTTGTTCATTGTATTGATTCTGAGGATAGTTTGTTTTTACAGTTTGTATTGTGATATTACTTGTTCATTGTATTGATTCTGAGATTGTTTCTTTCTGCAGTTTGTATTGTCATATTACTTGTTTACTGTATTGATTCTGAGGATAGTTTGTTACTACAGTTTGTATTGTCATAATACTTGTTCACTGTACTGATTCTGAAGATTGTTTGCTTTGGTAGTTTTTATTGTGATATTACCTGTTCATTGCATTGATTCTGAGGATTTCTTATTACTGCAGTTTGTATTGTAATATTATTGGTTCGTTGTATTGATTCTAATGATTGTTTGTTACTACAATTGTAACATTATTTGTTGACTGTATTGATTCTGATGATTGTATTTACAGTTTGTATTGTGATATTACTTGTTCATTGTTTCTGATTATTTGTTTTCTTCTTCTAAGTTTCTATTGTGATATTACTTGTTCATTGTATTGATTCTGATGACTGTTTATTACTGCAGTTTGTATTTCGATATTATTTGTTCATTGTGTTGGTTGTGATGATTGTTTGTTACTTAAATAGTACTGAAACTGCACTTCTTCACATTACTAACTGCCTGCTTGAGAGCACCGATCAGGGACGTGTTTCATTCTCTCTCTGTTGGACTTATCTGCTGTCTTCAACACAGTTGACCACAGCAGTCTTCCAGAGAGACTGCACAACGTCTTTTGGAATATCTGGTTTAGCCCTTCGGTGGCTACGTTCATATATCCTGGCCATATTTCAGGTTGTTGATGTAAACAGCATCTCATCCACCTCACAACGCCTGGACTTCGGGGTCCCTCAGGGATCATTGTTGGGGCCATTGTTCTTTGTTCTCTATAAGCAGCCAATTTCACGTATTGTGTTGTTTGTTACTACAGTTTGTATTGTGATATTACTTGTTCATTGTGTTTATTCTGATGATTATTTGTTACTACAGTTTGTACTGAGATGTTACTTCTCATTATATTGATTCTGATAATTGCTTGTTACTGCAATTTGTATTGTGCTATTACTAGGTCATTGCATTGATCCCGATAGTTGTTACTACAGTTTGTATTGTGATATTGCTTGTTCATTGTATTGATTCTGATGATTCCTTGTTACTACAGTTTGCATTGTGATTTTACTTGTTCAGTGTATTGATTCTGATGACTGTTACTACAGTTTGTATTGTGATGTTACTTGTGATATTGCTTGTTCATTGTATTAATTCTGATGAT
The DNA here is from genome assembly GCA_963584105.1 of Alviniconcha strummeri. Lineage (NCBI taxonomy): Eukaryota > Metazoa > Mollusca > Gastropoda > Provannidae > Alviniconcha > Alviniconcha strummeri. Next base: position 1,329,489 of record OY757550.1, read on the forward strand.
TGTTAGTTACTACAGTTTGTATTGTGATATTACTCGTCTTTGTATTGATTCTGGTGACTGTTACTTCAGTTTGTATTGCGATATTGCTTGTTCATTGTATTGATTCTGATGATTGTTTGTTACTACAGTTCGTATTGAGATGTCACTTGTTGATTGTATTGATTCTGATGATTGCTTGTTAATGCAATTTGTATTGTGATGTTACTTGTTCATTGCATTGATTCTGATGACTGTTTGTTACTATAGTTTGTACTGTGATATTGCTTGTTCATTGTATTGATTCTGATGACTGTTACTACAGTTTGTATTGTGGTAGTGTACAGCGCCGTGAGCTCAACATTTTCTGAGGTAGTATAGCTCTATACAAATGTTATAATTATCAATATTCTTCTTCTTCTTCTTTTTCTTATCACCCCCACCATCTCTGTCGTCATGGAAAAGACCAACAGTAGGAGAGAAAACACCACCACCACCACCGCAGACGTTCACCTACCGCAGCAGCTGGGCAGTCCAGTGCACTGTTGGTAGTCGCTGGCCGGACCCGGGCAGGGTTGTCCACACTGGTTGGGGGCGGGGTTGGTGCACGTGCGCGTCCTCTCTTGGACCCCCGACCCACAGGTGGACAGACAGGCCCCGGTTCGCCACTGCGACCAGCCGCCGTCACGTGCCGCTGCACACAGTTTATATATACATATGGTCGCGCTGTCTTTTAGAGATTTGCGTCAACCGACGCGAAACATTACGTATTTTGCGTCAATGGCACGAAAAATGCGTACATTATAACCTAGAATTAACGCACATTACAAAGCCAAAATGATGAAGTAACCTGATTGCAGCTCACGGTCTATAACGTGAGCAGACGAAAATAGTAAAAAGAAGGTCTATCCGTGCACACAAAAAGTGGTAATGTTCAGTAAATTTGCCGTTCACAGAAAAAGTTTGAACAGATCGGAACATCGTACATGGCATCATTTTTAAAGGAAGAACTGCAGCAGACGTTGTCGGCAAACCCAGTTCTCGTCTACCGCAGGATTTAGTAACGAGATGAAGCTGAAGTCGAGGCTGGCGCCATTTTCTCTCGTTCGTATTCGGTGTCGACGCGTGTTTTGTTTTTGATTTCGTAGTCTTCTACCTTTGAGTAAATTCTGATAATATTACACGCTGACAAAGTAAGCATAGTGGGTGGTTCCAAATTCCATATCTGGAATCGTGTCCTCCGTCGATTGACCGGAAAATATCACTAATCAGTTCGGCAAAATGTCTGGCCAGTCTGATAGTGATACGGGAACCAATCTTCTTCCAGATCTATACGGGTTCGTTAGAATTTGGTTTCAAATTAATCGATTTCTTCTTTCGGAAAAGTATGCGAATTTTATTCACTGACAGGACGCTACCGACTATAAGGCGCATGGATAAGATTGTAGGAAAAGTTTCACCGTCGCCTTATAGTCCAAAAATTACGTTAGCTTACGGGGAGTTACACGTTTATTTCGCTGTCCAGATTCCGCCGTTCATTGACTGGACTTGAACGGCTGAGCTGACACCAAAGATTATAAATACATATTCCGGCACCCGAAAAATGCAATATTTACGCAAAATTTAGCAATGACCGCGACCCCTGATATATATATATTACAGCTCTTGAATTTTAACGTTCTGTCAACCGCACAGGTCACCTCACGACGAATCACACAATTCACAAATCTTTTGCACCAGTTCAAATGACAACTCACGTAATCACGAGTTTGTCTAGTTCACCGTTACAACGTCAAAAAACAACCATCCATCCATCTCTTATTGCACTCACATGATATGGTACACATTTGTCTTCTGCAGGCACTCACCACGTGAACCTGGTTAAATCGCTTGTGACTCTGAGCAAGCTGATCTATTATACGTCGCGGACCACACGGAAAACTGCCTTAGCGTAATCAACAGCAGAGTTAGCGTTCGAAAGACGTCACATCAGGTGGGATATATATATAGTCGTCCATTAACCCACACACTATTGGTGAGTGAGTGTGTGCGCGCGCGCGCGCGCGCGCGCGCGCGTGTGTGTGTGTGTGTGTGTTTCCGTATAATACTTAATGTAAATTGTCTTTGATAGGACTGTGCTCTGCATGTGCATAGAATCTCATATTTAGGTTAATACGTATTATGTAAGCGCTCAGGGCGTTGATGAGCGCGCAATAAATGTCCATTACTATTATTATTATTACTTGCGTGAAGGCGTTTACCTGGTGGAACAGGACCCTTCGGTTAACAGTTTCCACGCCGTTCGGCAGTGGCATTGCCCTGCTACAAGATCGCTTGGTATTGTTTAGCTACTGTATGATTCTGCTGCAAAAGGCGTAGTAATAAAATTCCATCGGCATCCCCAAAATCCAACGCCATGACTTCGCCTGCCGACTCTGTTCGTTCATAGTCAAAATATGTTCAAAAAGGCTCCTTCAGATCGGCGCAGACTGTCACAAGAGATGCCGAATAGAAGATGCTTCAGGGCGTCAGTCAGGTTTGGGACCCGTCTCGCTGACTTTCTTCATAGCCAGTGTTTGGATCAAACTGTGAACAACGCGTGGTGTGAGACACCCAGAATAGTGGCTCTGTCTCTGATGGGCAGTCGTAAGTAAGTAACTTGGTGTTTTACGTCCAGTCAGCCGTAAGAAGAAGAAGAAGAAACAATGTATTTAAAAACAACAAAATCATTTTCGTACAAACGATTCTAGGCCCATACAGTCTGAAACGCGTCCTCGTGAATGGCTTTGGGATCGCGAACATTTTTAACATTCATAACATTTTAAGAATATACGTAGAAAGAGATATATCTAAGAGTAGGAAAAATCATGAACAAGTAATTAATTGTTGAGGCATATATTAGGTCTGAAAGACCTTAAACAGAGTAAATCGGAAGAGAGAGAGAGAGAGAGAGAGAGAGAGAGAGAGAGAGAGAGAGAGAGAGAGAGAGAGAGAGAGAGAGAGCTCAAAAACTTTAAAACTCAAGGATAGCAGCGTTAGGTCTATTTGGAACCATCTAACAACCAGTCCTTGCTATACTACAAACCAAATAAATACCACTAGCCTACAAACAGATAATTATTATAAGCATGAATAAGGTATTGATAGTGCAGTTACACAGTGCAGACACATTGGATTTAAATTTATTTTATGGACATACATATGTATAACAACACTCACATTTTTAAGTAAACATATGATTCAAACAAATCTGTCCCGGTTTGACGAAAATTTATTCTCAGAAATATATTTGTGCAGATTAGTCTTGGAGCAAGGAAGAGAAATACAGAATTTTATATTTTGAAGTACGGAGTTCCAGAGAGACGCTCCAGCAAAGGAAATGCTAGTTTTAAACGAATCAAGCCTTGGCCTGGGCACGTAGAAGGTATTCTCGGAGTTAGTGTAGTGGGACTCGTGATTAATGAAGAGTTGCGCCAGGTAGTTTGGAGAATTGTTATTAAGAACTTTATGCATAAATATCCGTTTGTTGTCAGTGAACTGTTGTGATAGGTTTAAAATTTCAAGTGTACTCATTTTTTGCTCTGCAGATAGGGAAGGATCGGGAATGATTAATTTGCCTGTTCTTCGATGTAGAGAGTTCAATATATTTAAGTGTACTTCGCAACAGCCATCCCACATTATTGACGCGTAATCGAAGTGAAGTTTTATGTGAGCGTTGCAGATTTTTTTCTGGTCTCGATGTCGATATGTTGCAATTGAAAAAGAAAGAAAGAAACAGTTGTTGTTTTTTCGCATGCTTTTGCATATGTGTTCGATCTGGAGTGGCCATCGAAATTTGTTGTCAGAAATGAGAACTTCGTAGGCGATGTTCATGCAGTTACATTTTAAATATGTTGATCATCCAGTGACAGTTTCAACAACTCTGAGAGCTGGTGATTTTGTCGTGTAGTAATTAACACTGGCTTCGTTTTACAAGGTTAATGAGCATGTGATTAGCGTTGCACCACATTGAAGTAT